>CAHIKZ030003500.1:0-89088 GCA_903632075.3 Acanthosepion pharaonis
ACTGACATGGCACTATTTAAAGTCTTTGTTCACAGATGCAGACAAGTTCATCTTCAAGAGGGGGTAGGTTTCTGACAAGTAGTAACACAGAGACTTTTGTTTTTAATTTCCATTATTATGATCCAAGTCCCCACTTTAGCATACACACATATAACCATTTATATATTTGATTTGAATATTTTATATAGTTATATATATATATATAAGTTATTTATTGCAAAAAGGCTTTTTTTCCAACCTAAAAAAACAAAAACAAAAAAATTATGTAGAAGTTGAACAAACATATAACTGGTTAGCATTGTGTTAATTTTTTCCCTACCCCTCTTAAATCTTATTGGGAAAGTTTACACTTTTATGTAATAATGTAACTACTTGCATCTGTCCATAAGGAAATTTTCTAGAATTTATATGCAGACAACATCATTTCATGCCCTATATTAAAAATTTTTTTTGTTAAGTTTGAATTTAGTGTAGGTCACATTTGATTGGTTAATCACGGCAAAGCCAACAAGCCTATTTTTTATTGTTTTTTTTAATTTTCTTGAAAAAAGAGGAAGTATTCTGCTTTTGAAATTAAATTAATTATTCACTCACCAGTAGTTTAACAACACCCAAGGAGACACATTTGTAGTGTTGAAACATGATTGTAATTGTAATTTTAACATGTTTTTGTTTTAATATCCTAAATTATATATATATATATATATATATATATATAACTCTGAAATTTTATTTACTATTTATTTATTTATTTCCTCAATAGGAGTAGATAAGTTCACCTATCGCCCGTATCACACTCCTCCCCAGTCTTTTGGAGAGGAGTAGAGGTTTATCTCTTGCTTCCTGTTTAGGATTTAGGATTGGGTTACCAGTTCCTTCTAAAGCCTTCTTATTGTCTTTCACTTCCACTAACTTCTTGCATCTTAGTGGCATTACTGCCTTGCTTAAGGTGAACTGATTTTAAAAAAAAAAAAAAAGAAGAATTGGATTTATACCTTTTACAAAGGTATTAACACTGAAATTAAATCAGAAGCTATAGACAGAATTTAAACTCTTTTTATCCTATTTTAACTACAAGGCCAGTTCTTCAATATCATGAAATTACACCCAGCAAATTTGTCAAATAGGCTGATTAAGTTTAATGGCTGTTCTTACCTCTGGATAAAACCTGTTTCTTGACTTTCTCTTTAGGACTATTACTAATATCTATTTTTAGATCAATTCACTGGAAATTTCCTCTAGTAAATAAAAACTATGTAAATGTTATTCCCTCAAACAATAGTAAGCCTACTAGGTGAAGACATTTTTTTACTGAAAATCTATTAACTGTAGTCATACATGTCATCTACAAATCCCCAAACGTCTAAAACTGAAGATTACAGGTAAGTATCAAATTGGATATATAACTTTCTCTATGCAAATAGACACATTATAGTTTATATTGTAATATATATCTTTAATTTGGTTAGTTTATGGTATTGATTATTGAAGATTGTGTTGCTCAGTGTGTGAAAAAACAGACAGGTAAAAAGTAAATTTGAGCTTAAAAATATATATAATCATTATATAAGGTATAAAAATGGTTTATAGGCATTTTTTTTCTTCACCTAATAATTCTTGGGCAGTATTATTATTATTATATATTTCATGTTTACATTTATGTTAGGTATGACATAACTAGAGTGTAACAGCAAGTCTTTTCAAATTGTCACCACTTTCCTAAGTATTCTAACCAGCTTTAACAGTACCATGATATGATTTATTTCAATTCTTCCTTAAATTTCCAACCCTTCCAATATCTTGTGTTTTCAGTGCTCTGATGATTATGGGTGTTATACATACGTCACATAATATTCTATAATTTTTATTATTTCAGTTTCACTTTTTTCACTGAAAATGGCCATGATTAAACAGATTTTCCTTTCTTTCTTTATAATGACTGAATTTGGTTTCCTTCTTTGAATTAAGGGAGACTTTTAGATAAAATTCTCTAGATATGCAACCTTTAAAAAAAATAGAAATTCTTATATAAAAAAAAAGGTTTATAGAGAATAGAGATCTTATATATCTCTCAGGTCAATTGCAGTTTATGAGTTTCTTTAATAAAATACTTGTAGGAGAAATGTTATGACATTTTTACTACATTGCTGATCTTGATGTACTAGAAATATTTTAAATAATCTTTTAAATAGGTTTTTAATAATGGAGCAAACACAATTGCATGTTTGTGTATATTTAGAATTGAATGTGTGTGTGTGTGTATGTAAACAAAGAAATAGAAGCATCTAAAACTTGAGTTGTTAATATTAATGTTTACAAAATGAGATTGTCCTAGGAATTACAAATTCTCAATGTTTCTAGTGTAAACATTTTTTTTTTTGGTTCTTCAGTTAACAATATATTAAAAATGTTTGAGAGTTCAAGCCTTGTGCTGAGTTGGAACAACCAGAGAAAGTGAAAAATTTTCAGTTGTTAGAAGGTTGATGTGAAACTAACATTTCCCATAAAAACATTTTATCCCTATGTGATTTGGATTTTGAATCAAAAGAAAAAAGAGTGAGGCAGGAAATATTCCTATTTTTATAATTTGCAATGCCACTCTAACAATATATATTTCAAAACTAAATATGTGCTACAATCAATTTAAGTTCCTTTAAACTTGCATCATTTAAAAAATATTTTTTTTTTTTTTTATTATTATTTTATTATTTTATTTATTCATTTAATTTTTCATTTTCATTTCAAATTCATAAAATTTTTATTTTTATTAACATTATTATAACAAACAGAAAATGTTAATGCAATCTAATTTGTTTTTAATTTAACTTAGATATTTGATTGAAAATAAATTTAACAAAGCGTGATGCTTATTATTTTGAGTGTTTAATTATATCTTGGATACATGTTTACCTCATTTATGATGAATTAACTTGTTTCATTTCGGTTTTTTAAAATCGAAACGATGAATTTTTTTTAATTATGAATTATATTTAGTATTTTACGAAATAATTGATATGAATTTAAAAACATATATAGAACCATCAATAAAAAGAAATTTGTCTAAAATGTAAGCAAACAGAAAAAAAAATATTTAATTTGGGATCATTTTCATTTCCATCAGTTAGCAGAAGTAGTAATAAAAAGACAAAAAAAATTTTTTGATTATTCTTATTTTTTTTTTTTTTTATTGATGTTGCTCATTGTATATCGTAAAAGGAATATTTGCGTAATACTTTTTTTAATGTAATGTATTTATGGGTATTGTTTAAAAATTTTACTATTTTTTTCTTACTTACTATGCTCTAAACCTAATAATATTTAAAAACAGGGATGAATCAAATGAACCTTTTTTTAACTGCAAACAAAGAATTCATAGTCATTCAGCGTTTTAAAACATACATAAAATAAAATATTTTTAAAAACCACAATTTTCAATTTTATGGTCTTATTTCAATATTAAAAATGTTTTTTGTTTTTTTGACCACCAAGGTTACCTGAATTTTCATATAATGATTTTAAAATTTTTTTGTCAATAACAAAAATAATTTTCAACTGTCATGAACATATTTTTAAAAAAAATTACTTTTTAAATTCAAAAATGAAAGTAATAAGTTGCCTTAGGGGAATATTTAATGAAAAACGGCATGCACATAGTTTTCCATGTTTTTTTCTAACTGCACAATTTTGAACATTTTTTTGAAAATTTTCTCTTAAAATTTTTAAAATAAAAAAAATTATATGTCATAATTCTTTTTTTAATTGCTAAAGGTTTTTGCCATTTTTTTTAAAGCCAATTACATAAATATATATCTTATATGAAATAAACGTTTTTCTATAAATATCAATATGATTTGTATCATTTTAAATTTCATAAACACAGATATCATGTAAATGAAGAATAATAATTTCTTTCAACATTTGTATTTATTTTGTGTACAAAAAAATTACATTTTTATCAATTTTTTTGTTTCCTTTTTAAATTTGGAGTAAATTTTGTAATATATATATAAATAAAATATTTTATAAGTATATATAGAATATTTTATTTAAAAATGAAAACAAAAAGATAATAGATTTCTTTTAATTTTATTTTATAAAATTTCATTTAAATAAAAAAATAAATAATCTGCCTGCATAAAGGGTTCAATAAAATAGAACGATTTCTGGAAATTTTATGAATTTATTTTTCTGAAGATTAATTATATCAAGAAGAAAAAATATAGGCCAGTAACATTTTATTTAAATAAGAATAAATTTGTTTGAGTCTATAAAAGTTAAATTATGTAATGTAAAAAAATATTTATTTCTTTTTCATAAAAATGTGTAATGTTAATAGTCATAAAAAAACATTAATACAAGAACAAATTTTCAACGGTTATATACATATATATAAAAAAAAATATGTATTTTAAATATTGAAAGGAAGCCCCATCAAATGAAATATTTAATTTTGATTATATTTTATATCTGAAAACATATATTTATACATAAATTTATTTTTAAATAAAGGATAACTAATTTTTAATTTAATGTGACCATCTAAAACATTAATGATCCAACTAAATCTGAAAAGTCCTTATTTAAGAAAAAGCCTTTGATCAATAACATCTGAAATAGAATCAATTTTAAAACTAATATTAAAGCATAATCATCTTCAAATTTTACATAAACATTTTAGGTTTTGTGATGGTTTAATGAAATGTAATTATAAATAAGTTTGATTTAATTTTCATATAAATGGAAATATTGGAGTTTAAACTGGTTGGTACTGAATTTTGAATTTATATCACCATAAAATTCATGGTAAATTCGTTGTCCAATTAAATTTTTAAATGTTAATTTTTAATTTGGGGAAAAAAACCAAATTGAAAAAAAATGATAAGTTGGAAAAATTAGTCACTGGTTTTAAATTGTCTAAATTCACAGTTAATTATTTTAGGATGCAATTTAATTTAGTTTTGAAAAAATTGATCATTCTAAAATTTTTCTGTCGTTATTTATCAATGTGACACGAAATTAATACCTTCTGCATCAATCAATTTACGACTTTTGGGGATGCTAGAATGATAACAATTATCCAATTCCTTTATATATAAACATAACAAATAAAATCTTCGATAGATAAATATTTTTATTTAAACATGTAATAATTAGATAAATTAAAATAATTTCAATATTGTTTAACAAAATTTTTAATTGAGAACATGCATTAAAAATAATCATTGTTGTAACAATTTGAAAATAAACATTTTAAATCCTAAGAATTAAATATAAGATTAAATATGAAACATAAAATTTCTGATGATAGAAAATTTTAACAGACATTCGTTTTTATATTTAACAATATATGAATAGTTTTTGATTTTTAGTGCTAATAACTTTATATATATATATATATATATATATATATATATATATATCTTACATTTAAACAACAATAAATGAATATTAAAAAAAAAATTTATTTTTAAACATTGCATTAAAAATTAATATTCTTTCATTTTTTATTATTATTTCATTTAAATATCGCAATTTTTGTCATTTAAGCCAAAATGTTTTTTCATATATTTTGTATAAATGAGATATCTAATGGATAAATATACACAAATGAATGTTTTCATCTGGAAAACAGACTTTTTTTTCATATTTAATTTTTTTGTTAGATGTTTTTTCTTTTAAAGAAAAACTGTCTTAAAATTTTTTTTTAAATTTAAATGAACTCAATTTTATCTTTCTTATTTGAGATAATGGGCTGGATGATCTAATATCTCTGAATATATATGGTTATTTTTCAGTTTTATTGGTCCTGGAGAGGATGTATCTGTTTTTTGTTTATTTTGTGTAAATTCAATTTGGTTTTTATATTAAATTTTCAATTTATTATTATATATATATATAATATTATATATATATATGAAATATATATATAAAACAAAGATACCAATGAAACCTGGAACAATTTTATCTTTATTTTTGATGTTTTCATGACGAGCAGACATTTAGAGAATGTCTAAATAATATTTAAAACAAATAAATTCAAAAATTTTATTTAATATTTTAATGATAGTTAAAACATTCTTAATATTACCAAATATTTATAATTATAGAATTTACATATTGTTTTCATAAATGAAAATATGCAAAGAATTATTCTTGAGTTTAAAAAAAATTTTCATTATTAATTAAAAAATTATGGATTCTTTTATACTTTATAAATAAATACAATTTATTCAATTTGTATGATCCATTTTATTTCCAATGATTAAATATATATTATTACAAATTATATAATCAAATTAAAGGTTGAAAACCAAGGAAGTTGATACCAATGGGCAATTTGGACATGTTGAAATATTTTTTAAATATTTTTCAAATTGTAATTTTTACTTTATATTTATGAGAAAAAATAAAATAATGGTTAAACAATTTATATAGTGAAATATTTAATATATAGAAGCAATAATTGACAAAATTATTCAGCATCATAAATCAAATTGTCTAGTTGTTATATAAAAGCTAATTACTCTCCAAGCTTAACAGAAATTGTGATGAAATCGATCATAAACGAAAATGACATGTTCATCATTAATTAATCATAATTAAGGAAGCAATAGCTCATGAAGAATTGAAATAATAAAATATATTCATATATATATATATATATATATATATATATATATATATATATATATATATATATATATATCCAGGATCATTTTCCAACTTATTCAAGATTATCTTCACCCTCTCTAACCTTTTAACTTTCTGTTCTGGAGTAACAAGGTGCCTCACAGGTTTCATGTACAATTTCATTTTCAAGTCTTTTTTCACTGCTCTTTGGACTGTCATAGCTGAAACTCTCTCTCACGTGCCAAACATCTTATGGATTGAGTTGGATCTTTTCTAATTGATCTCTTTAGCTCTAAGTTGAAATGATGATCCCTCTTCCTGTTGTGACCTCCTGATCCAGTTTTTCCTCTCTACTGTTCCCTCTTTTTTAAACTTATTCACCGTTCTCTTGATGGTTCTTGAATGGACTTTGAAGATGGAAGCCAGAGTATGAATGTTGGTACCATTACTGAAGGCCTGAATGATCTTTTTCCTCTCACCATTGCTCATTTGGGAAGACATAGTGGGGCTGACACAAAATGATTTTAACCTGTTCTCTTTCTAGCTGAATAACTCAAAGGGTTTTTTCAGTGATTCTTACGACAAATGGTGTCAAGATGGCTAAACGTCTTATCTGAAAACCTGGGAAAAAAGAAACTCAATTAGTTTTAGTTTTTTTTTAGACATTAAACATTTTGTGGGATGGACAATTATGCTGTTACATGATTTGGACAATTTTGCTGTTATTATATATATATATATATATATATATATATATATATATATATATATATATATATATATATTTTAATATATATCTATATATTTATATAAAATAAAAATAAATAGTAAAATGAATATCTAAAAATTTTTGTTCAAATTGGTTTTTAATTTTCAAATAAATTAAATTAATATCAAAGAATCTTTCCATTTATATATTTTTATATAATATAATTTTGAAAAATATATATAAATTTAAACATAAATTATAATTTAATATATATAAATATATATTTACAATAAGTATTTTCATTTATTTTTTTTATGTCAATCCCTATAAATATACAATTTATTTAAAATAAATTTATAAAATTTTATTATCTATAAAATTTTATAAAAATACAAGAAATTGATATGTTTTTTTGAAATATATAAATTTTTTAAAATTTTCTTTAAAATTTTTGTCAATTTTTTATTTTTGAAATTTTAATACATAGTATAATTTTTTTTTTTACAATTTTTTTCAAAAGATTTTTATTTTTTTTAATAAAATTGTTCTGTAATTTTCTTTGTTTTTAACCATCAACATTTTCAGAATAAAATATATTTAGTTTAATCCAAAATAAAATTTTTTTAACATTCTTTTTTTTTTTTTCAATTATCTTTTAAAAATTTGGAAGAAAAAAAAAATTTGTTTTTTCAAACATTAAAAATTTTAAAAGCATTCCAATATTGAACATTTTTTTTTTTCATAGAAATTTTCAATTTTGATTTTAATTGAAAAAACAATTTGATTGAAATAATTTTAGATAAAAAAATATTTAAAACAAATAAAATTTAAAATAAAAAATATAAAATATAATATTTCTTTTCAAATTGAAAAAATTTTTTTGTTTTTTTTTCTAAAATTTTAAAAAATTTTCAATTTGTTTTTTTCAAAATTATTATTTAGATTTTTTGTTAAAAAAATATTTTATTTAAATTTCAAAAATTTTTTCAATTATTTTTTCATTTTATTTGATTTGAAAAATTTATTTTTATAAAAAAAAAAAAAATAACATTAAATTTTTTTTTTTAAAAATATTTTCTTTTTTCTTTAATATTAAATAAAATATTATTTTAAATAAATATGAAAAATATATTTTTTAATTTAAATCAAAAATATTTAAATTTATAAAAATTTAAAAAATAACTTTTTTTAATATTTTTTTTAAATTCAAACAATTTATAAAATTACATGTGAAATATTTCATATATATTTATATTATATTTATATTTTATTTTGAAAATCCAAAAAAAAACCATATTTTTTTTAAAAAATAAAAAAATTAAGAATTCATTCTTGACAATAAGAAATGTTTTAAACTGTAAAAAATGAAGAAATCAAATATTTGACTTATAAATTTTTTTAAGATAATAAAATACAAATAAAAATTTATAATTAAAATTTGAAAAAATTTTATAAAAAAAATTTTAAAATAAAAAAATAAAAAATTTAAAATAAATATAATAAAAATTGAAAAAAGTAAAATTGTTTTTGATTTTTTTTCAATTTGGAATCAAAAAAATTGAAACTTTTTTGAAAAAATTTTAAATTTTAAAAATAAAAGTGTAATATTTATGATAAATCAAAATTATTTATATAAAAATTTTTTAAATTTTCTTATTAAATATAAAATATTAATAAACTATCTATAGATTATTTATGGATCATCATAGATTTTTTAAATATTTTTTTATTTAAAAAAAAAATATAAAAATATAAATAAATTTTTAAAATGGAAAAAAATTCAAAAAAATCTTATTTATAAAATAATATATATGAAAATATTTAAATATATAAATAATTATTACATAAAAATCCAAATGTAATTTTTTAAAAATATTCAATCCCTTTTTTAAACAATTAAAAAAAGAAAAAAAGTAAAAATTTTTTTTATTTATTAAATAATTTCTTTTTTAACACAATAAAAAAAATGTTAATTCTGAATATTTATAAAAAAAATATTTTTAAAATATAAATAATTAAAATATTTGAATATTGTTAAATTTTATTTTTTATAAATATAAATTTAAATAAAAATATTGTTCAGGTTTATTGAAAATTTTCATTAAGGATAATATACAAGAAAAAATTCTAAAAATTTATAATTTATTAATTCAAATTTGTTTTTCAAATTTTAAAAATAAATTTTTTTAAAAATAAATAAATATTATAAAAAATTAATAAAAGAAAATTTTAAATATTTTATTTAAAATATATAAATCAAATAAATTTTAAAAAAAGTAAGTTATTTTTGAATTTTATTTTTCTTAATTTTTTTTATTTATAAAATTTTTTTTATTTTATATTTAAATTTTTTAAATTTTTTATAAAATTTGGTTTCACTAATTTTTGTTTATCACAAATTTTTTATTTTAAATATATAAAAATTTTTAAATTGAAAAACAAATTTATATAAAAAATAATTTTTTTATAATATATAAATTTTAATTATTTAATATATATAAATGTTTATCATGATAAAATTTAAAATTTTGACCAAAATTTTAAATCTTAATTTAAAAATTTGTTTTTTTTTTTTTATAAAATTATGAATAAAATAAATATGCAAATGTTTTAATAAAAAAAATTTTATAAATAAATAAAATAAAATTTATATAATTATATAAAAATTTGTTAAATATTAAAATTAATAAATTTCCATTTTTTTTCATAAACAGAAAAAAATATATAAAAATTGCAAAAAAAATTTAATTTTTTGAAAAAAAAAAATAATTTTTTACAAAAAATCACACAGAAATTTTAATGCCATAAATACAATTAATAAATTTTAAATTTTTAAAATAAAAAAATACAATTAAAAAAAAATTTTAATTATAAATAAGATAAATTTTTTTAAATTTTATATCATTAATAATATGATGTTATAATTTTATAAATTTATATATTTTTTATACAAAATTTTTAATTAATAGAACTGAAGCTAATTGCCTTTATCAAAAAAAGAAAAATCATAAATTATTTTTTTTTATTTAAAATATTTTTTTAAAATTAATATATTTTAATTTATAACATTTTTAAAATAAAAATAAAAAAGAAATTTTTATTAAAAACTATAATTCTTATATCATAATAATAAAATTTTTTAATATATATATTATACTGAAAAATTAAAAATTATCTTTTAAAAATCATTATATAACAATAAAGTATAATTTTTTATAAATTTATATTAGATTAAATTTAAATATAAATAAAAAAAAAAAATATGTAAAATATAAAATATGAAAAAATATAAATAATTTAAATAAAACAAATTAAAATAAAAATTTTTAAAATATTAATTTTTTCAAATAAAAGAAAACAATTGAAAAATTTATTTTTTTTAAAATATTTTATATAAAATTGTTTAAAAAAAAAAATTTCATTTTTTAAATTTTTATATTGTTCAGAAATATATATAATTTAATAATTTAATTTCATAAAAATATTATATAATATAAATTTAAAATATCAACAAAAATCATTTTTTTTTTAATAAATTATAATATTTTTATATATATTCAAATTTTAAAAATTTCAAATATAAAAAATAAAACTTTTCAAATTTTTTCCTTAAATTTTTTAAATTTTAATTTCAGAATGTTTACATTTAATTTTTATTTCTTTGAATATATATATTTTTTATATATTTATTCACATTTTAATATATAGAATTTTTAAATAAAATTTTTCCAAAGAATTTTAGATCAAAACAAAATATTTCAATTCATGAAAAAAAAATAAAATGTTTTCAGATATCAAAAATTTTTTTTAAAAAAAATATGAATCTTAAAAAATATATAAAAAATATATAAAAGAAAATATAATTAAAAATATCTATATAAATAAATATAAAAATATATATAAAAAAAATTTTTAATAATAAAAAAAAATTAATAAAATTTAAATTTATAATATAATAATATTCAAAAATAAAAATAAATATATATATATATAAATATGAATATAAATAAATATTAAATTATTTATATTATATAATTTTTTTTTATAAATTTCAATTTTTAAATTTAATTTTTTTTAAATTTATTCAAATTTATAGAATAAATTTTTTTTAAATTATTTTTCATAAAAATTAAATAAAAAAAAAAAAAATTTGCCAATAATTTTATATAGGTGTGCAATTATATTAAAATGCAAGGTTTAATATTTTAAATATATATATATTAATATTAATTTTTTAAAATGGATTCAATTTTTTTATTTTAAACAAATCATCCAAAAATTTTAATATCAAAAAATCAAATTAATTATTAATTTTATTTTTTTATTTATTTTAAATAATATAAAAATTATTATAAAATATAATCTTAAAAAATTCATAAAAACTTTAATCAAAAATATAAAATATAATCAATAAAAAATAAATATAAATAAAATTTAATTTTAAAACTAGTTCAAATTATATTAATTTTTTAATTTGGAAAATCATTATTTGATATTCATTTAAAAAAAGGATAAATTCTTTTGATTCAAATTCCAAATATTTGAAAATATGATGAAAATTTTTTTAAAATTTTTTTAAATTAAAATACATTCAAAAATTTTAAAAATTATTTATAAATTTTTGAATCTTATATTCATTTTTAATAATAAAATGATCCAATTTAAAAATAAATTTTGTTAATTTTTTTATTGAAGCTCTGTAATGGAAATATAAAAAAAAATATATATAAATATATTTATATATATTTTTCATTTAAATTTTTCATAAATAATACCCAACAAAAAATATTCAAAATTTATTTTGAAAAAATATTTTTCATAATACAATAATAAAATGGTGATTCTTTTAATAATCAGCAATATCCATGTAAACAAAACAGACTATCATCACTGTCTTGTCCATATATTGCTTAATATATTGTAAAATTAATTGACATCTTTGATAATGAACCTTAAAAACATAAAAGCTTAGATTGGATTAAAAAATATGGATAAATATAAATTTTTCTTTCTTCATTTAATGATAATGTTATTTTTTTTATCAGACGTTATGAAAAGAATTTACATAAAATAAATAGACAACACTTGTTTATATTATTTAAAAAAAATTATGATGAAAAATATATAAATATATAATATAAATATTTTAATTGCAAAACAAATTGGCTCAATTTTTGTACATTTTCCATTTAAATGAAGAACCAATAAACTTTCTTATTTAATAAATGTAAATTAAAGTGTATTTTTTTTTTACCCTACAAATCAACAGCTGTGATAATTATTGACTTAAGCTATGCAATAATAAACAAACCTATATATCAAAGGGACTTAAATGCCAAGAATTTTTATTTATCAATTGATGGGCAAAAATAAACTGATATATAAACTCAATCTTAAATCAATTATTTTGAGGACAAAAAAATGCTGGGGGCAATAATTTAAAAATGGGATAACTTGCATTTTTAATTCAATATTATTGAAAATTTAATAAAGAAAAAACATTTCAACAACTTTTTATTCTTTTCTAAAACATTTTTTACATCCAATTTATATAGAAAAACAAAAAGTTTTTTACAGATAAAATTTGATTATTTATATATATATCTATATATAAGAAGTTTTATATAAGGAGACCGACAGACCAAGATTGCTTAGTGGATAAGATAAATACATATTTCCAACAGACACTCATCATCACTACTTGACATCAGGTAAAAAATTTTATAAAACATAAATTTTATTTTTTAATTTAGCAAGTTTACATATAAATATATGCATTTATATATATATATATATATATATATATATATGTATATGTGGCTGAGTAGTTAGAACATTCACTTTCTGACCATGAGACTCAGGTTCAAATCTCACCAGGGTCAATTTGTCAGAACGGAGACTTCCTGATGTTATTGGCCTAGTTGGGGGTGGGGGATGATCCCAGCATGTGGCATCTTTGGAAAGTGCCTGAAAACCATAACACGTGTTGACCCAAGCCTGGTGAGTGAAACTGGGTAGACGGAACATTTGGAGCCATTGATAGCTGTGCTAGCACAAAGTCACAAGTCATCGTGACCGAGGGTTTGAGTGTGCTGGTGTTGTTCAGATTGTTGATCATTCTAGATAACACGGTCTTTCCCAAGAACTGTAACTAAGGTCTGCTCAGCATAGTTGCAGTATAAACCACAGGTTGGCTCTGTGGGTGTTGAACAAACACAAATGTGCCTGAGTTGGGACGAAATGCATCACATGAAAACTTTTTACACTTTGTCATACATGTGCAGTATTGGTCTGAATAACTGGGAGATTCTAGCTGAAGACTGGGTTTCTTAGAGAGCTGGTATTGCTGATGGCATCAAGCTCTTCCATGAGGCATCACAAAAAATAAGCAGAACTGAAGAGTGGGTTTCAGAAGGGATCCCTGAATTGCTATGAGGTGCCAACCTGGCCATGTGCCCAATGAAATCAGATATGTCTGTCCAGGGTGGGTTTGCTCAGTCACCAGCGGTCACACCAACATCAACAGTCTATTGTATATGACGATTTCACGATGGCAAGGGTGTGTAAGTCTAGGTCGGGCCTGACAGGGCATATGAAAGGACACATTGGAAGCGATGATGATCAAAGTCTTCTCTCAACACCCGGAGATGATTTGATATACAACATATGTGACAGGAAATGTAAATTGATGGCTGGCTTTATGAGCCACTCTTGTTGGACAGATAACTGATAAATGCAGAATTGAGTGGGGGTTTAATTGAAGAGATGGTCAAACTTGCTTTGAGAGTCAACAGGCAACATATATATATATATATATATATATATATATATATATATATATATATATATATATGTGTGTGTGTGTGTGGTGTATTTGAATAGCAATTTTTCACTTATGCATGTTTGATTAAAAAAACAATAAAAGTTCCTAGTTGATTATTTTTATTTCCTTTTTCATTATTTCTAATGAATAATGTCATAAAGTTCATATAACTCTCATAATTACTGGTTAGTAAAACTGTAAGGAAAACACTGGAAACAAATTGTTGAGTGAAGAAGTGTTTAAGCACATGAGAACATGGATTGAGAATACAATAATTCAGTGTGACAAGTGTGTGACTGTGCCTTTGTGACCCACTTTTTGTCACTGTTCCATGAGCAGATGTTCTACTCATAGTGGATGGACATCCATGTCTCAATAATAGTTGTAGAGGTTAGTCAATCTTTGTACACAACAAATAATATAATAATTTAAATAATATATATCATCTATATGTGTGTTCGTAGGATAGAGAATCTGAACAAAAGTTTGATAAATCAGACAAAGTGGAAAACTGTTTTGTTGACTATGCGTTTCACCTTCATTAGATATATGTTTTCAGGTTAGAATGAAAGAAATCTGTTTTTTTTCTAATTTTTTTTTTAATATTAAATTATTAATATCTGTTAATTAGGCTGGCATTTTCCATTCAAAATGCAAAAAAAAAAAAAAAGAAAAGTTTTTTTTTTCTTTCATTTCAACCAAAAGATGCCTACCTAACAAACAGGCACATTTTTGTTCTTTGATTCCAACTGGAAGATGTCAGTCTAGCAAACAGATATTAACAATTTAATATTAAAACACATAGATTTATTTCATTCACTTATGTGCAACTTACTCTTGGAGAAGGTATGGCAAAAATGTAACTCTTCTCTCTTTAGTTATGAGTTAAATAGTAAGATTTGTATCTTAAAAATAATCAATATTACAGGTAGAAATTCTTTCCAAATCTTCCAAGATTCCCTGAGCCAGCAGAGAAGACAAACTCTCACCAAACCACACAGCAATGTAAAATGAATTCTGGAGTAAGTTGAGTCATGTGAATGCACATTCTGCTGTAGGCAAAGACTGTGTTCAATGATGCATGTTTCCTGGATAACCAGGTAAAAATTGTTACAACAGACATTGCATCTTTCATTTAGCATTTATTCCAGTCTTTACAGCAGATTGTAAAGTGAAATGAAAGAGACAAGTTTGAATTCTAATTGTGTTTATTGCATTCACTTATGCACAAATAACCTTGCAAAAAGTATCGATCCATTTCCTCTCTCCCATCTATGGGTTAAATAGTAAGAAATCATTAGAAAAATCATTGTTATACATTCTTTGCAACTCTTCCAAGATGTCCTGAGCTAGCATAGAAGAGGAAGGCTTACCAAAGCATATGGCATTGCCAAAATGAAAAATGAAATCTGGAGACAGTTGAATCATGTGAGAGCACATTCTGCTGTAGGTGGAGTGCATGTTCGATGATGATGATAATGACACACTGATATTGGTACAAAAGTATAGGTCAGACTGAATAAGGCATGGAACAAAATAAGTGTGTGTGTGTGTATATATAACATACATGTATAAATGTGTGTATATATAACATACATGTGTGTGTATAAAATAAAAATATGTATATATATATATATATATATATATATATATATATATATATATAAAAGTGTGTGCATATATATATATAAAATATAACAAAATGAGTGTGTGTTTATTTTATGTATGTATGTATGTATATATATATATATATATATATATTCAACACCATCACTTGAGAAGACACTATAAGTGTTGAAACAAAATGGCTATTTTTGTAGTGATGTTATAACATGCTTATGTTATAATTTTGGAATAAATAATATTTGCTCTACTCTATATTGAGCACTCTTTCAAGAATAACATTTTTGGTTATTGGAATTTTATTCCATCTACATCAATCCTATACTTGGGTATATATATATATATATATATATATATATATATATATATCCCAAAAATTCTCAGTGACTGACCACAACTAAAAGTTTCATGGATTCTTATACAATCATCAGGTGGTTTTATTGTGAAATATTAAGGTTATGCTAAATAATTTGATAGTGAGAACACTTTTTTCTGATGTCCTCTGTAGCAGACTAAAACTCCATTAGGAGTTGCTTATTTTATATATATACATGCACATGCATTTTGTTATTCAGTTTAAATAAAAAAGATAACAATCAAATTGTGTGTGTGTGTGTGTACACACACACACACACACACACACATATATATATATATATATATATATATATATATATATATATAGAAAGATGAGAAAAAAGGAAGACTTTCCTTTATAAACATATTTCATCCTCTGATGGACTTTATCAAGGTAAACGTCCCCAAGTTACAACAGTCTGTTACATGTTTGAATGCAAAGACTGTTGCCACATGGTGTTGACCTCAGTGTCCACATGTTTTATATTTACACATGCTCTATTCCAGATGACCACTTTTAGCCCATAAGTATGGTATAGCTTAGAAGCCTATTTTATCATATTATGTGTGTGTGTGTGTTTGTAAGCTGCATCCAAAAGCAAAAGTAAAAATGATGAGATAGAGTGAAAAATCTATAAATGACATGTTTCACTGAGAGGTTAGCATGAAAGAAAGACAAAAATGCATGCAAGGAAAAATTCATTGGGATCTCTGAAGATAAGTGGGAGCCATAAATCAAATTACCTTAACACATTCATATCCATCCTCAAGAGAGTGTCTTTCTGCCTGTTTGTTTTCTGAAGAAGCCAGAGAAAGCTGACACTCTTATTCATAGATTTTGCACTTTTTCTCATCATCCTCTCATATTCAAATATCTCTGTCCTTCATGGTTTCATAAGAGGCTACTCCTGTTGCTGGATGAGGTGTTGCTGTGTATGCTATGAGCATTTCCAGTATGGATATTCTTCTCTCCGTCACATCTTTTCTCTGCATGTGGGCAATTTGTTCAGCCTTGTTCAGGGTTTTCATGAAGACCTTGGCTTCTCCGTTGGCTCAGGGATATAGTGATGTTATCATGTAGTGTTTGACTCCTTCCACCGTGGTGAAGTTTGCAAATTCTTTTGACTGAAATGGAGGTCTGTTGAAAGTTTGTACTCTTCTCGGTGTGCCATAGGTGGTGAATATCTCTTTCACCTTCGCCTCTGTCTCCCTGGATGATGATGTATTCATTGTTTCCACTACAGGGTATCTGAATCTCTGATCGACCATTACCAAGGTGTAATGCCTGTCTTGATATGGTTCACCAAAGTCGTGTGCAACACTATCCCAGCTTCTGCTAGGGATGGTGGTTGGTTTTATTGCTTCTGATCTGTTCTCTTTGGTAATTACTTTGCACTTGTAGAATTGGTCTATTGCTTTGTCTATCATTTTGTTCATTCTTGGGAACCAGTATTTCTTTTAGATCAGTTGTTTAGGTTTTTTTCAGCCTAGATGTCCTAGATGATGGCCTATTCATTGCTTCTGCAATGCCTCTCGGATAACAATCCTGTCACAACCGTAACCAATTCTGTCTATATTGCTTAGCTCATCCTTTATTTTTAGTAGGGCTCCACACTTCTATCGGTCTTCCATCTTGCCCAGTTGTGCTTTCTCAGCAGTTGTTTTAACAGTTCCTCGTCCTGTCTTTTTCCATCTCATCCTTGATTCTATCTCAAGCCTGTCTTCAATTGGCTGGTTAGGTCTTTTATCAATCCTATCTCCTAGAATACATTTTGAATCCTTCCAGGATCCTGTTTGTCAATTCTGGTATTTATTTATTGTTTTTATCCAGAGTTTGTTTGATTCCTTCAGTGATCCAGCTGATTCTATTTTTAGCATTCCCAGCTTCAGGAGGGTATCCCTGTCAATTAGTGGTGGTGTGCCTATCCATCCCTTGATTACAATGAACGTTGTCCTTGCTCCATTGCTCTTATTTCTGACTATTGTGGTAAATTCTTTCTTGACTGTCAATTCCCTCTGAATCATTTTCATAATGTCTGTGTTAAGTGATAGTTTGTTGATGTTCCAGGAGTATCACCACAGTGCATTGAATTGTTCATCAATGATTTTGGCTGATGCACCACTGTCCAGTTCGCATGATGTCCAGTTCGCATGATGTGTCTACATTGTCAATCATGATCCCAATTAACTGGTCATCTCATCTCTGTTCTACCCTTTTTGTTGTCATCACTTTGTGGATGTTCACTCGTTCCAGACAAAGCTGTCGTCTTCAGAATCGTCATTCTTTGACTTGTCTCTTCTGTTTGTGTCTGTCCACTGTCTGTCTACTTTTTTTCACGTTTCTCCTGTATTTATTATCTTCTCAATGTTGATTTTCTCTGTGGAATCTGCAGCAATTTGCAAAGTGGTTTCTTTTTTGGCAGTGGCTGCATTCTTTCCAGAATGCCAGGCAATCCTCCTTCCTTCCGAATGTGTGGTTCTTTCGGCAGTATAAAATAACATCTTTTCTTTTCAGGTTCTTTAGAGCTGTTCTTCCTCCAGCTCTTTCCTTTAGTCTGAATTTTTGCAATGTGGTGGTTGCTCATCATATCTTTCACTTTTGTTTGAAGGTCATTTTTTGAGCCTGCTTCTTCTAAGAATCTCTGCAAGTCCCACTTTTTCTGTATTGTTGTAATAATGAGCCCTTCATCATCAATTGTCTGTATAATGTACTCTAATATTCTTTTGTTGGTTATGTTGCTGAATTCACAGTGCTCTGAAAACCAAAATGAATCAAACCAATAAATGGCTTAGTCCAAGATTTGCAGATTCATTTCAGAGGCTGAGAAGCTGGCTGGGAGATGATTGCTCCTACTTGGGTCACCTGGGAGAGTGGGAAGGGTCTGATGATTTTAAAGGACCAAAACCCCCAATGGCACCATGAATAAACATTACCTATGAAGCTACCTGGTTCACCATTAAGGTGTTTGAAAAATGCTTACTGTGAGTCAAGTAATGATAAGGATGACCATAATGATTAAAACTGTGTATATACATGAGTAAAAATAACTACCATATGATAATAGTAATATCAACCATTTTCTTATTAGGAAATATTTGACATTCATTGATTGAACATTTAGCATTACTGTCAGTTGAAATTTATAAAATCTTTGTCACAAAACAGTTTTTCAGGAAAATAGGTTTCTCAAGTTCAATAACTGTTATTGCTTTTTCTAGTATTGCTGTGGATTTGCTTCTTAACTTTTTGTTTGAAGTAGTGAGGAAAGTCAACACCTTTATTATGTCATTATTTTTCTCTTCAAGTTACATGTGTTATCCATTTTAGTTGTTGCTGCTGTTGAGTTTTCAAGTGATGTATTTTCTATTATTTGGTAAAGTTCTTTGTGATTCTGTAGTACCAGTCCATGAGATTTGAAGAAAGATGGTCCTCTCTAAGACCTACAGAATTCAATTGCTCAAAGCAATTTCTAATCATTGATCTGAGAAAATGGTTGTATATAGCTCACCTATTGAATTTAGATTTACATTACATTGAAGCTGGTAGAATTTTGAGATAAGTTAAATTTGAAAATTATAAATTAAGAATATACCATTCAAAATATAAAGGAAATGATCCCATCACCAAAAATAGCATTTAAAAGAAAAAGAAAATTAGAGGATATATAATTTAATTAATTACAGTTTAATTTTTAATCTTTAGTCACAGTGTAATTATTACACTAGAGATTAAAAATCTCCTAAAAAGCAAATAAAATTATGATAAAAATTCCTTCTTTTATTTTTTACTACTTGTCTGAGCTATGAAAGCTAAATCAAGTGTACGAAGTGGGAAAAAAACAAAAAAACAGATGAGATGATTGATTGTTCACTGGGATAAAAAAGGAGAAAAACAAGAGATTAAATTATTAAAAACGAATCAAAGGGAAATTAGAGGAAGGCGGGAAAAAAAAAAAAAACATTTGCTTCTGGTCAGGATTTTAGTTATGTTGAATTCTGGGTAAAGAACGGAAGTTTTACCATCGGGAGGGACACCACCGTTGTGGTGGATAGTATAGTTACTCGTTCTCAAAAGACATTATTTTTATTTATTTATTTTTTTTTTACTGCCTTTTCTTCTAATATTCGGTAAGTTGGTTTCTTGCACTTTTAACTTTGTTTGTTAGAGTAAGTTTCTTTATATAGCTATCTTTGCTAAAGTTGCCAATATTTATTGTTTTCTTTTAATTAAAAAAAAAATCAACCCTTTCAGCTGAATGTTATTTTGTGGCGGTCAGCCTGTAGTGTAACATTGCTTCTTTTGTGCAGTCTTTCCTGTAGTGTAGTGTTTTAAAATAAAGTTGTCGCACTAGTTGAAACTGTACAAAATGTTTTTTTTAACCTCATTTAGGTTATCTTATTTATTTATTTTTTTTTTTGTAGTTATTATTAAATTTCAAAGTTTATAATTGTCTTATAAAGAGAAAATGTCAGTTAACCACTGCGAGTGACACATTTTTTCAGAGTACTAAATGGAAACCTGTCTTTCTTTTTGCTGTTCCACAATTCCGTACCTCTAACACTTTTTTTTAAAAGTGTATTATATTTATTAAGTTTCTTGAATTATTTTTAAACTTTCCTTCAATAAACACTAATCGAGCAGGCATGTCGGATCCCTTAACTGGCAATGATATGAGCTTTTGTTGCTTTTAGTCTTAAACTTTGTCTTAATTTATTTGTCTTCCTTTTTTGCTATCTTGCCTGCTTTAATTTTCAAATAACCTATTCTGTTTTGTAGGGTTTTACTTTTATTTAAACAAAGTCATTTCTGGATCTAGGGATGGGATATGATTCCAAAATATCAACACTGACAAAACAATTATTCAGTTATTTAACCACTTGTTTTTTTTTTTCTTCAGTAAAAAAAACAACAAATTATAAGCTGGGAGAAGTGTTTTAGTTTTTTTTAAACTGTTTTTAGAAGTTATTATCAATCGTCGTTATTTTATTTATAAATAAGAATAAACTTCTAAAATAAGTAGAAACTTTATTTTCTAATGCATTTAAAAATCAATCAAAACTTCTGGTAAATCTTTCTTCAGATCCTGGAAAAAATTCTACAAATTTGTTTTTTTTTTTTTTACTTTTAAAACTTAAAAGAAAAAAATCATTTGCAAACTCGAAGGCAACATTGGTTCGATTTTAATTTTTTTCTTTTTAAACATTAAAAATGAAGCTTCATAATAATTTCTTCAAGAAAATTCCTTCAACCAGTTCATTTCAATTAATATTCAAAGTGTTCAGTAATAATCAGTCCGAACAATTTTGAAAATAAAGAATTTTTTTTTTTTAATCGTACTAAGTTTGTCATTTGAAGCATTCCTCTCTGATTCTCTTTTGAAAAATAACGATGTTTATGCTTGTTTTTGGTTGATCTTAAATTTAAGAAGTTATTTATGTGTTGAAAGTAAAATCCCTGTCTGTACACATAGGACTTACTATTGTTATACTTACTTAGCTTAGTTTCGTCTCAACAGCCACAAATATGGGACACAGTGAAGATCGAATTCATTGCTAATGATCTCTACATTCAGTTCAGCTTGCTTGCTTGCTGGAAAAAAAAAACCTGTGAGTGACACCACAATAAATTATATATGCATGGGTTTTTTCTAGGCTATCCCTAGTCAAAGTCTGTTAAAAATTAAACTAGATACATTTTGGTTTGCACTAAAAAAAAAAAAAAAAAGTTAAAAAAACTTTTCCGAAAGGTTAAGAGAAGGGTTGTTGAAAAGGTGTTTTTTTATCTGTCATTAATTATCAAAATTACAAGTAAATATTAAAAAAAGAAATAAAAATTTGTTAAGG
Source organism: Acanthosepion pharaonis (assembly GCA_903632075.3). NCBI lineage: Eukaryota > Metazoa > Mollusca > Cephalopoda > Sepiida > Sepiidae > Acanthosepion > Acanthosepion pharaonis. Next base: position 21,987 of record CAHIKZ030003500.1, read on the forward strand.
TAAGGGGTTTATGGAAGCTAAGGTACACCAAATATTTTTGTTTGACTGGGTATTTGTCAAAATGGGATAAGTTTTAATTTAACTTTCTTTCCGCTTTTATTTGTAAATCAATTTGTGTTGTTTTTTGTTTGTTTGTGTTTTTTTGTTTTTTTTTTTAAACAAGATACTCTTTCTAATTGTCAATAGATAAATTAAATACAAATTGATAAATAAATTTGATCTTAGTCTAGCCTAGAGATAATTTCAAGATCTTGTTAGCTTTTAGTTTTCTTTTTATTATTACTTCCATTTTTTTTTTTTTTTTGACCCAACTCAAACGACTTACGAAAAGAAAAACTAAAAGATAAAGTACCTTACTTTTTGTTAGTTTTTATTTATTTATTTTTACAGTTTCCCCAAAACTGACTTTTTCCTCTCCTCTCTTATCTTAGTAACTAAGACTTTTAGTTGGATTCTCTCTCTAATCCGCTCAAAACTACAAGACAAGACAGCAGCTGTGTAACACTTTACACTACAGATTAGGGCGGGTTTCCCTTTTTGCAAACTATCTAGTAAGCTGTTTCTTAACGAAACGGGACGACAGATTTGTCGACACTGAAAATATTTCACAAGGATTTACACAGTTGCGTAACAAAAAGGGATTTTGTATACATTTTACTACGGTTATTGGACTCAAAAGCGCAATTTATTTTTAACGAGTGAAAAACAGGTATTGTGAATTAAGGATGTTTCCCTTTTAAAACATCTTTTTTCATGCACACAGCAGTAATGATAAAATTGCATTAAGAAAAAAAAAAAAATTAAAATAAGTGCTAATGTGTTTTTTAGTTAGATACTTGTTTTTGTTAAGATATTGTTTTTGTACTAGTAAAAAATGAAAAAAAAAATCTAGCCACCGGAATCTGTTGTTTCATTTGTTTTCAAAGTTTTATTGTTTTTTTTTTTTTTTTACTTTAAAATTCTTTAATCATTTTTCATAGGTTCTATAAAAAAGACAGAAAATGATTTTTAAAATAATTATTTAATTAATATTGAAAAGATTTTCTAATTCAAATTTTACAATAAATTTCCACTCGTGATTATTTCTTAAAATATTTGAATTATGTTGCCTGGTCACGTGATCTCGATCCACTTGGAAAACTTTTTTTTTTTTCTTTTAACTTATTTTTCAGCAATTTTATGTTTTAATTTATATTGCTAGAAACTGTTTGTTAGGTAGGTAGGTCTGTGACGACAGAGAAAAAGCGGACTTACACGCCGGAAAAGATGACGAGTGCAAAAAACTAACAAATGGACCTTCGTAGCTTTATCAGTTAATTAAGACAAGCTTTCCCATAAAAAAGGGATGTGAGTTCAAGTTTTGTAGAATTTTCATTCTGGGTCGTTATAATAAAGAGCAAGTGGAATTAACATGGAAATAGTAGTAAAATGTATTTAAAAGTAAAAAAACGAAAGTTTTATTTATTTATTTTTTTTAAACCTTGACTTTACCCACCACCGCTTTTAAAGTTGTGATCAACATTTCTAAAACATTCATTATTTTCTTTGCCCCATGAAGCGGAACTGATACTTTATTTAAAATAATATTAAATTTTTCGGAATTAACAAAATTTAGAAAAATGTTCATTGTTTTTTCCCCCTCCAGGTGATCGGTTGGTAATGTTAAAAAAAAAAATGCTTACCTTGTTGTGTAAATTACGGAAAGTGTGGTAAAGCCCAGGCGAAAAAATATAATTTATTTTTAAATTACTGAAATTTCTTATAATTTCAAAAATAAGTTTTACTTTTTTTCTTCTTTTTTCAGTTTTTAAATGACTTCTTACTTGTTAAAGTTTGACATTGTTTTAAAAATTCTTTAATGTTTAAAAGTAAATACAAAAAAAATAAAATTTGATAATTAGTTAAGTATACACTCCACTTGCTAAATAAAACAATTCAAAACACCTGGAAAATAAAATGCAAATAAAGAAAGAGTAACTTGATTAATTTAAAAACAAAAACAATTAAATTTTCTATGAAAAATATTGTTTACTTTATGAACTTTAGAGCAGACTGAAGTTTATTTACTGTGGAACTTTATGAATTAGAACAAATATTAAAACTTTATTTTTTATTAAAAAGTTCAAAACTCAAACTTTTGTATTGTAGAGATTTAATCATCCAGTTATTTTTCGCATTTTTTTATTTATTTTTTTTTTTTTCTCAAAGTAAAAAAGTTTTACATGAAGAAATTTTCTTAAAAATAGCCTGAAGAAAGTTAGTGTGTGTGTTGGGTGGACTTAAAACCAAAAAAAATAAAATAAAATAATAGTAAAAATAAATTAAAACAATTCTGTCTGATCAGGTCTGAATCTGAATATTTTTCAAATAAAGGGAATTTTTTTTTTCTCTTTTTAACTATGCTAATCTATTTACCACGAAATAAGGCTTAGTATTATTTTTTAATAAATTTGTCACATTGATGATTTTTTAAAAACTCTGTTGGGGCAATTATTTAAAAAAAAAAGTAGTTAAAGCGAAAGCTTTAAAACTAAGAAATAAATGATCACTACAGAAATTAAAGACCCCCCCCCCAAAAGAAACATTTAGCAATAACATGAACAGACCTAAACTGTGACTCAACTGACTGATTGTTTGTAATGATGTTTGCTTGTTTTTATTGTTTATCATCATCACCTCCTTCAAAGATTCTAACCAAAGACTATGAAATCTACAAAGGAGGTGAAGCTTTAAAATCTGAACTGAATATGCCACTTCTTTTTAATCTTTTTTAAGTTTTATTGTTTAACTACCATAAATGGGTATATACACTGTCTACTAAGTAGATAATTAAAACTAGTTGGTGTATGTAACTAAACGTGTTCACCCCCCCCCTTTAAAAAATTATTTAAAATTATTTTATGAAAACGTTAAATTCCTGATAACTTTTTTTTCTTGCTCATGAATCAAATATATCCAGTTGTGCAGTCTCTTTCTAAACTGGTTTAATCACAATCAGGTGCCAAGCAAGTCGACCTGACTCATTTTTAGCTTTACTGGGCTGTCTGCATTGGTCAGTTTGTTAGTTGCTAAGCGATAGTAAATAAATAGATCAACACTTTCAGAATGGATAGATCAAGAGGAGACTAGTAACATTGTGTTTATCAGATTAAAAACAACACACACAAAAAAATCTTTTACTACAGTTTCTGGGTCCATAAACCAGAAGTTAGACCCTTTAGAATTATCTACTTCCAGGCATTTAAAAAAAAAAAAAAAATGGAATAATGTTCAGTTTCCACATTCATTAGTGAGAGGCCAATGCTTTCTCTATTAGTATTCGTAGGATGTGTGGGTGGTGTAATGGATAGCAGTTCCGAATAAGAAATTGGAAAGCAGAGATCGGGTTTGTTGTATTCACTCATGCTCAAATACCCTTGGGAAAGATATGAATCCATCTCTACTCAGAGCTAGGAGTTATTTAGGACTTTTATCTGTAAAAAAAAAAACAGTTATTTTAGAAAAATAAAAAAAATTATAATCTGAAATATGTCCCTGTTTTAAATAAATTAGAGTTGATGAGCCATAAATAACAAAAGAAACAAATCAAATATTTTCTCTATTATTGGGGCTGCATGCCAAGCCCTTTATAATTGTTTATGTCTCTCCTTGTGAATCTCTTTTTGAAATAAAATATATGGCCCAAAATAGAAAAACAGTTATATAGCTCTTATAGAAATCCATGAAAAATGTATATATAAAAAAGAAAAAAAAAAAAAAAAAAAGAAGACTCCTGGAATAAAAACAACAGTTCAAATTTACTTATGTGGAAATAAGTGAATATGTTGCATTACATAATGTTGGGTTGTGCAAAGGACATAAGGGTTGTTATGGAAAGTTAATTTGGCAAACCAATTTCAAATTTTTGTTTTTACTTTATACTAATACTCCTTGGAAAAGACACAAATCCATCTATCCTCACCAAGCTATGGATTAAATAGCATAGGTAGACTTTGGGTAGCTGTTAGACTAGTAAAAAAGACACCTCAAAATTGAAAACCATGAAGACATGGGCAGATACTCCTCACTTTTTCCCCATGAAGTCATGCTAGTTTAAAGAAAAGGAAATTGTGGAGAATCACAATCACTTACATCCTGAAGGGACATGGTACTAAAAGAAATGTTGCAAGTAAGATGTACTGTATTATGGGAAATAGCATAGTAACTATCAAAAATGACAGGACTATTTATTTATTTATAGATTGTCACTTCTGCCTAGGATCAGGGTAGTATCTGTGTGATTTGTAAAAAGTATTACATGCTCTCTATACATGGTATACAAGTTAATTGAGAACAAGTTATGTTCAGCTATTAATAGTAATATTAGCTGTTTCCTTATATGGAAACATTCAGCATTCATTGACCAGGCAACCTCTGTTGTTATTTAAAATTTGTAAAATCTTTCTCTTAAGACCCTCTCTTAGGGAAATGGGTTGCTCAAGTCCACTAACTTTTATTGCTCTTTTTGTTTGAAGTTGAACATCAACATCTTGATTATGTCATTATTCTTTCTTCAATGTGCTATCCATTTTAGTTGTTGAAAGTCAACTAGTGATGTAGTTTCTTTTATTTGGTACAGTTCTTTGATTCTATGGTGCCAATATACAAGTTCTGAAGAAGACTGGTCTTCATGAAGAACTACACATTTCATTGGATTAAAGCCATTTTTAGCCATTGATCTGAGAAAGCAGTTGTCTACAGCTGACAGTTTAGATATTTCTGAACAAATTTGGTGCCATGCATGACATCTATATGAAAGCCTCAATTTGATGAGGTTATAAATCAAATATATTAAAAAAAAAAAAAAAAAAATGTAGATGTTCACTTTGAAAAAAATACCCAGAAAAATGTTATTCAATAAAAACCCATTCTCTTGGTTTTGTGGACAGTGAAGCAACATATTGTGTTCAGATTAGGTGATTCTTGTTCATTGTTGGCCATCACATCCACTATGGCAACCTTTAACAACTCCTTGGTATTGTAGGGCCACTAGTTAAGTCTATATCTGTCTTTATATGGTAGACTAGTCTTTAGGATTCATATTAGAAGAGATAGGAGCCCTTATGTTTGGGGGGGGGAGGGAGGGTAGCATGATCATAAAAATTAATCTGCTTGCTACTCCTAACTCAGCCCATGTTAGAGAGCAGTGTCACACTAGAAATACATATGACCATCCCCTAGATCCTTGATTTGATGCAGGCAATGGCATTAAACCCTGACTTCCTGTATCTATCTATATTTCTGAGATGAGGTATTATGTAAACTATTTACATTATTCTGACTATTGTCCTCATTTTTGTTACCATATTTATCACAACGTTTTGGCCATTGTATGCTCTGGCCATCTTCAGGTGGTTGAAATGTTAAACTGAACCTTTTATTTTGCTTGCTGGTGTAGACTGTTCTAGTTCCACGTGCCATGTGTAATGGATGTCAGTTATCTCCTGTTAATTCACTTCTCCAAGATCCTTGATTTGATGGAGGCAGTGGCATTAAACCCTGACTTACTGCTGATTATATGAACTTGGTATGTATTGTCACCTGTTTGCATCATTATCACCAAATTTCTATGATTGTTGGTTATGAGCATAACATACCTTTTTATTTCCTGTTACAATTGGAAGCTGTTGTTTTAATTCTGTTAGTACATTTAAGATTTGGTGCATGTAATATTACTTTGCTGAAGAGACGCTCTCAGATATCTAGTACACTCTTTACATAGCCATCATCTAGGTTCATTTTCATACAATAGAATTGGGAAAAGCAAGTTTTACTCATTTACTCTTCTGATTTTTAAAAGTAGGTATAATGTACTATATATTATGATAGTATTGTTTTTTTTTCTTTTGGAGTGTAACATTTTGACAGAAGATAAGTTGGTATTCTTATATAGATCAAAGTTATAATTCAAGAGTCTGGGAAAGATTTGCATATATAGGCCCCTATTCAACTTTGCTTGATCATTGACACACTTTGTAGCCAAGCGGACTAAAGCACGTCAGATCTACTGACTTTTTTCCCTGGGAACACAGGTTCAAATCCTGCTAGAGAGTGCATATTTTTTCTTTAATAAGATTCCTTGAATATTCAGGCCAGCAGATGAAAATAAATAAATATGCTGTTTAATTTGGGAAAAAAAAAAAGTGTCTACTCAAATATGGGCATACACTAAATGTTTAAGTAATAAAGAAAGATTATAGTTAGCCTAAACTAATTTACGAAGTATTAAAATATTGCTAAGTCATCTTCACCTCCATACATACATCAACAATTTTATTTAGGCATTTGAATTTATAATGTAATAGTTCATAATATTTCAATGCTTTTCAGATGTCCTTTAATAGGAAGGCAAATTTCTTTTTCTTTTATAAAAAAAAAAAAAAAAAATATATGTTCATGAAGGTCATTACTATACCATCATAAATTGATTTCACCACTGCTATATATATATATAATATGCCTCAATAGGATAAGATAGGCTTGCTTATTGTACAGTTCACCCCTTGCTGTTTTTTTGAACAGGAGTAGAGGTTTATCTCTTATTTCCTGTTTAAGATTAGCTTTCTGGTTTCTTAAGTCTTTTCCTTCATTTTCAGTAGTCTCTTGCATCTTAGTGGCATTATTGCCTTGCTTGAGGTGAAATATCTAATATATATATATGTGTGTGTGTGTGTGTATTGGGCTAGAAATCCCTCTAAAGTTTTAAAGGTTATTGACAAAGTACTGCAATTAAGCTTTTTATTTAATTTTTCTTGTGTAAGGTTTTTCTTTTCTGGACATAAAATGTGTAAAAAATTGTCCAAATGTTCTGTATATCTGAACACTTTCGGCTATTCTTTTAACTATTATCAAGGATGATTTTTATTTATTTTTTTTTTTTTGTTACTGAATCTATGGATTTTTTTATGCATGTATCTAGAGTTAGAGGAATTTTTATTTTTTATTATTATTTTTAAACACAGCACATTGGCCGTGTTCATAGTTGATATTATTGAGTTTTTTTTTTGTTTTTTTTTTTTCTATTTTTATTAGTGCATCCATTATTTTTAGTCTTTTTACATGTGGATTATTATACTTGCTTTCTATGAGTATAGAGTTTGATAGGTTTCCATGTGTATTTAAATTCTTTATGTCCAGAAGAAAAAAAACTTACTTTTGAACAAATTAAAAAGATTAATTGCAGTACCTTGTTGGAAATTTTAATGAAACACACATTAGTATAATAATATATATATATATATATATATATATATATATATATATATATATATATATATATAATGTTAATGGTAAATATACATACATATGCAAAATATATAAATACCCATACATGTATATTTTAGAATAACTCAATGTCAGGACAGTAAGGATATAATAAAAAGGCTTAAACACTAATATTCCATGGTCATAATTTATTCCATTGGAATTATAAATGATCCAATTCATCAGACCTACAAATTCAAAAAGAAAACAGAAAAAACAACTCCGGAAATAAAACAGAATTTAGAGAGAGTGTAAGTATGAGGAGGAGGGAGATTAAACCTTAACAGAGAGAATATTAGGAGAGGTGGATGGAAGGGGTTTAAGTAAGAGAAAATGAATGTTGTTTGTTTGTGTGTGTGTGTGTGTGTGTGTGTGTGTGTGTGTGTGTGTGTGTGTGTGTGTGTGTATATATATATATATATATATATATATATAAATTTTTCAAAGAACTCTGAGGGGAGGCGTAGGAGGATAATGAGGTGTAAAGTTAATTTCAGCAGAAAAAAAATGTTTTTTTAAATTTCAGATTCAAGAAGCTTCTTTAGAGGAACCTAAAAGATAAAATTAAAAATATGGAACATCTATACAAGATATTAACAATACAAACTGGACAGCAGTTCATAGCAATATAAAATCTGAACAAATCAAAAAAAAAAAAACTTGACATGTCATATTTGTCTACAAGCACGATACATTTGTTGCTTGCTTGTTTTCCACAGTTGTCAATGATGACCTGTCTATGTTCTGGTTTATCATGGCATGAAAAAAATAACTCCTTCACTTCTATTAATTTTCTATTTAGCATAGATCTGACTTTTAATTGGTTAAGCAAGACAAACCTAGAAGTCTATTTTTAATTTTGACCTTGTGTTTTCTCACCCCCTCTTTATATTTTGGAATAGAGGTAACACTTTGCTTTTGAAATTTTCTTAAAAATCATTTAATCACCAATTACTTACCATTGCCTGAAGAGGCAAAAAGTTGCTGCAACACGAAGGCTATTGTGTAGCGATTTCAACATGTTTTTGTTATCTTTTTATAATAAAAATAATAATGTATTGCTCTACTTTGCACTGAGCACTTTTTTTAAAGTAAATATTAACAGGGGAATTTTACTTCATCTATCCTTTCATTTTTTTTATTTTTTTTGTGTGTGTGTGTGTGTGTGTATATATATAATATATAATCTCCTCCATATACTTGTGGTTTTTTACTCTAACTTTTCTGAAAGTTAGCAACCATTCTTTTAAATTTCTATAACATTAATTTATAGATGTATGCAAGCCAGATTTCAGCTTTCTCAAATTCAATTACAGAACTTCATTATCTTTTGTGTGAGTTTGTCTTTTCTTTTTTTTTTTTTCTTTTTTTTATATCAGTGCTAGTAAGGTATATGTTGGCAAATATTTAAATTATTAAATGAATTATAAAGTATACTATGGAAAATATTTTTTAAAAGCAAATAAAACTGATACAAATTATTTTGAAATCATACACATGTGTATTTATAACATACAGGTATGCCTCACCATATATCGTTAATTAGTTCCAGAGGTCGCAACTTGGGTCAAAAAATGATTTAGTTGAATTAAGCACACTATAAACTGCAAATAAGCATACCCCATTGCCTGTTACAGTATTTTCGGTGTGTATGTACATTATTCTATATAAAATAATTAATTTCTGTCTTATCTCCCAGCAATATAGCCTTACACTTAACATTAGCACTTGCACTGGGAGTTTTCTTCAGAGCCATGGGTAAAGATGTATTCTAAATCGCAATTGAAATGTTATTGAAAGAATGTCAACAGCAGAGCACAGATGTAAACATGTCTGAATTCAAAATTGCTGTTTGAGCAGTAAACAACCCATGAGTGCCGCCTGTTGACAGGAATTTGAAATAAAAACATTTGCTGAACATACTTCACTATGCAAATTTTTTGGTTTTTGATGATGTTATGATACATATAGTATACATAATATTCTTTTAAAATTTTAAATATGATTTTATGTGTTTATTGTTTTGACATTTCTAATATTTTTAATGTCTGACATAAACTTGTAAAACTACCTTAGGTAAGTTTTATTTTTCCATATGATATTTAAGAAAAAGCGACATGTCTTTGAAAATGACTTGAAACGATTTAAGCCAAGCTGTCACTGTATATAGTTTATTTCAATATAGGTATTTATTGCGGATTTTCTAATTCTTAGATTGACAAATTGCTGATTTGTGTGAAGTTCAACTTGAGATATCTGCAAGAATTTGATTAAAACCTTGCAGAAAGCATGTTTCAAATCACTAAATAAAAATGTTCAATCACTTCCTCTGATAATTACGAATTTGGAAAAACTTGAATCTGGATTGGGCCAAATGAAATGTTGGCTATGTTTTGAAATCTGAAATTTTGTGGTGTGTGCACATGCTTTTTCTTAAACTTTTTTTTTTTTTTTGCAAAGGTTCTTCAGTCTTCTCAACTGATACCATCCTTTGTAAACAATCATTAATAAACACTATTTGGTTTGGGTCAATTAAAATCTTGTTTTTTTTTTGTTGCTAGCTGGTATTCAGACCATTTACATTTCAACTTCAATAAAAAGATGATAAAGATAGCTTTTTAATTGTATTGTGATAACTGCCATTATCAGAATTTCATTTTCTTAACATTAATGATGAAAGTAAATAACTCACATTTTCATACTTTTTTTTTATTTTAAGGTTAAAATACACTTGTGATGCGGCTTCTGGCCATATCACATCGAAATGCTAGTTCCTATTCAATCACCAGATTTAATCAACATTGAGCTTGGTCATTACACCACCTGAACATCCAAGCTTACACCACCTGGTATTCTCAAGCAGTCACCCATGGGTGACTGCTTGAGAATACCAGGTGGTGTAAGCTTGGATGTTCAGGTGGTGTAATGGATAATGGCTCAATTTTTAATCAGCGCAGAGTTGCAATTCCTGTTGGGTTATGTGCAATGAATGGTATGAATCCATCTCTTTTCTCCCTAGCTCTGAGTCACTAAATCCTTATCACCACCCCCAAAAATTCTTACAATCTAAAAACATTTTCTGGCTTTAGATACCTGCAAAGGGTTGACAAACCGTAGAAAATAAATCTATCAATGATTTGTGATACAAAAAAAAAAAAATTGTACAGTTCATAGAGAAGTTATTGTAAATGATCACACGTGGTTTGCAAAGTTTCATGATTCCCCCACAATTTTGTAGATCAGTTGAGATTAAGTATTGCTATCAATATTATACATTATTGGAGGACTCCAACATACTCCAAATATTCAAATCAAGTATTGAAAATCATTTGCATCAACTTGGTTATGTTAGTCACTTTAATGTGTAGCTTTTTTTTTTTTTTTTTTTTTTTTGGTAACAATAGCCAGGGATCATGAAGCAAGCAAAATGTGCTATATGACTAATAATAGCAAAGGTAAGTATTCATTCAAAGGTAACAGTGTTCATTGTAAATGAGCCTTTGACTGTGAGCTCCTTTTAGAGAATCGAATCATTGTCAAACCTGTGTTGCTCCCAATTTTACTAATTGAAGGCAGAAAAAAAAGAAAGCATTCAGAATTAGAAAAAGGGTGTAATATTCTATCAGAATAAGGCTAGACTGTGTCTTTTTGATGATTATCAGGGGTGTATATAATTGATGTACCCCCCCCCACACACACACACACCAACAACTGATTATATTTTTATTTTCTTCTCCCACCATATTTTTTTTCTTCCTCACTAAGTCTTGTTGGAATATATATTTGGCACCCTTGGTAGCAGTTTGGATATTATCATGCTGCAACAGGTAATTAACACTGTAACTCTCTGGTTAATTTAAGACTAGAGGTTCACTCCTAACCTGTCTCTCCACCAAAAAATTATATCCTTCAAAATATAAATAGGTTGGTGTTTGTCTTCGCTAATAAATATCACTAGTTTGTTAAACTATGGTAATCCTACTTTAACCAACTTACAATAAACCCAACATAGTCATCTGATCAAAATGACAGATATGGAATTGAGTGTAAGGTTTATACTTCTATGAGCATGAAAGACCCAAGATTTTCAAAATAATCTTTAGTGTAAGATTCCATGTTAATAAATTTAGAATTAAAAATGAATTGTCTCAAGGAAAGTATGGAAAAGGGTAAAAGAGGAGGGTAAAATAAAAACAGTTTTAATTTAATTATTTTTTATTTTTTTTATTTATTTATTTTTTTTTTTTTACAATAGTATTCACCTTGTACAAGAGTTACTCAAGACAGGATTACATGGAAAAAGTTAGTTTATGTGGATATGTGAGAAAGATAACAGTTAACCCTATACTTGTCTTGAACAGGTTAAGACTGCACTGATTAGGGAAACATCCTCTTGGGAGTCGGTTCCACAAAGTAGCAGTTTGTGGGAAGGAGCTGTTCGAGTGGAACTTGCATCTTACCAATATGATAGGAAGGAATGAGAGTGGTTAACTATAGTGTGTGTCAGGGCGTGTCTTTGCTGTGAAGGTTAGAACTGATGAAATTAAGGAATGTAGTTCATCTGAACACTTTCCATGGAAATAGCAAGGGGTTTGCCATGTTTCATCTGTGGGAAAGGGGTTGTTGGGGGGAAAAATAATTTGTCACCTGCAAGGATATGGAGATCATTCTGTATTACTAGTAAACATCTGTCATAGTTTTCAGTTTTATTTATTTTATTTCAAATGTTATTGCTACTCCTCCTCTTCCCTTTTCCTTGGATCCACTTTCCACTCATCTATGGTGGGTAGCCAACATTATAAATCCCTGATGACCAAATAAAAATTGGTTGTGAAGTTTTCACATATCTGACATTCTGTTGGTTCCAATCCAGTAGGAATGACTGCAAAAACATTACCAAATTTATAGACAAAACATACAGATGCATGTTGGGATTTTTTCCTAGTAAATAAGATAGGTCACTCCTAGTAAATAAGATAGGTCACTCCTAGTAAATAAGATAGGTCACTCCTAGTAAATAAGATAGGTCACTCCTAGTAAATAAGATAGGTCACTCCTTAATCACATCTGACTTAATTCTGTTCTTGTCTTGAAGTCTGAACACTGTGATCTGTATCCTTTGTGTGTCAACACGATTCTTAGTTTCAACTTTTTGCCTTGCATATATCGTTTGCTCAATATTATTTTTGCCCAGTTCTTTTCTTTCTCTTGTTATTGTTTATTGCAAATGTCAATTCTGTTTTATTGGGCACTTTTGCCAATTACATTTAACCATGGCCAATTAACTCAAATATAGCACAATCAGATAACTGTTCATTTTGGACTTTACACAATTGTTTAAAAAAAAAAGAATTCCCTGAAAGTCTGTAAAAAGTACCCAGAAATGTCCTTTAATGAAAAAGAAAGAATAAAAGATGTGGAAGTATAGAATTATGATGTAGCCAGAAAGATAATGGATTAATACATTCTTCCCCATTGTTGAAAAAAAAAAATGACTTGTCAAACTTGGACCTTCATGCCTGACAAACTCGCCCCCCAAAAAAAAAAACTGTTTTTCCCTGCTATTATTTTAACTACCTTCACTTCTCAGCAATGTTTATTGTTTTAAAAAGCAATGATTTAGAATTATAATAAAACCTAAGCATATGAAAGTAATTTTTTTTTTCTCTTGAGAATTGACAGCAAAAGTAATAAATACTATTTGTTTAGATTGTTTATTTACACTATTTATTAGATTGTTTATTAGAATGGTTGGCAAATTTTTAAAATGATAAATAGGCATTTCCTTATAGTTGGTTCAAAAGAAATGTTACTAATGATTTTTTGTTTATTTCCTGTTTGACCAACCAGCTTGTATTTCATTTTGTATTTTTTAAAATCATGGAATTAGAGATATGGTGTGCTGGACTGCTAAGTAATATCTGATCTCATATAGCAATCTTCTCACAGATGAAGAGACCTGAAGCAAATTTGTTTCTGTTGATAAATGCAGCAAATGCCATGGATAGAGCATATAAAAAACAGTTTTAAAGATAATTGGAACTACAAGGAAACTACTGCTTGCAATCAGAAAGAGACACATCACGAGGAAAGAAGGTTTGGCAAATTTAACACATAATGCATACTGAAGGCAAAAGAAGCAAGGTGGAAACAGTAAATATCCGATTTGATTAGTCTGAGTGAATGGATAGCAAAACAAGACAAATGGATAGTGAAAGGGACAGTTACTGAGAGCAACAAATGACAGGAAGTTGTGGAGAACCATAATTTCTCACTTCTTGATAGGACATGGTCTATGAAGGAAGTAAATTAAGTATAGGTAAATTCTTTTGTCGTGTAAACTGACATCCACATTATTTGATCTTTATAAAAATCCATCTATGACTAATTACATCTTATAACAACATTCCATCTTCTGTCACACATTGTTGAATTAATTCTGCCCTAGAAACACCAGTTCTTTAGGGGTTATTAAAATTAATGATAGAAGTTGATCAACAACTTTTTCATCTATAAAGCCAGTCTCTTCAATTGGGTCGAACAAATGTACCAATGAAGCAGTGTGCATTGCAATGCTGTGTTTGAATGAAGCTCATCCATGCATTCTATTTAGTATTTTTATTTGTGCTATTTTTCTTTTGCATACTTCATATGATTTTTCAAATTTTTTTTTTTTTTTTTTTTTTTTTTTAGCAGATAAAAATAATACAAAAAAAAACTCCAATAAAACTTAAACAAGTAACTTTTTTTAAGAAGTTAAATACAAATATTCTGATAATACATTTGCAGGTTCGAAAATAATTTTCTTGACTTAAGAGTATAATAGTAATATTAATATAAAAACATTTTTCACTAATATAAGAATAAGGAGGGGAAAGGTATTTTAGAAAGACATGGCTGAAATGATTATAATATATATAATAAATTCGCCCTCTTCCCATTGGTATTCTTTACTTTTAAAGTCTTCAACCTCTACTAATACATTTTAATCTAATGTGCATCACCTTTCACATGCAAAGGCTTTCTCAGTTTAATGTTGGTCAAATCTATGAATGTTTTCTAAAAAAAAAAAAAAAATAGGTATAACTAGGTCAGGAATAAAGACCTGAGTTATTTTCTAACACTTGCTTCAGGATGATTTATAGCTTACATGTTTTTTTTTTTTTTTTTTCTGCTTACTAACTAATCATAGAATAAAGATCTTTGTTTATGAGTCTCCTCTCTCATATATATATATAATTTGTAAAAAAAAAAAAAAGAGAAAAAAAAGAGGCATGCTCTGAAAGTAATGCATCCTATATATTTCCATGGAAACGACAACAGATGCAGGAAGTACAATAACATAGATGTATAATGCACATTTCAGTTATAGCAAAATGCTATTTTTCATATAATCACCACTTACGAGTAAGTGTCTTTTTTTTTTTTTTTTTTTTTTTTTTTTACTTGATGGCTGTCCTGATTTGCTGAAGTGGGCATAATGATTATGTTCTTGTCATCTTTACTATATTTGAATGTACATTAATTTTTTGAACTAATACAAAGGGGTACTGAAAAGTTATAATTCTGACCAATTAACCACCCTGTTACTTGTAGATTCTTAGTACAACTTAGCATATTATCTTGACTCATGAAAGATTAACTAAATGTTGGTATTTTAGTTGTGAGGTATATCGGTATTTTAATTTTACTGAAATTGTTTATTATAAACTTTAATTCATGCTTTCTTTATAAGGAGGTACTTGTATATTGCTGGGGGCAACACCTTGAAATATAGTTTGCTTTTCTTTTTATTTTGTTAACTATTAAAGAAAAATTGTAATTGTATACCTTTTAAAATTTAGCAAAATCAAAGACCGTCTTCACTCTTTTTTTTTTTCTTTTCTATTTGTTTTCCTTAGATTTTTGGAAAAAAAATTTTAAAATAAAAGTTTTTATAGAATTATTTCAGTTAATATTAAAATAGTAAAATGTGTGGGTTTTTTTTTTGTTTGTTGTTTTTAATTTCATGCACAGAGATTTTTAAAAATTATATATTTTAGAGTAAACAAATCATTTTAGCATCTAAGTTATACTAATAGTATATTTTGTTAAAGATTGTAAAGAGCCTGACAAACATTGATGATCTAGTCTCCACACACTTTATATAGATAATATATATATATATATATATATATATATGGGGGGGGACTTCTATCCATGGTTCCATCACTTGTTCTGACAAATATTTGTGGATTTGTTTTTCCTGCTAAAACTCCAAGAATATCAATCTGTTCCTTTATTTATCTCTGTAGTATTGTGCATTTTTTTATGTGACTGATCTATGACATTTTTGTCTAGAAAATTTGTCATCACAAAGTGGAGGTGACACTGGGTTCAGTAAACCTGAATCAGCTATCTTGTAAAATACTGACAAAAAATATTTTTAACCTTCTTTTCAGAAGAATGTCAAAATACTTCCCCACCCCCAAAGACAGTCCTTATATTTTCTTAGTCAAGGCAAATGAAAGCCCATCATTATTTAACATTAGTTATCTACCAATGGGAGGGCTCTGATACAAAAATACATTCCTGTCTTAAAGAAATCCAAGCAGTTTAAATTTCATTGGAGGAGTGAATCTGACCTTACTCTTCCTTTTAGTCTCTTAATAATTTTTCTTCTTTCTCTGCTGATATACTACAGATAAGATTAATGAGTCCTCTGTACATGAGTCTCTCCTCCCAATGTTTGTCTAGTTATCAATCCTCTTTTCTACTTTATACATTTGGTCCACATGGCTTCAAGCATTGCTAACCTGATGCTTGGAAATATGCTACTTTGCTTCAGATTTATCAAAGTATTCATCTTTCATCTTATTTTTTATGTTGGAGAATTTGTGGTTTAGCACTGAAAATGGTGGCAAACAGTTGTAATATCCTTGTAGGAAATTGTCATCCAGGATTTTTTATATTAAGAATTCAAACGTCCATATTCCACACAATAAGAAAAAATAAAACATTGTGTGCCTGTTAAATAACCATTTGTATTTACAAATATATGTACATGAATTCAAGAGTTGAAAAGGAATAAAAATAGTCTTTAGTTGAGTTCATTTTTGGGTAATTGGTACACAGAAAATACTGTGGTTTAGAAAAGATTTTTAAATAGTTCACACAAAGTTATGGTTGAGAAAAAAACTTATCGTTAACAAAGATTCACTGACTTTGTTATTGGAGATGATTTATTTGAAGTCACTGATTGGCTGTCCATGCTGTTGTTTGAACTTGCCAACATGTTTCTTTTAGTATATGGTACATGGGGGGGAGAAAAAGCTACATCATAGTGTTGTAAGACATTTGAAAACACTTATAAGAACATTTCCTGAAAGTCAGCTATAGAAAAATAGGGTTTTAGTTTTTTCTGATTGGTCAGATATTTCACATGTTAATTTCTAACCAATAGACTCTTTGATTTAAAGTGTGTTGTAGAATCTTTTTAGCATCTTTGTAATATCATTTGTTATTGGGTAGAAAATAGTTTGATCATGTTTTTTAATATGGTATATAACTGTTGGAAATAGTTAATTTCCTCTATCAGAATTATTTTGTGTTCACTTTACACTTATGCCCTAGAGAAAGGCATGACTATCTCTTCTGCTCTTAGCAATGGATAAAATAGAAAGGTAGACTGGGCTTGCTAGCCTTAAGTGGCAATCAATCTAAGACATCTACTTTGAATTCAAAACTGAAGAAAGCAATAAGATAATCACTTCACTATCTTTCCCAAGAAGTCGTAGCAATTCAGATATTGAAAAAGTTGGATAGTCATCATCATCTATCCCTCTGGGATATGGCATTTAATTATTATAGTAGTTTATTTAAAATTTTATACAGATACACATAAGATTGGCAGTACAAAAAGAGTTTTCTTGTATCCCCAAATCATATGTATTTTTTTTATTATTATTTTTTTTTATAATTGAAGGTTTTTCAGCATTCAACTAACATAATCACGTGTGTGTGTGTCTGCTAAAAAAGGCATACAAAATCTGTAACAATAAAAAAAAAAAAAAAATGACTATAATAGCAATAATAATAAATTAGATAAAAATAGGTATATATTAATTACCAAATTACTGTATATACATGCATATTCTGTGACTTTGAAGACCTAATTTTAAGGAGGTTGCATCATGCATGAGATATAAAATTAGCATATGTGTTTCTGGCCCTGGCTACTCCATTGACCAAACTATATATCCATTTACTGTAGTCAAATTAGCTTCAAAATCAGGTTTTTAAAGATTGCATAATACACAAGTATATATGGTAACTTCTATTCAAAATGATATATCCAATTTTAACAATATCAAAACAATTACGACCACATCCAAAATTATGGATATGATCAGAACCAAAAATATCTATACAATAATTGTGAAGCAAGCACATATAAAATAAACTGTTACAGTTGTTTCTTATATATATATATATATATATATATATATATATAAAAATTTTAAGTTATGCTATATTTGTATTAAAGTGCTCAATATCAGGGATAGTGTAAATATAAATGTAGACAGTAAAGTCAACATCCAGAGGTGAAAGTCTTTCGTACTTAGATGCAATCATCTGGCCATTGATTGTGTTTAAGCATGAAATAATGTCACCTCAATGTTGTGTGTGTATATATATATATATATATATATATATATATATATATATATATATATATACACACACACACACACAAACGCCAGTATATATTCATTAACAATAGACAATCTGTAATTTATTTAAAAGTCTATAAAAAAAAAAACAAAAAAAAAAACAAGTTGAATAGCTTATATTGGATTAGCCAAAAACTTTGCTTATTAAGTAGAAATTTTAATAAACAAAACTTTTTGGGCAACTCACTTGTTGGTCTTGTTATTTTAATAATAATAATGTTGGTCTTGTTATTTTAATAATCAACTGTTCTTTCTTTTCCTTTTTATCAGTCTTTGCACTAAACTTTCTGCAGATTAAACCTTTATTTTGCTTAAAGGCTGAAAATCTATTCTTGTGTAGAGTTGGTTAAGCTTCATTCCATTCTAAATTGATTTCAAGATAAATAAATACTACATTTGTTTTTTTTTTTTTTTTTTTTTTTTTTTCAAACTTTTAGTCATTTAATAACACAATTCCTGATATCTTATCTGTTGTGGGAAGTAGTTAAAACATGACCTAATTATATAATTGCTTTCCTATCACCCCCCCCACACACACACACATTTTCAAATTGCTCACTTGAGATAGTTCTTTACTGCTAAGAATTGAGATATCAAATACATTGAGTAAATATCTTGATGCACACTTGATATTCATTTTTCCTTTTTGTTAAATAACGTGTAAAATCTATAGAATTTCCATGAGTGGTGGATGATTTATATATGTTGAATTTAACCTTTAGCTCTCTGTATTATTAATATTACTTCCCTGTCCACTGTATTCCTTTTCAAGGCCTCTCAATTGCAGTAACCTTATTGTTAATTTCCCTCAAAGGTGTATAGCAGAATACACAACTACAAAATTCAAATTCAAATTCAGAGATCAGTCACCTTCAGTCACAGGATAAATTTTTTTGTACAACAAATGAAGTCATATACAGAGTGATAAAGGTTAAGAGATCATTAATCTGGCAAAATAGACCACCACTAACTGGACCAAAGGTTGGTCTTTATTCAAAGGACTCTTTCCAAAGACTTGAATAATTACATCAGATTAAGGTAGCAACTGATGAAAAACTCTACAGTTATTTAAAGGTGTAATATTTTCTCAGGATAATACCTGATGCCATCTTGCATTTATCGTATTCACCAAATATTGCATCTTTTGGATTACCATTTATTCCAGTTCTTACAGAATTGTCTTCATTATATATATATATATTTTTTTTTTTTTTTTTTTTTTTTTTTTTTAATTCTCTTGAAGATTACAAAAATACTTAGAGCAGTTCAATACCAAAGATGGAATTATGCTGGATGAAACATGCAACCATTTTGTTCAGTAGAGTTAATGTTGAAAATAAATGTCATTTTTACTTCATTAAACTAAGTAAAGTATCACATGGACTGAGCATGTGAGCAACGATGAGGTCTTAGAGAGGTTTCAAACACATTGAAGGCTTATACTTAACATCAGGAAGAAGCAGCTGAAGTTTCTAGGACACATAATGAGGAAGGAGGGCCTGGAGAATCTGATACTCGTGGGATGAATACAGAGAAATTGAGACCAGGGAAAGCAGCATGCAATATACCTGACAAGCTTGAGCAGGTGGATGAGAGAACATGGTCTGGGGGAGGAAGCAGAGGGAAGGAACTTGCTGAGAGCTGCAAGGGATAGAGGGAGGTGGAGTCATGATCACCTACATCCTGAAAGGACATGGCACAAAGAAAAAAAAGAAAAAAACCTTATGACTAAGCCAATATTATTTCCATTAAGGATAAACACAAAGTAATGTATATCCACACAGATAAAATGCAATGTGTCATATTGTGTGTGACACCCTTTTCACAGGGTACACAGATACTACTATGTGCTATTTATCTATATGTTGTAGTAGTTGTTGTTGTTGTTGTTGTTTACTATATATATCCTGCTAGCATTATAATAGAAAAAAAAACATTCATAGACTGTTTTTATCCATTTGTAAATGGAAAATTACATGTTTAAAAATTCTACAAAAAAAAAAGAAAATTCTTCTGAAATTATATATTCATTTCTTTTACTCTACTCTTCTGTTATTCTAGTTCTTCAAATAAGTAAGAATTCTAGTTAAGAAAAAAAAAAAATTACAGCCTAATCAACAATCAAGGTTAGGTGTAAGACTCTAAGTTAATACCAAATTTTCCTAGTGGGTAAAAGTGTTGGTTTGTGAAGTTGGTGACATAGTAGTTAAATCTCTGGGTCAGGCAGTGTGTACTTGCACTCGGTGTAAATGGGCAACACGGCCAAAATGTTGGGATAACAATATGCGGACAATAGTCCGAATATAGTGTAAAAAATAACTCCTCATCCAAGAAATTCAGACAAAAAGTGATTAGGTTCTGTATTTCCAAAATTTTATCTCTAGCATTTATTAAATAACATCATTACTCAATGGGTAATAAGTTACTTTACTATGATAAAGTAAGATTTGTGTGAGTGTAGGAAGCATTATCTATTTTAGTATATAGATTAGATCTCTAAAGAGGTTGGGGAAGTTTAGCAGTAATTTTTTTCTCAGAAGGCCAACAAATAAAGGTTTGTTTTGTATGTCTCTCAGAATGGCCTTATATGATTCTTGGCATTGAGAATCATTGACTGTGAACTCACTGATTTTGTTTTCATATATAGAAACGACTAAAAAAAAACTGCTGTATAAAGATTTATACTATGAGGAAATCTTATGCCTGACAAACTTGGAAAGCCTGTGTTCTGCATTGGCTTAAAAAAATCAGTGGTTAAACATAAAAAATATATATATTGGATAAGCACAAAAATTCACAGCTATTTTAAATAGGTGGTATATGAACTTGTCATTTTATTTCACACATGACTGAAATTTATATATACTGTATTTTCCAGCTTGGAAGACACATCCTAATATTGGAAAGAAATTTCTAAAAAAAAATCAAAAAAATCTTACAACAAAACATTCACCACATGTCCATCACATACTGGCTCATGTAGTGTTTACATTAAACACTTGTCTGATTTTGTTTGTATAGCAATGACATACTAGTCAAGAGCAGAAAGACTCCCACCACTGCTAGTAAACAGAGCTTGTTTAAGTTTGTGGCTCAGCTCCAGGAAGGTTTATAGTCTTGGAAATACTTGTAACAGCTAAGTACTGAGATTACATCATATAAAAGGCTGAATTAGATAGCTAACATTATAGTATAATGACTCGACATACAAATCCACATCCCTATCAGTCAAGCCAATTAGGTGACCATCCAAGCTTACTTGAGCCTGAGTGTTGCCTTACATTTGTCTTGGAAGATGCACACATATTTTTCAGGGGGTAAAGTGTCTTGTAAGCCGGAATATATGGTACATATTTCTGAAAGGTGATATTTTAACATGTCCTTTTGTATGGATTGTGAATTTAAAACTTTTTTATAGTAAAAGTGGAAATGATCCTCTTATTTCTGGAAAGAGAAGTCTGTATAATAGCAAAAACCATTTATGGAGATGGTGTCATAGCTGAGACTACATTAAGTTAGTTGCTTAGTTTATAAATAGAAATTTTGATCTAGAAGACTGAGAACATTCCAGCATGCCTGTGGTTGTTGGTGACCAAATTGAAATACTTTATTAAAAATAGTCCAGATCACATCATACAGGATATTGCAGGGATAATCTGCATATTTCATATGAGTGTTGTAAGGCATTTAAAAACATTTGGGTACATGAATCACTATGATGTTTAGGTAACTTATAATTTAATGTAAACAAAACTTGAATGAACTGCAGTTCTCTGCTTAAATGCAACTAAAATGACTCATTTGTGAAAATAACGATCATAGGTGATGAAAAGCGTATGGTTTACAACAAAGTGGAGTGAAAAAGAAGTTGGAAAATGAAGTGAGCTATTAATCACTCAGATTAGGTTTGCATATGAAGAAGGTGGTGTTTCTGGTGGTATTGGGAGAGCATTGCGTATTATGAGCCCTCTTTGCAAAATCAGATAGTGACTTCAGATAAGTACGCTCCCAGTGGGACCAACTCGAGATGGCATTTGGTGAAGCGTCCATTGGAAGTGTCCTCTTTTATCAGGACAATTCCAGACTTTACATCACTTTGCACACCTGGCTGAAATTGGTAGTTTAGCTGAGATGTCCAGCTACAGTTGTACTCACCTGTCTTGCACATTCATATTACCATTTATTTTGATCTCTACAGAATTCTCTTAATGGGAAGAACTTAAATTCTCAGGAAGCCTGTAAAACCACTTAGACCAGACCAATTCATCACTCAGAAAAATGCCAATTCCAAGGAGGAAGGAATCTTGAAGCTGTCTCAACATTGGTTAAAAGGTAGTGGAACCAAATTAACTTCAGTATGTAGTTGAATAAATCTATGTACAAATGTTTAAATATTGTCTTTGAAATTCAGTTCAAAATGCTACAAAACTTTTGATATGACCCAATACTTATATGCTGTACTTTTAACACATTCTAATCTGAAGCAAATGGTTGGGGGCAGAGGGTTACACTTTCATCCTAGTTAGTGCACAGATATTCTCATCAGTCAGAAGTGACAATCCATACCTAAATAATCTTATTTTCTTTTTTTACTATGTTAGAATATATAAATATAAATGAACAAGGTATTTTTATTAATCTCAGTAGTGTTATTATATATAATATATATTTCAAATATTATTACAGTGGATACTCTGTATTTTAAATAGACACCCCATTTTTATTTATTAAACAGTGTGTACAGGGTACGATGGGTAAATGTCGCTATTTTATATTTTTAATTTTCATACATGCTCATTGTTTGTTTTTGGTTTTGTTGACAGTACAGTGTTATTTGGTTACTGTCTGAGAAAAAGAGCACCATGACTCAATTCACTCCACTAGAAATTTTGAAACAGCATTCTGTACTGCTTGACATTCGTGCTGGAAGCACCAGTACGAACATTTCAGAGTGTTTGGGTGTCTATCTGAGGACAGTGCAGAGGATTCAGAAAGGGTTGTATGAGTCTGATGGTATGGCAGCTCAGAAAACTCATTTTGATTGTTCTAAGTAAATTTGTAGGTGGGGGCCTCATACTCAATACAGAGGCCTACATCAAGTGCCTTGAGGAAGTAATGCTGCCCTGGGTCAACAGGGTGGCTACTGGAAGACATTGTCTGCTAACAGGACTCTGCACCATGCCACACAAACAGGAGGACCCAGTCATGGCTATCAGACAATTTCTGCAACCATTTCATCCCTTACATCTGGTGACCTAACTCCCAACTGCAGACCCCTTGACTGTGTGGAACACAGTTGATTAACTGAAGGTAAGGATTATGCCAACATTTACCAACTTAAACAAGGAGACTATCCAGAAGAGTTGCAGGAGATTCCAAAGTCATCTGGAAGCCATGGTTGAAGCAAATGGCATTTTTTTTTTTTTTTTTTTTTTTTTTTAATTGAATAAATTTACTCTTTAGTATTTCAAGGTATTTTTGTGTAATTTTGGTAAATATGTCTTTTAAAATGAGATGTCAGTGTTGTTTTCATTTTTGTGTAAGACAACAATTTATCCATCGCACTCTGTATTGTGTTTAAAGAAAAATGTGTTCTGACTGTGCCACTTTTGTCGGGGGAAACCACTGTTTGATCCAGCATGCTTTACTGCTTAACCACAGAAGGCAACATGGCAAGTAAGATTCTGTTTTCCTTTTTTAAGGAAAGCATATCCTCTTCACCTCGATTTTCTTGAAAGCTTCATATCTACTCTGTTTTATATTGGAAATCTAAAAGCATTTTCTAAAGAATTAATGGATTTATTTTTAATTATACATTTTTATTAATTCAAATGTTATTATAATGAATACACCACACTTGAAATAGATGCCCTATTTTTATTTATTAAACAGAGTGTATGCAGAGAGGGTGTGTTATTTACTAAGATTTCTTGAATGCCAATGAAGTACACTCATAGATACTGCTTAATAAATAAATATCTATTTCAAGTATAGTTTATCTGCTATAATAACATTTTAAGTAATAACAATTTTGGATTAAAAAATAAATCAATTAGTTATTTAGAAATATATTAGACTACCCACCAGGATCCTTTTAAGAGCATTTCATGATATAAAATGAAGTAACAATATTAATTATTTTAATTTGTATTTCAATTTGAAATACAAGTTATTGTAATAATTATTATTACACTAAATACAATATCAGATCAAACAATGATAATATTTTTTTTATTGTTTCTTGCTCACATTTATTTCAAAATAATGGCAGCAAACCAGCATGCATCTATTTATTTATTTGCCATTATAAGTAGATGACAGTTTTCCATCCATACAGAATTTTTTATAATGACTCACCCACATAGTGTCTTCATATATCAAGTACTTGCCAAACAAATTTTATTTTTTTAAAAATGTTTTTAGTGTAGTGAATTGTTATGTATATTTAATAATGTAGGTTTATTATTCTTCACATGAATGATTGTTGGAATATAATATGCAAGTATTTGTTATATATATATATATATATATATATATATATAGTTTGCACTATTGCCCTCATCTTTGTTGCCATATTTATTATGTTCTGGACTTCTTCAGGTAGTTGGAATGTTGAACTGAACCCTTTATTTCACTCACTGTTCTAGTCCCACATGCCATGTCTAATGGATATCAGTTATCTCCTGTTAATTTCCCTCTTCAAGTTCTACACCGCCTTAACCAGATATTGAACTCTCACTCTTTGGGTTCTGTCACTGGAGCTAACCAACACATTTATCCACTGTGCCATGTATCCTTGAGGACATCTGTGTATGAATTTCTGGGTATTATAAACTAGCAACTATTTTTTACGAGTGCTCATATTGCAATTTTTGCAGTTGTCATACCATGGTTTTACAATTGCAATTTTTGTTGTTATTATTGCTTTTCTCTGACACTCCAAATTACTGGTTCCCATATTGTATTCATTTCTATGCTTGGTCAGCTCAGGAGATTTTCGTGGCCTAGCATATGTGTGACAAAGATGAGGGCAATAGTCCAAATAATGTAAATTGTGTACATAATACCTCATCTGAGAAATATAGACAGATACATATAGTTTGATATAAGAATATATATTGAAAACAAATACTGAATTTGCTATTAAAAATGCCAAAAAAAACCCCAGAAAAACAACCCTAGCTCAAGAACCTCTTGTCTAATTTTAATGAAATTTGCCACTGCACTTGACTGGGGTTCATGGTACAATATACCTCTAAATTGGTTGGGTATTATATATTGTTTAAGCTGTATCTCTGGAACATACAAACATATATACAGTATTCATTTTTATTATATAGACAGATATACAGATTTGGCATTTTCCTCATTTCATGCATCTATTAATATTTTTTCTTTTAATCTTGTGACAATTTTGTGTGGCCTCTTTAAAAGCTGCAATGTTGAGTGAACGTCAGTTTTGTGTTAAATTCTGCTTGCCGTTTACAGTTCAGCTGGTTTGGCAGAGTTATGAAAACCTTGATTGTTTCTGCTCATAAATTTCAGTGTTATCTTTTGATTTTGGTTTTTAATTAATGGTCATGTCTCCTCATTTTTCCCAAATATTTTCTCTATTACAATTCATTTGCAGTTATGCTCTGAAAATGAAGTGAATAAACACTGAAATATTGAAAAGAGAAAAAACATACTCTTTTTTCATCTATAAAAGCAAAACAATATGATCAAGTAAGATAATGAATTGTGTAACGTTTTCTTTTGTTTCTATCTAACAATAGACTGTCCTGATGTCAACTAATTATTAGTAATGTGAACTAACTAATAAATAAGTAATGAGATCAATTTTTATGGTAATAAAAAAAAAAAAAAAGCATCCTGATACCATAAATGGAAATTACAATTATTGTTATGGTAACACAAAGCTATATTCACAAATATTTGTATACACATGCAATATATATACACTCATAAACATGTGTGTGTGCGTGTGACTGAGTGCTTAGAATGTTAGCATTCTATTCTGACCATGAGACTCTTGTTCAAATCTCACCATGGTTAATTTACCAAGGAGATGACTTGATAGGAGAGACAGTCCCAATGTACCCCAAGTAGCTAAAAAAAAAAAAAAAAAACATGTCATGGGTTGATCAAAGCCTTGTAGGTGAAACTGGGTGGACTAAACCATTTTCAGAAGCTGTGGAGGATACGGGCTTTGTTCCATTACTGATCATGCCAGATTGTGAACTCTCTTCTCAAAACTGTAACTAAGGTCTACTCAGTGTGGTGGTTGTTGAAAAAACAGATGTGCCTGAGCAGGTGTCTGCAACTGAGATTAGCTAGTTACCCTAGCAGATGGGTAAAAAAGTAGGCAGCTATTATATATAAAAAAAGAAAAACAGTAAATATATAATCTGGTTTTTTTATAGATATTTTTTTTTTACAAAAGACCAATGTAAATTTTTTCATTTATATATATATATATATATATATATATATATATATATAATATATATATATATATATATATATATTATATATATATATATATATATATATATATATATATATATATATATATATTATATATATATATATATATATATATATATATATATATATATATATATATATATATATATATATATATATATATATATATATATATATATATATATATATATATATATATATATATATATATATATATATATATATATATATAAATATATACACTGATAATATATATTTTGTTAAGATAGAGCAGTTCATTTACTAATCAAATTAACACACACATATGCACACAATTATTATTAGTATTAGTAGTATAAATTTTAGCTCTGTTATTTTGCATCAAGCACTGTTTTATTACCATCAGCACTATGTGCTATTTTTACATAAACACACTTTTTTTTTTTTTTTTTATTATCTCGGATATTCAAATATATTGAACCTTTTTTATAGATAGTAACTAGTGGATCATTACAAAAGTTTGTATTCTATTAATGTTATTATTTGTACTCTGGTGCAAAATTTTGCAATTATCCAATAGTTATATATATAAAAATTTCTGATACTTGTTATAAAAATGATGCTATTTATCTGATTTCAGCTCTCTGAATCAATTCTTATACTTTTCATCTGTAGACTAAGATTATTATTTTGTTTTTTCTTAACCATTTCTCAGATTAAATTTAATATCCTGACAGTTTTCTTTTTATTTATACATTTATATTGACGAAGACTGCCCTTCTAAATTTTTTTTATGACTTCACATAAGGATATAAATTAAATTCTAAAGGATGAAATGTCAGGGTGAGACAATACTTAATACTAAATGATCTATATAATCTGTAATGTGCCAAATATGAACAAATTACACGCACACACACACACACACACACACACACACACACATACATAAAATTTGTAGGTATTGTATGACCTAGAAGATTCTTGTGATAGCAATGACACAAATATGACCCAGTTTTGTGACTTATAGAATTTAATATCAATTTATAACCAACTTGTTCAGTGCATGAATTTTCCACTTGACTGTCTTGAATATCTGATATATAAATAGTATTTTGAATTGATATTTTTTTAAATAATAAAATAGATTTTTTTTTTTTTTTAGAAATGTGATTAGCATGAATGAAATATTGAGAAAGGTATTTTTTAAAAATGTTCTTGCTATGTAAAATAGCACAATTCCTTTTTAATTCTGAGATTTTGCTAGAAGATAATTATGTTAACAGAGTAGAAATATCTGGCAATACAAATATTATACATGAGGATTGTTTCATATTTTTGTAACTTTACACTTTTGTGGTTTAATCAAATAGTTTGTATTTATTTGTCTATGTATGCACTGGCTGCTAGTTATTGTCACTGTTCAGGTTGTCATTCTACATGCCATTATTAAATAGCATGGATCGGTACTAAAGAATCTTTTAGCAAGATATGCACTATTTATTAATGGGTGGATAATTAGTTTGACTAATTGCACGAAAGGGGGCAGCTGGAATTAGGATGGAGGAGTTATTTAAAAAGACTATTACAATAGTAAGTAAAATACATAATTGCAGAATTCTTTTTCAATTATTAATGATAAAGCAAACAAAAAGAAATGAGAATGAAATAATGGTTATCAGTGCAGAAAGTGAAATCAGTGGTCTGAGTTCAAGTTCAGGCCAAGTCTGTTGCATTGACTTCTCACTAATGTTCTTTGGAAAAGGCATGAATCTGTTTTTTTTCTCTCCTCCCCCTCAGGTATGAATTAAATTGCCCTCTAGTTTTGGGTGGCATCCAGTTTAGGTGGACTATTCTGAATTCAAAACCGTGGATAAGGTAACAGGAATCACTCTCTTTCCCAAGAAGTCATGGCATTTTGCAGATAATAAAAGATAGAAATCTGTTGGGTTGGCTTGATTGCCTACATCCTGAAGATGTATGACATTTAAAAAAAAAAAAAAAAAAAAAAAAAGCCAAAATCTTGAATTTGACAGGACTTAGCTTACTTGAAAGGTTTGTGTAACATAATCTACCTACTAACATTTCCTCCATTTGTTGTTTTTTTTTTTTTTTTTTTTTTTCACCTCATAGAAGGTCCAAGAACCACTCCAAGTAGTGTTACTGATTGTGGTCAATGGATGTTAGGTAAGAAGTGCAGTTTGTGAGGAAATGTAGACATAAATTTCAACATCCAGAGGTGAAAGTATTTCGTTTTTAGATGCAATCATCTGCCATTGATTGTGTTTAAGCATGAAATAATGTGACCTATGATTAGTGTGTGTGTGTATATATATATATATATATATATATATATATATATATATATATATATACACACACACACACACACATTTTCGCCAGTATATATTCATTAACAATAGACAAATTGTAATTTATTTAAAAGTCTATAAAAAAAAAAAAAAAAAAAAAAAAGTTGAATAGCTTATATTGATTAGCCAAAAATTTTGCTTATTAAGCAGAAATTTTAATAAACAAAACTTTTGGGCAACTCATTGTTGGTCTTGTTATTTTAATAATAATAATGTTGGTCTTGTTATTTTAATAATCAACTGTTCTTTTTTTTTCCTTTTATCAGTCTTGAACACTAAACTTTCTGCAGATTAAACCTTTATTTTGTTTAAAGGTTGAAAATCTATTCTTGTGTAGAGTTGGTTAAGCTTCATTCCATTCTAAATTGATTTCAAGATAAATAAATACTACATTTGTTTAATTTTTTTTTTTTTTTTTTTTTTCAAACTTTTTAGTCATTTAATAACACAATTATTGATATCTTATCTGTTCTGATTGTAGTTAAAACATGACCTAATTATATAATTGCTTTCCTATCACCCCCCCCACACACAAACACATTTTCAAATTGTTTCACTTGAGATAGTTCTTTACTGCTAAGAATTGAGATATCAAATACATTGAGTAAATATCTTGATGCACACTTGATATTCATTTTTCCTTTTTGTTAAATAACGTAAAATCTATAGAATTTTAATGAGTGGTGGATATTTATATATGTTGAATTTAACCTTTAGCTCTCTGTATTATTAATATTACTTCCCTGTCCACTGTATTCCTTTTCAAGGCCTCTCAATTGCAGTATTGTTTGCTTTGTTAATTTCCCTCAAAGGTGTATAGCAGAATACACAACTACAAAATTCAAATTCAAATTCAGAGATCAGTCAATTTCAGTCACAGGATAAATTTTTTTTTGTACAACAAATGAAGTCATATACAGAGTGATAAAGGTTAAGAGATCATTAATCTGGCAAAATAGACCCACTAACTGGACCAAAGCTTTGGTCTTTATTCAAAGGACTCTTTCCAAAGACTTGAATAATTACATCAGATTAAGGTAGCAACTGATGAAAAACTCTACAGTTATTTAAAGGTGTAATATTTTCTCAGGATAATACCTGATGCCATCTTGCATTTATTTTTCACCAAATATTGCATCTTTTGGATTACCATTTATTCCAGTTCTTACAGAATTGTCTTCATTGAATATTATATATATTTTTTTTTTTTTTTTTTTTTAATTCTCTTGAAGATTACAAAATATTTAGAGCAGTTAAATTTTAAAAGATGGAATTATGCTGATGAAACATGCAACCATTTTGTTCAGTAGAGTTAATGTTGAAAAATAAATGTCATTTTACTTCATTAAACTAATAAATTATCACATGGACTGAGCATGTGAGCAACGAAAAGGTCTATAAGAGAGGTTTCAAACACATTTTTATTTTATATTTAACATCTTTTTGAAGCAGCTGAAGTTTCTAGGACACATAATGAGGAAGGAGGGCCTGGAGAATCTGATACTCGTGGGATGAATACAGAGAAATTGAGACCAGGGATTTGTAAAAAATAATCATTTGACAAGCTTGAGCAGGTGGATGAGAAAACATGGTCTGGGGAGGAAGCAAAGGGAAGGAACTTGCTGAGAGCTGAAAGGGATAGAGGGAGGTGGAGTCATGATCACCTACATCCTGAAAGGACATGGCATTTAAAAAAAAAAAAAGAAAAAATTTCTGATTAGGTAAAGCCAATATTATTTCCATTAAGGATAAACACAAAGTAGAATGTATATCCACACACATAAAATGCAATGTGTTGAATTGTGTGTGACACCCTTTTCATAGGTACAAACAGATACTACTATGTGCTATTTATCTATATGTTGTAGTAGTTGTTGTTGTTGTTGTTTTTACTATATATATCCTGCTACATTATAATAGAAAAAAAAATTTAATTTTATTTTTTTATCCATTCACAATTTAAATGGAAAATTAATGTTTTAAAAATTGCAAAAAAAAAGAAAATTCTAGAATGAAATTATATATTCATTTCTTTTACTCTACTCTTCTGTTATTCTAGTTCTTCAAATAAGCTAAATTCTAGTTAAGAAAAAAAAAATTACAGCCTAAAAAAACAATCAATTTTAGGTGTAAGACTCTAAAGTTAATACCAAATTTATTTAGTGGGTAAAAGTGTTGGTTTGAAGTTGGTGACATAGTAGTTAAATCTCTGGGTCAGGCAGTGTTTCTTGCACTCGGTGTAAAATGGGCAACAGAAGAAAAATGTTAGGGATAACAATATTTGGACAATAGTCCGAATAAAGTGTAAAAAATAACTCCTCATCCAAGAAATTCAGACAAAAAGTGATTAGGTTCTGTATTTCCAAAATTTTATCTCTAACATTTATTAAATAACATCATTAGAAAAATGGTAATAAGTTACTTTTTTACTATGATAAAGTAAGATTTGTGTGAAGTGTGAGAAGCATTATCTATTTTAGTATATAGATTAGATCTCTAAAGAGGTTGGGGAAGTTTAGTAATTTTTTTTTCTCAGAAGGCCAACAAAAAAAAGGTTTGTTTTGTATGTCTCTCAGAATGGCCTTATATGATTCTTGGCAATTGAGAATCATTGATGTGAACTCACTGATTTTGTTTTCATATATAGAAACGACTGAAAAAAAAACTGAGGTATAAAAGTTTTTACTATGAGGAAATCTTATGCCTGACAAACTTGCAAAAGCCTGTGTTCTGCATTATTAAAAAAATCAGTGGTTAAACATAAAAAATATATATATTGATAAGCACAAAATTCACAGCTATTTTAAATAGGTGGTATATGAACTTGTCATTTTATTTCACACATGACTGAAATTTATATATACTGTATTTTCCAGCTTGGAAGACACATCCTAATATTGGAAAGAAATTTCTAAAAAAAATCAAAAAAATCTTACAACAAAACATTCACCACATGTCCCATCACATACTGGCTCATGTATTGTTTACATTAATCACTTGTCTGATTTTGTTTGTATAGCAATGACATACTAGTCAAGAGCAGAAAGACTCCCACCACTGCTAGTAAACAGAGCATGTTTAAGTTTGTGGCTCAGCTCCAGGAAGGTTTATAGTCTTGGAAATACTTGTAACAGCTAAGTACTGAGATTACATCATATAAAAGGCTAGATTAGATAGCTAACATTATAGTATAATGACTCGACTTACAAATCCACATCCCTATCAGTCAAGCCAATTAGGTGACCATCCAAAGTTACTTGAGCCTGAGGTTGCTTACATTTGTCTTGGAAGATGCACATGTATTTTCAGGGGGGAAAAGTGTCTTGTAAACTGGAATATATGGTACATATTTCTGAAAGGTGATATTTTAACATGTCCTTTTTGTGGATTGTGAATTTAAACTTTTTTTTATAGTAAATCTGTGGAAATGATCCTCTTATTTCTGGAAAGAGAAGTCTGTATCTAGCAAAACCATTTTATGGAGATGGTGTCATCTGAGACATTTTTAAGTTAGTTGCTTAGTTTATAAATAGAAATTTTGATCTAGAGACTGAGAACATTCCAGCATGCCTGTGGTTGTTGGTGAATAAATTGAAATACTTTATTAAAAATAGTCCAGATCATATATAGGATATTGCAGGGGATAATATATATTTATATATAGTGTTGTAAGGCATTTAAAAACATTTGGGTACATGAATCACTATGATGTTTTGGTATCTTATAATTTAATTAAACAAAATTTGAAAACAAACAGTTCTCTGCTTAAATGCATCTAAAATGACTCATTTGTGAAAAATAAAATCATAGGTGATGAAAAAAAATGGTTTACAACAAAGTGGAGGAAAAAGAAGTTGGAAAATGAAGTGAGCTATTAATCTCTCAGATTAGGTTTGCATATGAAAATGTGTTTCATGGTGTATTGGGAAGCATTAATTAATAAAAACAAACTTTTCCCATTTGCAAAATAGATATATAACCTATATTCAGTTAAAAGCATCCCATAATGGGACCAGATCGAGCTGAAAACCTGGGACCGTCCATATTTAAACAGTTTTATCAGGACAATCCAGAAAAGAAAATATTTGCACACCTGGCTGAAATTTAATAAAAAAGCATGAGATGTCTGCCTTGTCAGTTGTCTTCAATCAAACTTGTAATAAAAATTACCATTTATTTTTATCTACACTAAGAATTCTCTTAATGGGAACAATTTATTCTCAGGTCTCTTTTTTCTTTGTATAACCAGACCAATTCCCATCAGAAAATGCCAATGTTTCAGAATGGAATCTTGAAAGCTGTCTCAGCATTGGTTAAAAAGTAATGAGAACCAAACAGCTTCAAATGTTGTTGAATAAATCAGTTGTACAAATTCAAAATATTATCTTTGAAATTCAGTTCAAAATTGCTACAAACTGGATGATATGACCCATGTCCTGGATATGCTGTTTTTTTAACACATTCTAATCTGATTCAAATACTTTGGGGCAGAGGGTTACAC
Source organism: Acanthosepion pharaonis (assembly GCA_903632075.3). NCBI lineage: Eukaryota > Metazoa > Mollusca > Cephalopoda > Sepiida > Sepiidae > Acanthosepion > Acanthosepion pharaonis. The sequence continues at coordinate 55,340 of CAHIKZ030003500.1, forward strand.
TTTCATCCTAGTTAGATGTAATTGTCATCATTTTTCATCCATTTCAGAAGTGACAATCCATTTTTAAATAATCTTTTTTCTTTTTTTTACTATGTTAGAAATATAAATATAAATGAACAACAAGGTATTTTATTAATGATGGTTCTGAGTTATATATAATATATATTTCAAATATTATTACAGTGGATACTGTATCCTATTTTAAATAGACAAAACTGATTTTAAATTTATTAAACTTAGCAAACTGGCTGTTGGGTAATTTCGCTATTTTATATTTTTAATTTTAACATGCTGATTGTTTGTTTTGGTTTTTTGACAGTACAGTTTATTTGCTTACTGTCTCTAAAAAACACCATGACTCTATTCAACAAACTAGAAAGTTTTGAAACAAAATTCTGTAACTGAAAGATATAGATATCTACAATTAACTGTGTATGAAAAAATAGAGTGAAAGGGTGTCTATCTGAGGACATGCAGCAATTCTGTTTAAATATGGCCAAGAAAACCATAACAGTCTGATGGTACTGGCAGCTCAGAAGCCTCATTTTGATTGTTCTAAGCAGAAATATGGTGAGAACTGAATTTTAATACAGAGGCCCACATCAAGTTAATATGAGGATGCCATTACCTGCCCTGGGTCAACAGTTTCTCCCATGTTCAAAAGACATTGTTAATTTCAAGGACTCTTTGGATATTTCAAACAGGAGGACCTGTTATATTTATGCAAAATTGTCTTACATTTCTGGAACCATTTAGTGACTTAATCTTTCCCAACTGCAGTTCTTGGTCCTGCTGGATATAGTTGATTAAGTGAAGGTAAGATTATTAAATTTACATCTTTAGTCAAGGAGACTATCCAGAAGAGTTGCAGGAGATTCCAAGTCATCTGGAAGCCAAGTTTCAAATGGCATTTTTTTTTTTTTTTTTTTTTTTTTGCAAATAAATTTACTCTTTAGTATTTCAATCTATTTTGTGTAATTTTGGGTAAATATGTCTTTTAAAATGAGATGTCAGTGTTGTTTTCATTTTTGTGTAAGACAACAATTTATCCATCAACTATGGGGTTTAAATAGTTTAAAGAAAAAATGTGTTCTGACTGTGCCACTTTTGTCAGGGAAAACTCATTTGATCCAGCATGCTTTCCTGCTTAACCACAGAAGGAAATCTGGATCTAGTTTCTTTTTTCTTTTTTTTTTTAAGGAAATCATATCCTCTTCACCTCGATTTTCTTGAAAGCTTCATATCTACCTGGTTTTATATTGAAATCTAAAAGCATTTTCTAAAATTAATGGATTTATTTTAATTATACATTTTATTAATTCAAATGTTATTATAATGAATACACCACACTTGGAAATAGATGCCCTATTTTTATTTATTAGAAAACAGAGTGTATTTTAAAGGCATGTTATTTACTAAGATTTCTTGAATTAAAATGAATTACATCATAGATTTTGCTTAATAAATAAATATCTATTTCAAGTATAGTTTATCAATTTTTATAATAACATTTTAAATAATAAAAATTTTGATTAAAAAATAAATCAATTAGTTATTTAGAAATATATTAGACCTACCCACCAGGATCCTTTTAAGAGCATTTCATGATATAAAATGAAGTAACAATATTAATTATTTTAATTTGTAGTTTCTTTTTGAAAAACAAGTTATTGTAATAATTATTATTAAAAAAAAAAAAAAAATCAAACAAGTTTTCCCTGTTTTTTTATTGTTTCTTTTCACATTTATTTCAAAATATTTGGCAGCAAACCAGCATGCATCTATTTATTTATTTGCCATTATAAGAACAAATGACAGTTTAGCATCCATACAGAATTTTTTATAATGACTCACCCCATAGTGTCTTCATATATCAATTACTTGCCAAATAAATTTTATTTTTGGAAAAAATGTTTTTTTAGTAAAATATGTTTGAATTATTTATGTATATTTAATAATGTGGGTTTATTATTCTAAACATGAATGATTGTTGAATATAATATGCAAGTATTTGTTATATATATATATATATATATATATATAGTATTGTCCTCATGTTCCCCCTCATCTTTATTGCAATATTTTTTATGTTCTGGACTTCTTCAGGTAGTTGGAATGTTGAACTGAACCCTTTATTTCACTCACTGTTCTAGTCCCACATGCCATGTCTAATGGATATCAAGTTATCTCCTGTTAATTTCCCTCTTCAAGTTCTACTGTTTTTTAACCAGATATTGAACTCTCACTCTTTGGGTTCTGTCACTGGATCTAACCAACACATTTATCCACTGTGCCATGTATCCTTGAGGACATCTGTGTATGAATTTCTGGGTATTATAAACTAGCAACTATTTTTTCAGTGCTCATATTGCAATTTTTGCAGTTGTCATACCATGGTTTTACAATTGCAATTTTTGTTGTTATTATTGCTTTTCTCTGACCTCCAAATTACTGGTTCCCATATTGTATTCATTTCTATGCTTGGTCAGCTCAGGGAGATTTCATTGGCCTAGCATATGTGACAAAAAGATGAGGGCAATAGTCCAAATAATGTAAATTGTGTACATAATACCTCATCTGAAATATAGACAGATACATATAGTTTGATATAAGAATATATATTGAAAACAAATACTGAATTTGCTATTAAAAATGCCAAAAAAAACCCCAGAAAAACAACCCTAGCTCAAGAACCTCTTGTCTAATTTTAATGAAATTTGCCACTGCACTTGACTGGGGTTCATGGTACAATATACCTCTAAATTGGTTGGGTATTATATATTGTTTAAGCTGTATCTCTGGAACATACAAACATATATACAGTATTAGTTTTATTATATAGACAGATATACAGATTTGGCATTTTCCTCATTTCATGCATCTATTAATATTTTCTTTTAATCTTGTGACAATTTTGTGTGGCCTCTTTAAAAGCTGCAATGTTGAGTGAACGTCAGTTTTGTGTTAAATTCTGCTTGCCGTTTACAGTTCAGCTGGTTTGGCAGAGTTATGAAAACCTTGATTGTTTCTGCTCATAAATTTCAGTGTTATCTTTTGATTTTGGTTTTTAATTAATGGTCATGTCTCCTCATTTTCCCAAATATTTTCTCTATTACAATTCATTTGCAGTTATGCTCTGAAAATGAAGTGAATAAACACTGAAATATTGAAAAAGAGAAAAAAACATACTCTTTTCATCTACAAGCAAAACAATATGATCAAGTAAGATAATGAATTGTGTAACGTTTTCTTTTGTTTCTATCTAACAATAGACTGTCCTGATGTCAACTAATTATTAGTAATGTGAACTAACTAATAAATAAGTAATGAGATCAATTTTTATGGTAATAAAAAAAAAAAAAAAGCATCCTGATACCATAAATGGAAATTACAATTATTGTTATGGTAACACAAAGCTATATTCACAAATATTTGTATACACATGCAATATATATACACTCATAAACATGTGTGTGCGTGTGACTGAGTGCTTAGAATGTTAAAGCCTCTATTCTGACCATGAGACTCTTGTTCAAATCTCACCATGGTTAATTTACCAAGGAGATGACTTGATAGGAAAAGACAGTCCCAATGTACCCCCAAGTAGCTAGTAAAAAAAAAAAAAACATGTCATGGGTTGATCAAAGCCTTGTAAAATTGAAACTGGGTGGACTAAACCATTTTCAGAAGCTGTGGAGGATACGGGCTTTGTTCCATTACTGATCATGCCAGATTGTGAACTCTCTTCTCAAAACTGTAACTAAGGTCTACTCAGTGTGGTGGTTGTTGAAAAAAACAGATGTGCCTGAGCAGGTGTCTGCAACTGAGATTAGCTAGTTACCCTAGCAGATGGGCTTACTTTAAAGTGAGTAGGCAGCTATTATATATAAATAAAAAAAGAAATAACAGTAAGATATATAATCTGGTGTTCTTATATATATATATATATATATTATATATTTTATATAATATATATATATATATATATATATATATATAAATTTATATAGCATTTATATATATATATATATATATATATATATATATATATTATATATATATATATATATATATATATATATATATATATATATATATATATATATATATATATATATATATATATATATATATATATATATATATTATATATACATATATATATATATATATATTTTATAAAATATAGATAAGATAGAGCAGTTCATTTACTAATCAAATTAACACACACATATGCACTAGTAATTATTATTAGTATTAGTAGTATAAATTTAGCTCTGTTATTTTTTGCATCAAGCACTGTTTTATTACCATCAGCACTATGTGCTATTTTTACATAAACACACAATTTTTTTTTTTTTTTTTATTATCTCGGATATTCAAATATATTGAACCTTTTTTATAGATAGTAACTAGTGGATCATTACAAAAGTTTGTATTCTATTAATGTTATTATTTGTACTCTGGTGCAAAATTTTGCAATTATCCAATAGTTATATATATAAAAATTTCTGATACTTGTTATAAAAATGATGCTATTTATCTGATTTCAGCTCTCTGAATCAATTCTTATACTTTTCATCTGTAGACTAAGAGATTATTATTTGTTTCTTAACCATTTCTCAGATTAAATTTAATATCCTGACAGTTTTCTTTTTATTTATACATTTATATTGACGAAGACTGCCCTTCTAAATTTTTTTTATGACTTCACATAAGGATATAAATTAAATTCTAAAGGATGAAATGTCAGGGTGAGACAATACTTAATACTAAATGATCTATATAATCTGTAATGTGCCAAATATGAACAAATTACACGCACACACACACACACACACACACACACACACACACATACATAAAATTTGTAGGTATTGTATGACCTAGAAGATTCTTGTGATAGCAATGACACAAATATGACCCAGTTTTGTGACTTATAAATTTAATATCAATTTATAACCAACTGTTTCAGTGCATGAATTTTCCCTTGACTGTCTTGAATATCTGATATATAAATAGTATTTTGAATTGATATTTTTTTTTAAATAATAAAATAGATTTTTTTTTTTTTTTTAGAAATGTGATTAGCATGAATGAAATATTGAGAAAGGTATTTTTACCAAAAAATGTTCTTGCTATGTAAAATAGCACAATTCCTTTTAATTCTGAATTTTGCTAGAAGATAATTATGTTAACAGAGTAGAAATATCTGGCAATACAAATATTATACATGAGGATTGTTTCATATTTTTGTAACTTTACTTTTTTTGTGGTTTAATCAAATAGTTTGTATTTATTTGTCTATGTATGCACTGGCTGCTAGTTATTGTCACTGTTCAGGTTGTCATTCTACATGCCATTATTAAATAGCATGGATCGGTACTAAAGAATCTTTTTAGCAAGATATGCACTATTTATTAATGGGTGGATAATTAATTTGACTAATAATTACGAAAGGGGCAGCTGGAATTAGGATGGAGGAGTTATTTAAAAGACTATTACAATAGTAAGTAAAATACATAATTGCAGAATTCTTTTCAATTATTAATGATAAAAGCAAACAAAAGAAATGAGAATGAAATAATGGTTATCAAGTGCAGAAAATTGAAATCAGTGGTCTGAGTTCAAGTTCAGGCCAAGTCTGTTGCATTGACTTCTCACTAATGTTCTTTGGAAAAGGCATGAATCTGTTTTTTCTCTCCTCCCCTCAGGTATGAATTAAATTGCCCTCTAGTTTTGGGTGGCATCCAGTTTAGGTGGTTATTCTGAATTCAAAAACCGTGGATAAGGTAACAGGAATCACTCTCTTTCCCAAGAAGTCATGGCATTTTGCAGATAATAAAAAAGATAAAATCTGTTGGGTTGGCTTGATTGCCTACATCCTGAAGATGTATGACATTTAAAAAAAAAAAAAAAAAGCCAAAATCTTGAATTTGACAGGACTTAGCTTACTTGAAAGGTTTGTGTAACATAATCTACCTACTAACATTTCCTCCATTTTTTTTTTTTTTTTTTTTTTTTTTCACCTCATAGAAGGTCCAAGAACCACTCAAGTAGTGTTACTGATTGTGGTCAATGGATGTTAGGTAAGAAGTGCAGTTTGTGAGGATATATAGGAAAAGATAATGGCTAGATTTTAAGATGTTAAGATTGTCGATCAGGAAATAAATAATGCTACAGATATGTGATGAATGCTCCAAAAGTAATTCTACATCTTTACTTCCATTATAAAATGAAGCATGACATTTGGAGCAACTTTCATAGTTTGAAGCACATGGGTATTCTTTTAGTCTTTTTGTTGTTGAGAATCTGAAAAATCATTCACTTTATTCAGATATGTCATTAAAATATATGGTATTGTTTGTTTGTGTTTCCCAACCACAATATTTAAAGTTTAAAAGTTTTGGTTGAAATTCTTTAGTTTAATATCATAATCCAAACACCCTTGCAGTACAATAAAACTTCATCAGTGATGTTTATTCCTGGTGTCATTGGGGGGGGTATCTGGGCTCTAAAAACATTGTGCCCCCACCCCAAACCGGTGGCACAGATGGACAATTTTTAATTGACTTTTTTTTTGTCTCAGCTTTTTTTATTGGCTTTTTTTGTCTCAGCTTTTTTTATTGTTTTTTTTTTTTTTTTTTTTTTTTGTCTCAGTTTTCGTATTGGCTTTTTTTTTTTTTCTTGGGATTTTTTTTTTCTCAGTTTTATATTGGCCTTTTTTTTTTTTCTTTTCTTTTTTTCTCTTGGGCTTTTTTTTTCTCAGTTTTATATTGGGCTCTTTTTTTTTTTTTTTTTTTTTTTTCTCAGTTTGTTATTGTTTTTTTTTCCTTGTGTTCCAGTTATTTTATTGCCTTGCTTGGGTTGAAATGATTAAAAAAATGGTTGATGTCTCTTGTACACCACTTTCACATTTAAGGAATTTGTTCTCAAAATGCTTGATTATTGTAGCCACCATCTATTAGCTGTGTAATCATCCTAGATAAACCAATCTTTCCAACTAGAGTTTGTTTATTTACCACACTTAGCCTTCGAATATTGTTTGTTCCATGATGCATTCAGTGACTGACTATACTTCTCTCTAATGAAAGCTCTTTCAACCATGCTGTAAATAATATTGTAACTGAATGTCTAGACTGCGCAACTGCAGTGACATTCTATTGTTGATCTATTCAATGACTGGGTCAGCTAGATGATATAACTATGATAAAAAAAAAAAAACAATACTCAAATAAAACCTAAGTTAAAAATCAGAATGATGCATTTTTTTATTCCCCAACTCCCTCAAAGGATATACAATTGAAACTAGAAAAAAAAGAAAAAGTATCATTGTGAACAGAAACTCTATGATCCTTTCATTAACTGCATATTATGTGTTTTGCCAGGACTACATACAATTTTGAGATGTCCTTCTAGACTGGTTGCCACTGAAGTTGGGGGATTTGTGGATTCATAACTTTCCTGAAGGTATTTGTGTGAAAGTGAATAGAACGAAACTCTACTGGAATGCAAAAATCCAATTTCTTATTCAGAGCTTCTTTTTTATTTATACTAATGTTTACTCAATACAGGGCCAAAAAGCCACTCAAGGTAGTGTTACTGTGTGGTATTGTATGAGCATAAGAAAGAGCAAGAAGACAAATTCATGGATCTATACAGGAAAGATAACAGTTAACCCAAGGTGGCATGAAGAGGTCAAGATTGTAGTGATTGGGAAAACAAAGCACCAGTTCTTGGGAAGAAGCTGTCCGAATGGAACTTAGTTCTTACTCTAGTAATACGAAAGGAATGGGGATGATTCATCCTTGTGTATGTGGCATGCTGCTATCCATTACATGTTCTGTGCAAACAAGATGAGAATGTACCCTAAAAATCAGATATTCTTGTCATAAAAATGAACTTTATAAACATTAAGGGAGAATAAATGTTTTTTCTTATTTTTGGTTTTACTTAGACACATCTGTTCAATGTGTCTGAAATGCTCTTTACAATGTAATCAGTAGTAGCCACACCTTGTAAATTCTGTTATTAACATTCCCATTGTCAACATATGAAAAAAATGCATTGATTTTTCCAACTAATCAATATTGAGGAAACAGGACTGAAAGGATATGTTTGTTGTCTGGACATAAATTATACTTCATCTGAAACAAAAATACATGTTCTTTGCTAATAGTTATTGTAAAGTTATTAATCAATATCTGATTCATATGTCTGAGAGATAAACTTATTTTTTTTTTTTTTTTGTCTTTAAAAAAAAAATCTTCAAAGAATATTTTTTATATCTTTATGATGATCTCTTTCTGGAAAATGGTTGAGTGCTGTCGTTATGTGTCACTATTTTGATTAATGACAGTGAATGTATGACGTTTTTAAACAACTTAAATAACCCCTAGTTATCTTTTAGTTTTTTTTTTTTGTTTTTTTTTCTTTTTCTTAGTTTTTTTTTTTTCTTTTTCTTAGTTTTTTTTCTTAACATTTTGTATTGCATATTAGTGAGAAATATATTTTAATTTAGAATTAAATAATATAAATAGTTGCCTTTTTTCTTTTTTTTTAATATATATATATATATATATATATATATATATATATATATATATATATAATTTGGGTAGCAATCTCTCTTTTAAACAAGTTTCATTGAAAACAACTGACAAGGTACTGCAGTTAAGTTTTTTTTTATTTGATGTTTCTTGTGTTCTTATAATTTTATTCTTTTCTGGATATAAATTATGTAGAAATTGTTTGAATGTTCTGTATGCCTAAAAGTTACCTCAGACATATAGAACATTTGAACAATTTCTACAAAATCCAAGTTAGTTTTTAGTTACAATCATCGAGCCTGATCAATAAGATGATTGACCAGTTGAGAACATCAGGCACTGTAAACTTGGATGTAATGTATAATGGCTTGGAATTGATAATTGAAGAGCAGAGTTACAATTCTTGTTGGGCTTGTTATATTCAATTATGCACAAAATACCTTTTGAAAGATATGAATCCATTTTTCTCCCCTCAGCTATAGGTTATTAAGTAAAACTTGTATCACTAAACCATTATTATCTCCAGAAAATTTTTTTAGAATCTAAAAATACTTTCTGGCTTTAAATAAACTGCAAAGACTTGATAAGCTGTAGAAAATGAATGAATCAATCCATTACTTTTGTGGTTAAGTAAACAAGAGTTTTTGCTAGTGGAATTTGTTTTTATTTTTTATTTTTTTATATTTTATTTTTTTTTTTTTTTGTAAATAGAGTTGATGAAATTATGGCTATTGGCATCAACTAATATGTCAAGGAAAGGGATTTTATTGTTAATGTTGAGTTTGTAAGTAGTGTAGGACAGTAATTCTTGAAGATTTCTAAGCTGTTTGCTAACATGAATGTTGTCAATATAAAATACATAGGGTGCTCAGTGGAATTATTGAAGACATTGTTTTCCACATGACACTTGTAGAAATTAGATAGTCAGTACAAGGGCTGAACCTATCACTACACTGTCAGTTTGTGTATAAATGTTGGCATAGTGGTCATAAAATGGTATTTGTGTCATGCAGGTTAGAAATTTTTGCAAAAGAATTGGTCTAAATTTACAAGGTGGGAACTGAGATTGTTATAAAAAAAAAAATAAAAAAGTGAAAAAATATAATTGACATTATGAAATGATCAAAAAATAGGAAAAAATCAACTGAGAAATTGCTATTGCTATGGTAGAGCTGATTAACTATGGAAAAAATTCCTGTCACAGTTAAGCCATGAAACTAACGTAAAAGCAAAGTAAAGTTTTCTTACCTGGTCACTATTGGTTACTATCACCTTCAAAGTACTCCTTTTGTGAATTTATACACTTTATATGATTTGTCCATTGCTGGAAACATTCTTGGAACTCATGTTTTTTTTTTTTTCAATTTTTAGTAATATTGTCATGTATGGTTGGGTTTCAGGACATTTTTTCATTATGGAAATCCTAGAAATGTCCGAAATGTATCCGTTTTCTCATTACCAAATCCTCTGTTAGACACTGCTGCACTGTTTCCATATTCATAATTCAGTTCTGCTATCAGTCATACACTTAATTTTTGATCTGAGCCCATCAAGGTTAGCACTCTGTTCATATTTGAATCTATTTGAGTCTTTAGCTGCCCACTTGTTAGTGTACATCTTCTCACCTTTCCTTGAACCACCGGTGCCACTGGAAACACTATATAATCACCATGAGGTTTTTGTTAAATTTTGCAGAAAAAGTTTGGGTTATAAAAATATATGCAAGATGTGACTTTAATTTTGAGAATGACCCTGTGAAATCAAATTTGCTTACCTGGTCATTATTGGCTACTGTCACCTTCAAAGTATTTTCCTTGTGAAGCTATGAGATAATTTGTCTATTGATGGAATATTCTTATGACTTGTTTTTCAGAATTCTTTTCAGTAGTATTATCACGGATGGTTGGGTGTTGGTGAATCTTTGTCCTTTCCGAGCATTTTTCAATTCTGGAAATAGTCAAAGATCATAGCAAAGTCTGGTCAATGAAATGGACGGCCTATTTCTGTAATGAATATCTTAGCTAGGAATTTTTAAACATATTTGTATCATATACAGAATTGTCATGGGGGAGAATCCACTTGTTAGATAAGGGTTTGGGATTTTCCTTCAACCCTTTCAGTACTTCCCAATAAACATGTTGATTGACATGTTATCGATGTGCTAAGAATTTGTAGTAAACTGTTCCTTTATGATCAAAGAAACATCATGAGAATTGTCTTGAACTGCAGGTTAGCCATGTGTGTTGTTTTCAACTATAACACATTGAAACACCAGTTCTCATACAATCATAGAAGTTAAACAACATTGAGCCTAGTCAGTACCTAGATGGTGACCTCTTGGGAATACCAGGTGCAATAAGCTTGGATTTATGGGTTGTATAATGGATAACCATTCAGAATTGGACATTGGAGAGCAAAGTTCCAATTTCAGTCAGGTTTATATTCACTTACATATAAATACCCTTGGAAAAATTATGAATCTACCTTCCCCCCATAGCTATGGACTAATTAGTAGGACTTGTAACAGTAAATCATTATCTCCAAAAAAACATTTTTACAATCTAAAAAAAATATATATTTTCTGGTTTTAAATAACCTGCAAAATGTTGGTAAAGCATAAAAAAAAATAAATCAGTTTTCAGCTGAGGGGAATTTTTGTTTTTTCTACTGCATGCTCTGGTATTTTGTTTCTAGATTACATTGAAAACACTACATTTCATCACTGGAAGTGACCCTATCAATAATATCTGTCTGCATTATTAAAAAAAAATCAGATGCCACTTGAAACCAATATTATTTCTGTGTTTCAGTCAGGATTCAAGGAATCGTGTTGGAGAAAATCTTTTTTAATCTTCTGTTACAATCTATTCAATTCTTTTGCTATCAATTGTACACATAATCTTCAGAGTGCGCCAGTGTTTGCACCCTATCCATATTTACATCTGTTCTTTGTCTTTTTGGTTGCCCACTTGTATCATCATGCACATCTCACTCTTCCTTGAACTGGCCATTCTACTCCAAAATACTGAATTTCTTCAGAGCATTTTTACCAATAGCCATTTTTAATAGGGAACTAACATTTCACTACATCTTTTATCAATCTTTATACAAAACTTAATGTTAATTAGTTGCTCCAGATTCTTTTCACTCAATCTCTGCTAACAATATAACATGAATATGTACTATTTCCTCTACTGCTTAGCAACAAATGATTCCTGGTCTGTCTCTCATCAAAGTGGAAGTTATAACATGCTCAGGTACAAATGTTTGTTTGCCTGACTAATTAACTCTCGGTGACACACTGTAATTCTGGGAATTGTTACATCTCATATAATTCTGTAGTTTAGTTATCTCTATCCTACAACTGTCTGCAGTGTATATGACAGTAATTTTTTGGAAGTCTCCACACACACACACACACACACACACACACACACACACACACACACAAAAAGAAAAATAATGATTCATATAATGAGGAAATACACTAAATTGAAATATAAAAACACAAATAACCTGATAGCAGTCATAAAATGTTTGCTCCTTGAAGTTATTTGTGAAACAATGAAGAAAGAGAAAAAAAAAACAATAAAAAAAAAACTGATTACTATTGTCATTTGACACTTTGTTTTAGAACAAATATTGTTTTAAAACTCTGAACTCTATTAAATGTCATCTGTTTGTTTTGTTGTTTTTTTTTTTTTTTTTTTTTTTTTACTTAGTATAAAAGTTTAAAAAAAAAAAAATTCATTCCAAATTTTATAGCCATAAGTGCTGTTTTGGGTCCAGAATCAACACAGCTAAAGAGGTCTGACATTTTTATTTTCACTCATTTTTTTTTTTTTTTTAAATTTTAATTCTCTTTTCCTCTTATATATAAAGTACTATGATGTAGACTTTGAGAAAAAAATTTTTTTTTTTATGCAAAGACTGGAGTTAATGCTTGTTCATTCTTTTAGTTTATGGAGCCTAAGACTGCAACCACACTAAATGGTGGTCTCAATCGCAAGAGGGTTCTTACAGGTTGGATTGTCTTACAGGGCTAAAGGGATTGAAATACCCCACTATTTATCCATAGCTAGAGGAAGAAAAAGATTCATGTTTCTTACAAAGACATTAATATAGCATGAACACGCTACTCTTTGTGTCTTAGTAGCTTTATTGCATTACTCTGGGTAAAATTATATATATATATATATATATATTACTGCTCTGATCAAGATTTGAACACCATTTGCTAGTTTGTTTTTGTGCCATTAACTGTTAGATCACCTACACTTCCATTCTGTGCACACACTTCATGCGTGTAAAAATTCAGATATAAATAAAAAATATACCTGTAAAGAGACTGAATAAAGTAAAGGTAAACTATGGAGGATGCTTAATGATGTAATTTAATGCCTAATAAATAAAAGTGAGTAAATATTGATTTTCTTTTTCTTTTATAATGCAATTACTATTTACTATTTTCTTTTAATGGTCATATGTCGGCTTAAGAAAGGAATATATCTTTTAGGAAAGGAGATATTTGAAAAAATCCTGAGCCCAGATTTACATTTTGCTAATATTTGATTGCAGTGCTCTCAAGATTTTTCTATCTAAGTTACTTTCTCTCTTTAATATGTGGTATTCTTTTGATCAAAGTTGTGGTTAAACTTATTTCTATGTATGACTAATGTATTTGATAAATTATAAGATTTTTTTGGTTTTTTTATATATATATATATATATTCTAAAATTATACTTGTGTGATAAGCTAGTTTAAAATGTTCTTGTTTATATTATTATTTGTAAAAAAAAAAAAAAATGTATTTTATTTACACAGTGAATTGAAAGGTCTTTATTAAATATGTCCAAAATAAGTTCTATGTTAAGTTTCTTTTTTCACACTTCCAGTTTTCTAGTTGAGTTTGATCTTCAAAAATTTAAATGCAATGTCAATCGTTATATTGTCTTATTATTCTCTCTTCTTAATGTTTCTCCATTTATATTCTTTCATATTCTGTAATTCCCTGCGTCTTAGTGGCTTTATTGCATTGCTTGTGGTGCGTTGATTTAAAAAAAAAAAAAAGTGGCCGAGATACATACACATATCCATGTTACACCAGTAAAATGTCATTTATGAGGAAATGCTGAAAAGTTTCCATCTTCCTAAAATCTGACCAAAGCTTTTTAAGGGCTTTTGGTTGGGCTGATTACTTTTCAACACCATGTTATGTATAAGTGTTAAACTTATGAACTTTCTAGATCTTAACACTGTTTTGTATGTACATTGAGACAAGACCTTCTCTCTATCTTTCTCTCTCTCTTTCTTTCTCTCTCTCTTCTCTTTCTCTTTCTTTCTCTCTCTCTTTCTTTCTCTCTCTCTTTCTTTCTCTCTCTCTCTCTTTCTTTCTCTCTTTCTCTCTCTCTTTCTTTCTCTTTCTCTCTCTTCTCTCTTTCTCTCTCTCTCTCTCTTTCTCTCTTTCTCTCTTTCTCTCTTTCTCTCTCTCTCTCTCTCTCTCTCTCTCTCTCTCTCTTTCTCTCTCTTTCTCTCTTTTTCTTTCTCTCTCTCTCTTTTTCTTTCTCTCTCTCTCTCTTTGACATTTTTTCTCTCTCTCTTCTTTGATCTAATTACAAGCAGTCTTTCTTTCTTTTTCTTTCTCTCTCTTCAGTGCCACCATAAACTCTCTCTTTTATTTTTTCTCAACTAAACTTTAGTATAGTTTGTTTTTTCTTTTTGATCTCTTTTTTTTCTTATGCATTCAATATCTCTTTCTAAAGTATCTCTTTTTCATCTCTTTTACTATTTATTTAAACTGGATTCAGTGTTTTCTTCATCAAGCATTCTAATATAACTAAGTCAGTGTAATGAAATGATGTTGGTTTTTCTCAAGTAATATCTTGATTTTGTTTGCTATCAACTGATTTATCTCAAACTATAGAACATTGTTCTCTGAATCTCTTTTCTTTATCTCCCAGTCCTGTCATTTAAAATTTTATAACCAATCTCTTTCTCTTTTCTCATGTACTGAAACTGTGATAGTAGTGGTGATAGCTTGACATAACACATCGCTATTTAGACTAGTTTTCTTTCAGTTTTCTTTCTATATTTTTGCCAGTCTCTTCAAAGAGGCCTAGTATGCCTTGTTATCTAACTTCTCTCTCTTTTCTCTCTCTCTCTCTCTTTCTCTTCTCTCTCTCTCTCTCCTCTCTTCTCTCTCTCTCTCTCCTCTCTCTTTTCTCTCTCTCTCTTTTCTCCTCTCTCTCTTTTCTCTCTCTCTCTCTTTTTTCCTCTCTCTCTTTTCTCTCTCGATTCTTTGTCTTTTTAAGCATTAGCATAAAGTGAATAAGACAGTAGCAATTAAAATTTTAACTCAGCATGGAAAGTTGAGTAAGCAAGCAATCAGCCATTACACCTTTTGCATATCTCTCATTCACAGTAAGTTATTTTTATAAATTGCAAAAAAAACTGTTTCAGTTATATTTTCACGTTTGTAAAAACAAAATAATCTGAAAATGTAGTTTTTCTTCCATTTTCAGTGTCAAAATCCATAAACAAAAAGTATGCCAATGTTGACTTTTTTTTAATACTCATGACATCTGTAATAATACAGTAAAGTCTAATCTTTTTGAATAAAATGTTTTAACTGTTTTCAATTCTATCCAATAACATTCTGGCCAACTGAATAAATAACTCTACTCAAACTCTCCTTTCTTATTCATGTTATTTTTAATAGAAATTAACATTCTCTTCATTTGTTTACCTTGGTGCCTCAACTGCATGAATTTAAGCATGCTACTAGATTGGTAACTAAGCCATTACATTCTGTAATCTATTCCGGTTTCTTTTCTTGCGAATAGAACTACTTTCTGATTTTAAGCTTCTCTGCCACCTATGGTCTTCAAAAATTTAAATGCAATGCCAATCACCATCTTCTGTCTTTCTGAACCATGTTCTTTTATCTTTTCTTCTCCCGAAAGTCTTCTCACTCTCTTTCAATCCACTAATCCTAGTGGCATTATTGCCTTGCTTGGTGTGAAATGATTAAAAAAAAAATTCTTTCAACCGACATTTTTTAGCAAAATATACTCTAGTCATGATAGAGGCCACTTAGTTACTTAAATCAGGGATAAAGTGAGGGGGTAGATTTTGTGTATGTGAATTTGCCCTTTCCTATAATGTCAAAGCCAACTACACAGATAATAGATGACTGCCATTGTCTACTCTTAAATAACCTCTTACATACAACTCTTTAATATCCCATCCCAAATTAACCATATGTAGTGGGTGGTTGTGTATTACCTGATATGATTATCCTTTGTGGACTGACATTCTGATCACTGAAGCTGGACTCTCAATAAGGCTAACAACAATGGCATCCTTGTATTGGCTGTGCCCTTTCATTTCCTACAAGTGTTAAATGCCACAAAATTGATTTTTAAAAATTTTCTATTCAACAAATGCATGAAAAAGTCACTGTATATTGAGGTCATTTCTGTTACTATAACAACATAAGTTAATATCATGTAACACTAATTTAAGTTTAAGAAAAATATATATATATATATATATATATATATATATATATATAACACACACACACACACAAACACACAAAATACAAATTTAATTTTATTTTAATGTTTGAATAAAATTTCTGCAAAATTTTCATTCTTGCAGTTGGAATGAATTTAATATAAAATTTTTTTTTTTTTTTTTTGTAAAATTATCAATTTCACATATAAGAGAAAAAAACATATAATTTTTTCAATTCACCCCGAGCAAGGCAACAATGCAACTAAGATGCAATGAGCTCCTGGAAGTGAATGAGAATGAAGATTTTAGAAGAAACCAGTAACCCAATTCTAAATAGGAAACAATGGATAAACATCCTGTTCAAAAGGCTGTGAATTGGACAATAGGTGTCCCTATCTAATCATATTGTGGGGATGGATAAATAATAAAGTTTCAGAGTTTGTAGAGATGTTAGAAATATAGAGTTGAAGTAGACTTTAGAAGGAACTGGAAACCCAAAACCTAGAATATATCTAAATTTTGGTTGGTTTAATTATAGGTATCACCACAAATTCACACGCGGTTTAAGGAAAAAAATTGAAGTCTTCTTTTTGAAGGCTTTTTTTTTTGTTTTAATTTCAAGCTGATAGATTAAATAAAAAAAATACTAATTCAAATTTGACTGGGAGGAAAACCATTTTGAAAATTTATATTTTTTTTTTTCAAACTTTTTTTAAGTAAGAATAAAAAAAATTTAAAAATGTTTTCAATTCATTAAAATCTTTTCAAAAATAAAATATACTTTTGTGAAACTATTTGAGGAATATTAGCTGATTTAAAGTTTAATTAATAAATTTGTGAATATAAATTAACACATTTTTTTTAATAATTTTAAACTATTTATAATAAAAAAATAGGGATTTACAATGGACATCAATCTAAAGTTTTATTGAATTTTAAAAAAATGTTGGCTTTAAATTTACTATAGTTACCATTCTTATTTTAATAAAAAAACATGACCAAAAATATTTAAAAAAAATCAGCATTTTTGTAAAAAAAAAAAAATTTTAAATTCTTTTTTAAAATATTATATTGATTAATTTACTATGTTTTAGTTCATTTATTATGAAAATATATTCTTACTTTATAACATAAATTTTTTACTTTGGTCATCAAAGTAAGATAGAATTTTAAAAGATTTAAGACTTTATAATTTTTTTAAAAATGAAAGCAATTCTTGTAAAAATTCATTTATCAAATAGCTTCTTTTTTTTTTTCTTAAGACGATGATGTTCATGATATATTTTATTCATAAAAGCAATTAAAATCTCTTAATTAAATAATACCTTAGTTTTATGGCATTTTTTTCATTTCACAATTCAGAGCAGATTTTCAGTAACTGGAACTCCTGTTTTATAAAAAGAAATTGACAATTTAAATTCTCCAAGGAGTTCTGTTTTTTAACTAATATAAGTATTAAGCTGTATAAAATTGAATTTCTCATTTCATAAAATTAAGTAACTGAGGAGGTAACAGACATAAAAAAAAAAAAAATTTACCAAGATTTCAAGAAAATATTGAACATAAGAAAAAAACAAAACATTTTAAATTACCTTTTAAAAATAAGTTTGAATATGTTAAAAATTATAATTTTCATTTATAGCATTGGATCAAAGAGCATCAATTATTTTTTAAACTATCTTTTTTATTGTTTTTTTTGAAAAAAAATGGAAAATTTATAATGCAGTATTTTTTTATAAATATTAATATTGGATAAATTAGAATAGTCATTATATAGAAATGTGTTCTAAATGTTAAAAGTTCAATTTTATATATATATATATATATATATATATATATATATATATATATATATATATATAATTACTTATAAATGTTTTATATATGCAGAATTTTTTTTTTTAAATAATTTTTCATTAAAATCTAAAAAAAAAACACTTCAAAATCAGGAAATTTATGGTTATTTAACAAACCTGTTTGTTTTTGTTTTTTTCTTTCTTTTCTTTTTTTTTCTCATTTTCTCAGAAGTTCATGCATAATAAAAAAATAATATTAAATTTCATTAAATTATTGGATTTTTAGCTTATTTGTACAAAATATTAAAAACAAAAAAATGAAATTCATAAAACATAAAATTTATGTTATTTTTAAAAATTATATTTTTTGTATATTTGAAAAAAATAATGTATTCATTTAATTGGATTTTCAAATACTTTTTTTAAACAAATGAAAAGATAGGTTTCATTAAATATATAGTCAATATATTATATCTATCTTATTAATTAATATTTAAATTTTGTAAAATAATTTCTATATGTGGGAGCCAGTAATGTTTTATTTGAAAATTCGTATTGTAATATATTTGGTCAACAGATAACAAACTGATTTCTAAAAAAAAAAAAAAAATTAAATAAAATATTTTTACACTAAAGCTATTAAATAACATTATGTCTATATCTTCACATTTTAATGTTTATTTTTTATTGTTATAAATAAAAAAAAGGTGTTTGAAAAAATTTAATTTAAAAATTTTTTGTTGCATTCTAATTTAAAAAACAATGGATTCTAAAAAAAAAAATAAAAAAAAAAAATAAAAATTTAAAATCAATTGCTTTTAAATAAATTTTATGTATTCAATACATACAATTGTTAAATAATTTTAAAATTTATTTAAATCATATTTTAAATAAAATTTTCACATAAATTATCCTTTGAAAAACATTATTTTAATGGTTTTATTAATGGAATTAAATACAAAAATATAAAATTCAATTTTTTTAATTTAATAAATTTTAGAAAAAGTTTTTTTACATTCAAAAACAAAAAAGATTTAAGTTTTTGTAATTGGGTTTTTTTTTTAAAATTTGTGTGATATTTTCACATGTGATTTTCTTTGTTGTGTGTGTGGTTTCTTTGTATTTCTAGAAAATAAAAATTTAGTTGAAAAAGATAAAATATTTATTTTTTTTCAAAAAATCTTAAAAAGGACCTGTGATTATTTTATCTTTTTTGATGAATTGATCCATCTTGAAGAAAAAATTGATTAAAAAGCAAAATATTTAAATTCATAAAAGCAATAACAAAAAATTAAAATTTAAATTAAATAAGTTTTTTTTTTTTTCTTAAAAATTCAATGATTTATTAAAAAAAAAAAGTTAATTATATTCAGGTTAGTTTTATATTTGATATGATAAAAAATTAAAAAAAACTTAAATATTGAATGTTTTTAAATCATGTATATATTAAGAATAATAACAAAATTTAAATAAAAATTGTTTAAATAAGATTTTTCTTTTTTATTTGGCAAAATGGCAAAAAATTTCAATTAATGAAACTTGTAAGGATCACTCTTTCAAATATTTTTATTTATTTTAAAGCAAATGTCAAAAAATCAACTTTTTTTAGCTTTTCTATATTTCCTCATTTGTTGTAAATCAAAAAAATGATTGCATTCTCATATTATTTTCTTTTTATTTTTTTATAATTTTAATAAAATAACTTAAATTTAAAATGTTTTTTTAAAAGTTATTTGATAAAAAAACAAGTTTTATAACAATTATTAAATTAATTTTTTCATAATAGTAGGTACCTCCATGAGAAAAAAAAAAAAAGAGCATAGCATGATGAAAAAAACGCTTTAAACTTGACGAAAAAAAAATTTTATCGTCTAAATGTTTATTATTATTAAGAGGAAAGATCAAAAATATTTTGGGGTATTTTTTTTACATTTTTTAATCGTTCCTAGCACGTCTGAAATTTTCGTTAAAATTTTTTTTTTTTTTTTTGAGTCAAAAAAATTGACAGATAATCATTTTCAACCATTTTTTCCATTTTAAAAAAAAATGAAAATCTCACTTTGAAATTCTTTTAAAAATCAATTATCATTTTTTTCAAAACTTATTTTAAGAAAATCAGAAATTATAATGTTTATTTAAAATATTTTGAACCAAACTTAACTTAGCTTTCTGCAAAAAAAAATGTAATTGAAAAATAAAACAAAGCAGGTCATAAACATTTCGCGTCACTTGACGATTGACAGGTGATGAATGACGTTTTGATAGATTTACATGAGGATAATTTGTTCTACGGAAGGAGAAAAGTGAAATTATTTACATTTAAGTGAACAAATTATTTACCTCGTTATTTTTAAGGAAAACTTTCAGCGCTCTAATTTTTTTTTTTTTTTTTTTTGTACTTAGCTTTTCATTTTACGTTTATGATGCTTTATGGAAAATATATTATAAAGAAATTAAAAAAATAAGACTGTTAGAGAGATTAAATTAAATTTCATAAGAAAAAGGTATCTAATTAATTTATAGGTACCTTTCTTATGAAATTTTATCAGAAGTGTACATAAAATACTATAATTTTATGTACATTTATTACATTTTACTGTGTTATTTGTATTTCCATTCATTTTATTATTAATTTTGATATTTCATTTATGGAAAAATGTCATAACTTAAGATTAATAAAAAAATAAGATCATATAAATTTCATAAGATGATACTGATACTTGTAGGTACCCTTCTCAGTTGAAATTGAAAAATCAAATTAACTTCTCCCACGTGTTTCACAAAAAGTAAAGGCCTTAACAGCGGAGAACAATGCTTAACTCAAATAATGCAACTTAATTGTATTCTGGTTGGTCTTCCGTACTTTATAATTACAGCCCGATTATAAACACAAAATTACATTTCTTAATTACTACGGATCTTCTGATTAGTCAAAATGATACAATTTACAAAGCGCTAAAAAAAGATCTATCTCATAAGGACATTTTGAAAGGTTGATGTGGTTTTTAACTAATTTTATAATATTTTAACAATTTAAAATTTTTAAAAATCTATTATAATTAAAGAAATAACAAATAATTGTATTAAAAATTCATTTTTCATCAAAAAAATTTTTTTGCTTTCAGAAAATATTGTCCATATTCATAAAAACAACTAAAAGCAAATAAAAGCATTTGAAATTAAATAATATCTTTGTTTTATTGAGTTTTGTATGTTACAATTCAGAGCTGATTTTTCAGGGGGGGTCCAAAAAAAAAAAAAAAAAAAACATGATTTGCATTCCTCAAAGCCTTGTGCTTTTAACTATTGTAATCACTAAAACCGATGGTCGATCGAATTTCTAGAGTTTTCATAAAATTAGTTATGGGGGGGTAATAATAAATAAAAAAAAAATATTTCTGCCATGACTTTTAATAAAAAAAAAAAAAACATATTTATAATAATTTCGATCATCTGTGAATAGTCTCTGAAAGTTTCATTAACATCCGACAATTATTTTTATTTTTGCAAGATTAATGTGTCATACAAAAAAAAACGTGCTAAAAATTGTCTATGTTATTTTACTAGTTCCGATGATACAAAGAGAAACAAGGTTTTTTAAATCAAAATTTAGAATGTTCTAAAAAGAAGGAAAAATTTTTTTAAAAATAATTAAAAAAACTTTGGTCTTTCCTCTTTAATAATAACATAAACATTTAGACGATAAAATTTTGTTTTCATAAACTTTGGCGTCTTTTTTTCATCAGACTATGCTCTATTTTTTAGCGATTTCGTGGAGTGACTTAATTTAAAAAAAAGATGTTACATTTAAAAACATATTTTTAAAAAAAAAAAGAACAAATTTTTATATTGGGATAAATTTGTTACATTTTCATATAAAACAAACAAAAAAAAAAAAGCTAAATTTTTAAAATTCAACACTTTTTTTTTTTTATAAATTCAGAATGCTTTAAAAAAATCCATTTACATTTCCAATTTTTATAATAAAATTCTCATTTTCGATTTCTCATAACGATTGAAAACAATTTTTTTTGTTTGAATTTTTTTTGACCAATTCGTAAAAAAAAAAAAAAAATTAAACAAAAAGGTTTTTTTTTTAAAAAATGTTTGATCAAAAATTTTTCAAAGGAATTGAATTGTTTGAAATTTTTTTTATTTCTATTAAAAAACTTTATTTTTTAAATAATTTAAATTTTTTTAAAATTTTTTTTTAAATAATTTTTTTAGTTTAAAAATAATTTGGTTTTTTGAAAATTTCAATTAAAAAAAAAATTAAATAAATTAGAAAACAGATAAGAAAATTTATATATATTTTTTGGAAAAATTTATTGAAATAATATTTAATAAAATAATTGTTTCTAGAAAAGTTTAAATACAAAATTTGTGAATTTTTTTTTTTTTATTTTTAATATTTTTTTAATAGAATCATTTGTAATTATATATTGAAAATGGGAATTTTTGAATCTTTTATTATTCAAATTAATTTTATATTTTTTATTTTTTTTCAATTTAAATAAATTAATACAAAAAACTTTTTACAAAGATGTTAATAAATTTAAAATATTTTTTTTTATTTCATGAAAAAAAACAAAATTTCAAAAATTTTTCAATTTGACAAGTTTGTGTTTTAAATGAAGACATATTTTTTTTCTTTATTTTTAATTTAAAAAATTAAAATTAAAAAAAAAAAAACAAAAAAAAATTTGTTTTCATTTTGGATTTCAAAACCAATATAAATTTATAATTAACTTTATTTGTAAAAATGTCAAATCAAAATTATCTGAAAATATCATTAAAAAAAAAAAAAAAAAATTTGTTTAAAATTATTTTAAATTTAAAAAAAAAAAAAAATTTTTGTATTTATTTTTTGTTGTATGATTATCATTAAATGATAAATAATAAATAAAAATATTTATAAATAATATTTTTATAATTAAAAAGATTATTAAAATTTTTAATACAATTGAGTTTTTTTCATAAATTAAAAACAAATTTTGTTAAATTTTTTTAAAAATTTTATTTAAATTTTCAACAAAATAAAATTTGGGCAAGGTTTTTTTTTTTTAAAATTTAAAAAAAATTTAAATGCAAAATTTATCATAAATAAAAAAAAAAAAATATATAATTTTAATAAAAAAATCATTTTTTCATATATATTTAATGAAAAATCATTCTTTATCAATTGATTTTTGCCCACACTTTTTCTTCATATTTTTATTTTTAAAATATAAAAGAAAAATAAAAAAATATCATATTTCAAATTTTTTTATATAAATTTTTAAAACTTGCCCTTTTAATTGAAAAATTAAAAAATATCAAATTTTAATTTCATCCAAAACAAAAAAGCAGTGTAATTTATATTTTCATTGAATTCCCCATTTATACAATTCAAAAAAAAAAAATTAAAAATTAAAAATTAGAAAATTCAAGATTTTTTAAAATTTCCAAATTTTCAGAAAATAAAAATTTATAAAAAATAAAACAAAAAAAAAAAAAACAAATTTTTAATTTGATTAAAATAAGAAATCAAACTAACAAGAAAATTCAAAAAATAAAAATTGACAAAAAGAAATCTAAAAATGCATAAATACAATTTGCCAATAGAACAAACAAGTATATATCATTTAAAAAAAAATTTTTTAAAGAAATTTATTAAATTTCCATGGCATTTATATAATCAATGTGAAAAAAAAATTAACTTTTAAATTTTTTGTAGGAATAAATAATTTTATTTTTTTTACTCAAAAAATTTGGAAAGAAATTATTTTATTAAAATGTATTTGAAATAATTTATGAAGAAAATTTCACATTCAAAAAAAAATATTTGAAAATAATTTTGTATAAACATAAATTTTAAATATCCATTTGTGTTTAAACATTACTGAAAAAAATTCTTTTATTCCAGTTAAAACCTATTTTTATTTGAAGAAATTTATATTGACAAAAAAAAATTTTTTTAAAAGAAATTTTAAATTTAACAAGAATGACATTTTAAATTTACAACAATATATCATTTCACAAAAAAACTTTTAAAATATAATAATAAATCATTGCTTTGTGTTGAAATAAAATTTTTTGTCAAATTTTATCTAAATGAAAAAAGCAGGTTTTTGCAGTTTTTTTTTATTTTTTTAATTTTGAAAAAAAAATTTTTAAAAAAATTTTTAAATTAAAAAAAAATAAACATTAATTTTCATATTTATCAATATTTAAATTTTATTTTAAATAAATAAATTTTTTGGTATGATTCCATTTAATAACTCAGAAACTAGAAAGAATCAGGCAATGCAAACAACAATATAAAATAAATAATATATATATAGCACATAAACATGAACAATTTTGCGTGGTTCCAATTTATAAAAATTTTAATAATGTATAAAGCAGTGACATTAACAATAATTTTGCATAAGTATTTATAAATAAAAAAATACATTTAAAATTATTTTATTTATTTTAAAAAACAAATATCTTAAAGAAAATTTGAAAAAAATTTATTAAAAAAATTCTTAAAAAAAATCCATTTATGTTTATTCCGATTTTTCTTTTTAAGTTTGAGTTAAAAAAAATCAAAATCATTAATTTGAAATTTTTATTTTAAAAACATTTAAAAAAATTAAAAAAAAAAAAATTCATTTTTTTGTCATATCAAAAAAATTTTTAAATCTATTCTAAAGCATTTTATTAATAAAAATGTCATGATTTTTTATTTTATTGATTGGAAAATAAAAAAATTAACCAATTTGATACATTAAATAATAAATATTAGAATAAAATTTTCAAAAAGAAATATAAAAACTAAAAAAAAACATCACTTTTCAATTTTCATTATATCAATAGAAAACCAAAACATATTTTTTTTAAAAATAAAATTTTTTTTAAAAATTTATTTTAACCAGACAATCAAAAAAATGAAATATGTTTTTTATGATGAAGGTTCAAATTTTTATCAAATTCCAAAAAAAAAAAAAGAAAGAAAAATTTGAAAAAATTATTAATTGAAAATATATAAAATTTTTTGTTAATTTTTTTTGAAAAAAATAAATGGACAAAATTTCAGATAATATATACAGAATATATATATCTATTTAAATGAAATTTTTTATTAATATAAATTCAAAAAACAATGTATTTTACAATGAATAAAGAAAATAACAAGAAATTTAAATTTTTCCCTTTGTTAACAAATTACAACAGAAATAAATAAACAAAAAAAAATTTTAATTAGTTTCGAATATGATTTATATAAAAAAAAAAAGTAAAAAATTTTATTGCCATAATTAAAATTGCTTTTATAAACAAATAATGAACATTTGGGAATTTAAATTTCCATAAATTTAAAACTAAGATAAGGGAAAAAAAACTGTAGTAGTTTTTTTGCTCAATTTTTATAAATACAGTGATATAAATCAAATTTAAAAAGGTTGAATTTTCTTCTAAAATTTTTAAAAAGTTAAAATTTTTTTAAAAAAAAAAAAAAAAAAAAAAAAAAAACATATTCATAAATGAATTAGACATTTAAAATTTCTATTTAAAAATTTTTTTAAAAAGTTTTTTTTTTTTTATTTTCAATTTTTTTTCATCAGGGAACACTTTTAAAATTTTATAAATGTTGTTGTTTTAAAATGTTTTATATTTCTTTAAATAAAATTTATTTATATATAACTATTATCATTTTTTTTTGCCATCAAAATTAACAAATTACGTAAAAAAAAAATGCTTTTTTAATGCTTTAATTAAAAATTGAAATTAAAAACCCTAAAATTAGCTCATATTTATTATATTTATATTAATATTATTAAAATAAAATTTCAAAATAATGCAAAATATTAGCCAGGTTGATTTTTCAACACAGATGTCAATGGAAAAACTTTGGAAATGAAAATCCAATGCGCCAAATTATACATGAATTTTTATTTAAAAAAAAAAATAATAAAAACAAAAATAAAAATTAAAAACTAGCCAAAAATATTAAAATTTAAAAAAAAATAAATAAAATATAAGAAACTTTGCATAATATTTAGATCCTAAGTATTTCCTATTTTAAAATATTTTAAAAATATATATAAATATGAATTTAATATTTACCCAAAAGAAATTTAAAAATTTATTATGGCAGAAATCCTTTTTTTTTTTAAACATTTTGTTTTTTTATTCCTAACTTTCTAAAAATCATTTCAACCTTAAAACATATGTATAAAAGTCAATGTGATGGATATTCTGTAAACAGGTTTTTGTAAACAGAATATTTTTTGTTTATGTTGATCAGTATCATTTAAAATCAGAAAAACCATTTCAACATGTTTTATTTTTATTTACTTAAATTTAAATTCTCATCCAAATTTAAATCATATTTAAACTAAACAGAAGAAATGTGACTATAACTGTCAAGAACAGAATTCAGTTTTCTCTAATGATTGCATCAGGAAAGATTAGCAAAATAATGAAAATAAGAAATTTTTGAGTGGATTTTTCTTGATCTGACAAAGATAAAATATAAGACAAGTCAACCAAGAACTTTTTAATTTTACTTCTGTTTTTCAATAACCAGATTTTTTTTTGCAACTTGCTAATGTGTATTGAAATCCTTACAGTATTTAGTATCGCTGAAGTTATCGCTAACATTTTTGGTCAAGATTTACAAACTGTTTTGTTCAATTTTGCAAACCAATCAATGAAATATAAAAACTTAAAGAAAAGATATGCAAAAAAAAATATTGCATTTGTATTAAATATGTATTTATTTTAATCATTAAATTGTTTTTAAAATAGTGGGAGTATTTTGTATGTTCAATAATAAAACTTAATTTTTCACCCCCCCCCCCCAAATTAATGAAAATTTATTGTACTAAGCTGTGCACCCTAGTAAAACCAGCTGTACTTTGTATACCTTTATCTGTTTGCACTTCTCCCCAAAATTTGGTTTAAATTGGTCAATGTATGGTTATTTTAGAGGATGTGATGGACAAAGGAAAGTCAGAGAATTTTATATCTGATACCCCCTGAAGAATGGATAGACAGATACGTCTCTGGAGTCAGGATGCTGAAGGTAAAATCAATCAGCTAAGTGACAATTTTCCACACACACACACACACACACACACACACACACACATATATATATATATATATATATATATATATATAATGTTCACATTGCAAGAAGAGTTACTTTGAATTATTAGCGTGCATTTTGAAAATATTTATCACCTTTTTGACATTAGTTTAGGATGTGAGGGTAGTGTAATCAGTCCCAGGTTCTGATGAGAAATCAGAAACCTAAGTTCACATTCCAGTTGGGTTTTGTTACATTCACATGACCCCCCCCCCTACAATTCTGGGTTAAATAATATTTAGCTTTTGATGGCAACCAATCTAGGAGAAAGACAACTCTGAATTCAAAATTGCATGTAGCCCTGGTGAAGCACATACTATGCAGCTAATGAAAGTATTCTGGAGTTTAGAATGACTCTATAATCTCGACTGCAGTTGGCCTTTATTAACAACAGTTGTGCATCAAACACATGGTTACTTCATATTTACATTGTCCGAAGCACAGCTGAAAATAGATCTCAATGCTGATTTGCTAAACAAAATATTGATGCTTGTTTAATACAACCTGCTGGTAATTTTGTAGTGAAAGGGGTTAATTTATAATGATTAATGACTGCAACTTTGTCCACATATTTTAGAACATTTTTATATTGGTGTAAACAGACAGCATGATCTTCACCCAAGCTTTCCACTGAACAGCCAATGATTACCCCACATTCCAGTTATCAGTTCATTTTTAAGAATACATTTTAATTGTTAGGTATCACTTTTTGTTGGAGGTGCCACTTTATCGCTTTCTCTCTCTATATATATATATATATATATATATATATATAAAAATAATTTCACTTTCTGGTCATCAGACACGATGTGGTAATTTCAATTATAGCCCCCTCTTATCCTCGGATCCCAACACATTTTTCTCATACAGTTTTGTCTTTCATTTTTAACCTAAACCGGCTGAAAGCAGCAGATGTTCTCGTGTGTTGTTTATAGCTTTTGCACTTTCTCATCATCTCCACTTGTTTTGGATACTACTACCACATACACACACACACACATATTCATTTGTTAACCAAATAAGTGTCTCTGCCAAACGAATTGTATAAAAATAATCTCAAGTATATCAAGAGGACATTCCTTTTTCTGTCAATGAGAAAATTTTTCACTGTTTTTTCTAAAGTTTTTCTGCATTCAGTCTGCATTATTTAACAAAATACTTAAAGTATCTATTATATATATATATATATATATATATATATATATATATATATATATATAACAAAAATACCAGCACCTGGTGTTGCCAGTGCAAGAAAGATAACTTTGTAAGATATAAACAAATGCAAATCAATCTTGCTATTTACAAAAAAAAAATCAACTTTCAAGATAAGCTATTAAGAAATATTTCAGAAATTCTTAATACCAAATTTATGATTTCCATGAACTGAAAACCATTTCTTTTTCTTAATACTTCTGTGTACTGTAAAAGAGATTTGCATTTTGAAAGGTAACCATTTAGCGAAAGTGATTAGTTCATTTTGAATAATGCCAAATTCTTCATGCAAACTTATTTCTTCTTAGTAAAACTAAGGACATGGAATATATTGTTATGTATTTGACTATCTAAATAGAAATTTTGATATATCAATTCATATCAGTTTATAACATTATGAATTAGTAGTTTGAGGGCAAACCTATATTTTAAAAGTTTTGTGTTGAAATATTTTTATTTTATTTAATTTTTTTTTTTTTTTAAGAATGTCTAATACCTTGAAATTTCCGTAGCTAATGCTCCTAAATATTATTTCAAAAAGTGTGTGAATGTTCTTTCTTCACTGTAGATATTTTTTGTTTCTTAATATTAAACTGTATAATTTATGTCTGAATTATACAAGATAAAGAATTTTTATACATTAATCTATTGATTTGTGTTTTCATCTTGATTATTATAGTGATATTAAAGTAGATACCTAGATGCTAAAAATGAGCATATATGATGAAAAGATGCCCCTAAATTTTAATAGAAACAAAGTTTTAGTGTCAAAATCTTTATTAAGATGGAAGATCAAAAAAATTTTGATTTAGAAAGGTTTTTCTTTTGTTTTTCCCTGTCATCAATTTAGGACCATCAATTTGTGTGAGTAATTTTAGCATCTTTTTGCAACAATAAATACATTTGGAAATACTTGCAAAAATCAAATAATTTCTGGATCTTAATGAAGCTTTCAGAACTTAATCAGAAATTAATAAAATTATTTTTTGAAATATTTTTTTTACAAAATCTTGATAAAATTATTTTATTTCATTTTACATTTATTATCCTCCACTTATTTAATTTAATGAAATTTTAATAAATTCTTTTTATAATGCTTACTGATTTTATTGTTATAAGGACAAAATTTTGGATAATTTTTTTTTTTTTTTTGTGAGGGTATAAAACAGAATACTTAGTTACAGAAAATCTGCTCTGAATCATAAAAAAATGTAATAAAACTAAGACATTATTTAATTAGAAAAACTTAATTGCTTTTATGAGTAAAATATATTATGGATACTTACAAAAAATTATTTGGATGAATAATGAATTTTTACTTGTTCATAGTATTTATAAACTTTTAATCTTTAAAAATTCTGTATTAATTTGTAATGGTCAAGTGATATTATTAAATAAAAACTATTTACTATCTATAAATAGAAAAGCTTACTATAATTCAGCCCCTCCCACAGTATTTTATATATATATATATGCACCGATTTTTGTATATACAAATATCTATAGACAGCATTATTAGAAAATAAGTGCATGAACTATATTAAATTTAAAACTTATTAGTAACATTACCTCAAAGTATTTTATGACTATAAATCCAAAGTACCCAAAATTCAATAAATTAGAATGCTTGAAATATTTAAAATTTTCAAGAATACTGATTAGTTAAAAAAAAAAAAATTATATGAAAAGGTGTTCATCATGTAATTTTATTACAATTATCTCCTCCTTACATAAATTATACAGGCTGTTGACATGGCGTTAATATAGAACGCCATGGTTGTTGATAAATGTCAACACCCCATAAAAATACCCACCTTTGTATTAAAAAATGCTTTTTTGTGATTAAAAGTAAAAAAACTAAAAGTAATATTTGTTCCAATTCAGATTAACTAAACTTTAAATTGACTAATTTTTATCACTATTCAAAAAAGTTTTTTGAAACAATACAATTACATTGGCAGATTTGATTGATTTTTACTGATAACCAAAAAAAAAAAAAAAATCTTACCAATCAATTTAAATTCTGTTTGAATTACAACAAAGTATTTTGCTTATTGGAAATATTAAAATTAAATTTAATCTATTAGCTTGATATCAAAACTAAAATGAAAGCTTCAAGAAAGATTTTTCATTTTTAAAATACATTTAGGTATTTGTTGTTCTTTTTTTGTTCTTCTTTACATCCCTACATTTACATTTATACACCCCCATCCTTCTTCAGTTGTATTATTTAGTAGATAAAAGCATTGTTACCAGGTGTTCATAAGGTTTGAAGTTCCCAGAAGCTTACCAAATATACGGTTAAAGTTGTTCAAAAGATTGTAACTATAGCAACCAAGTATGGTAGTCTAAATAGTCATTTATAATTCATGTAATTTCTTACTGAAAAGTTTGAAGATATCAGCTGTGGCATTTTTTCAGGATGTGGATTTAGTAAATGCTGAACACTTGGGTGTATGGATCTGTTATAACAAATTTAAAAGGAAATTGAACATAGTATAGATTGTCTTTGAGGCAGTTTCATCCAATACTTCAAATTGCTATAAAACCAAAACATTAACCTGAAAATTAGTCCTGTTCTTCAATAACCTTGTTAGATCAAGACTTTAATATGGATGCCATACATAGTGCCAAACCTGCTCAGAAATATCTAAATTGTCAGCTGTATACAACCACTTACTAAGATCAATGGTTAAAAATGACTTTGAGCAAGTGAAGCCAAACCTTCAAACCTTGTTGAATGGTGCTAGAGAATCCTAAAGAAAGAACCCTACCAAATAATAGGATCCACATCACTTGAGGACTTTCAGCAACAGCTAAAATAGATATCACATGTAACTCGAGATGAAAATGACATATTGAAGATGTTGACATTCCACGCCATTTCAAATAAAAAAAGGAAAAAAGTTTAGGAAGAGGCATGTTTGTATTTGAGAAAACTTTTGCCTGAAAATTGTTTTAAGAGAGTCAAATAAGCATAAACCAATAGTAGATTCCTCAAGATTTGAAACCTTTTTTCCAAATTTTGTTCATTAATTAAAAACTCTTTAAAACTTCATTATTAAGGAGAGAATGTTTAAAAGATTGGAATAAAATGTATTCTAAAAATTTGACCATTGACATTTTCTGTCCTTTTCTTTTTCATAGTTCCATGAATCTTAACTAGAAGAGTGAGAAATGGAATCCACAAGAAGAAATCTGTTGTAGCATTAACCAATGTTTGTCCTCTACTATCATTGGCCATCCATTTGTCATTATGAAACATATGATTGCTGTTTTAAAACTTTTTTGCCTTCAATATGTCTTTGATTTGTCCAAATTTTAAACCAGTTTATTTTCCAGAAAGTTCATTTTGTTCAATTTTTGAAAAATTTTAAAAAAGTTTCATTATTTTGGTTTTAATAGAAATCAATAGTGCCAGCAAAATGAAATTTTTCTGTCCTTGTCAGGGGTTTCTTTATAAGAGAAGACTTGGTCAACAAATGGAAAAACTCAACAAGAATTAATATTTCACATGCAAGACAATTGGGTATTGTATGGTGCCAAGATTGTTGATGTAATTTTTTGGATCAAAATGGTTCTAAAAAACACTAAGAATGGTTCATATTTGGATTTGTCCCCATTAAAAACAGTTTATCAAAAGCACCTGTAAATAAAGACAAGAAAGAATGAAAATAGTAGAAATGAGTCAGCAAAATGAAATTGAAAAGTTTTAATGAAAAAGAAAGGAAGAAAGAGGACAAGTATCTGTACAAGACAAAATCTATAAATATTGAGGAAAAAGTTTTTTAATCTAAGAATTTGTAGACACACAAAGGGATTTTCAAGTCTGAAAGTGTTCTAACATCTTACAAGACAAGACTAGAATATGGCAAATGAGGCCATTCTTTCATTCATTTTATATGTAGAAGAAATCCCAACATGTATCTGTACAATTAATCTATAAATTTAGGGAGAGGGATTTTTTTTGTAGTCATTCCCTTTCAGTTGGAACCAAATTTACATTTTTTCAAACATGGTATTTACAGAATGAATCAAAACTAACTATTATATTCTATTCTTTCTGGCTTGGAAAATGAGTTAAAACTGCTGTAGTATTTGCTTTTCAATGTTTTTTTTTTTCCCTTAAGACTAGTATTAATTTATTTTCTTTCAAACCTCATGGACTGTAGAATCACAACTAACTGTACAAAATAGTCACTCTGGCTTGAATAAATGAGTTAAACTGGATCCTCACTTTGTCAAAAGAATTCAAGGGAGATAACTTATATCTGGCGTTTTTTCATTTTTTAATATGATGTCTTGTTTAAAATAATATAAAAAATAATGAGGATAGAGATGCCCAGGAAAATGAACATGTGAGCAATGAAGAAGATTGGAGAGAAACAAAAGATGAATTTAACATCAGGAAAGAGTTGAAATTGAAAGGGCTATAATGAGGAATAACCTGAAAACCCAAGACAGATTTGGAGGACAAAAATTAATAAACCTAGAGATCTTGGGTAAATGAATGGCAGAACAAAGTTTAGGAGAGATAACAATAAGACAATTTATTGAGAGCTACAAATGGCAGGAAATTGTGGAGAGCCATGAAGGGACATGACACAGAAGAATATGAATGGATACAGAAGACTTCTTTTAATATTGAATTTATTTTTGCTTATTTTACTCAAAATTTAAATATTCACAGAATAAAGCCAAAATATTAAGCAACATTGTTATATGAATGTGTAAATATAATGTAACTCTCATCTAAGCTTTCCACTGACCAGCTAAGGATTTACCCATTTTATTGCATTAAAAAAAAATCTGATTCCTTGAGAAATGAAGAAAAACACCCACCAACTTGAGAACATGTAGATGTTAACCAATTATCAGTTTTGCCCAGGTGGTGGTTAGGTAGGTGACACTTGGGTCAACTTCTGCTATGTGGATCTCCTTGATCAGCTTTTTCCTCCTACCAACTCCTTGCCCATCTACACATCACGACATGTGGCTGGCAATATGAATGATTGAAATCAGATCCACACAACAGATTAATATTCACTGCCCTCCAACCAAGAGTGGACCAGAAGGGATCCTCTGATCCCAAGCATGACTGAAAATAGAACCAAAACATTTACTGCCAAACTACACGATATGTAGCTGGCAATATGAATGAGTGTCATCAGAACGAGATATACAAGTTCATTTCCTGCCTAACTCGACAATCTCAAACATGACTGTTAATATAGACCAGCACCTGGAAATAATCAGTGTCTGATTTGTTGTTGTTGTTGTTTGGTCATCACAAACAGCTCATCCACTCCACTCCTTTTCTTCCCTGTTCCCTTTCAATCAAAGTGGACACCACTTAGAAGACCAGACTTCAAAAAGAACCATTTGCTGGCTATAAGACTTGAAATAAAATTACATTTTCCTCTCTTACGTGGGTATCCATATTGTCACAAATTAAGATTTCAATAATGAATTTATTGGGGTGGTGTGTTTTTAAAAAAAATAAAATAAAAAGGGATTTATTATGTAAATGAAAAAGAATGAAATTAACTGTTGAT
>CAHIKZ030003501.1:0-157514 GCA_903632075.3 Acanthosepion pharaonis
AATAAACATTTACAAAAAAAGGCTTCACCAATCAACACAAATGCAAAATTTCTTGGAATCTTTCTTTAATTTGTTTTAATGGAGCAAAAAGAAATCATTGTTGAATTGAATATAAATTTAATTGCATATTTTCTATTGAATTCAAAGTCAGGGTGAGATAGAGAGAGAGAGAGAGAGAGAGAGAGAGAGAGAGAGAGAGAGAGAGAGAAAGAGAGAAAGTGTATATGAGGACGAAATAAAAATGTGTGTGCGTGTGTGAGTGCGTGTGTGTGAGTGCATGTGTGTATATATGTGTGTGCACGTCTGCCTGTGCACATATGTGTGTGTGCGTCTGCCTGTGCACATATGTGTGTGTGCGTGAGTGAGTTAGTGAGTCGTTATCAATCAGATTTTTTTCCTGTTGATTTAATAGAGATAAACTGTAGAATGAAATTATACAATTTTTTCCCTCAACAAATCTTGTGGTTATTGAAACTGTCTTACTTGAAAAATGAATTCATGTGTGACTAAGGAAAGAGAAAATTTAGATTTCGTTTTTTTATCTTAAAAAGAATAAAACATTATTTGAATTTTCCACTTGAGAAACAGATTAGTTTTATAAATATTTTTGGTGACTTTTTTGATATTTACAAATATAGAACTAGAGTTTGAAGACATTTTTTCTACAAAGAATATACCAAAGAGTATTTAACATGGTGACGAAAGTACGTAAAATAGACTAGAGTGTTTTTTAATTAAATAAATCATAGACTCAAAAAAGGAGTAATCAACCCAATGAGGACTGACAATGCTACTGATACAAATAACAATACTCTGTAACTGTTTCAGATCAAGTGCTAGTTATTGTAGATAATTAGGTTACAATAAAATTAATATGAAACTTATGATGTAGTAGAGCGGGGCCTCCATATCATAGATTTGTTAGGGGCCCATGTGACCCTTGCACCAGACCTGCATATAAATTTTTGACATAATAGATAAAAAGGTAGTACAGCTATAGCAGTGTAATAGTGTGGCTGTTACAGCCATGCTATATGGATAGTATTTGACAACATTTAATCACAAAATATTCATTGGAAACAGAAAGATGAAGCATTCTATCTTTGAGGTTAGAACGATTCTGGGCCTTTACTGAGTGCAAGTATCAAGTGTATATAACAGAAATACGTGATTTGCAGGTACAAAGGTGAAGTAACAAATGTGGTACCTGACAAGGATAGCAAGTATCCAATGAAATAGAATTTTGCATAAGATCCCATCCCATTTCAACACATAGGACACTTGATCTATCTATATAGCTATTTATCTCTCTCATTAAGTAAACTCGTGATTGTTTTTATGTACCTAATTATCAACGGTTATTCCCATTTAAATAATTTTATCATCAATAATGGGGTAGTATATTTCAATCTAAATTAAAATACCAATTTAAACTTTACCTTCGTGCTATTTAAAACTCACTCTCTTAAATCTCTTCTAATATTCTCCAATTGGAAGTGACTAATTAATGAACAAAAATCAAAAACAATCACGTGTTTACTTAATGAACAAAAATCAAACGAATAGATGTCAACCTAACAAGCAATAAGATAAAAGTTTTAGTAGAATAAAAAAAGATTACTAAATATAAAATGGATTATTCTTTCAATGTACTGTCTATGAATTTTTCCAATCGACTGTTTCATAGAAAATACCCAAAACTCCACCGAATTTCAAATTAATTTCTTCGTAGATTGTTTAGACATTTAGATATTTATCAAACCTTAACCTCCCAAATATGCACGTTAAAGTAACACAAATTAACAGCGTCTAAGAATTTGAATGAAACCTGTCGTGTAATTGATTGGGGTTGTTGTAGCTTCTTCCTTTAATGTCAGTATTATATCTAGAGACGAGATGCGTTAAATTTGAGCAACATCTAGCCGACACACTGGGGTTAAAAATAGGAAATTGAAATGATACATATGACACACTCATATCCTCTCTCCCACCTCACTTCCTCACTTCGTTAATTTTACGTATACTTGATGAGGTCCGTCAAAAACGTGTGAATTTCTCTTCATTTTTCATTTCAGTTTTTTGGAAGTAAAGTCTGATGATCCAGAACCCTGTTAAAGGGGTTATGGTGAAATAACTTATTACATGGAATCTTAACGTGGTCTGTCTTTTTATTCAAACATATATATATATAATTTTATATATATATATATGGATATATATCCTCGGGTCTACCCATACGGATTACCTAAGTTTGCATAAACTATAATATATATATATATATATATGTATGTATTTGTTTTAAAGTCATTTTGTATAAATTAAAATAAATATTTTAAATATTAAATATATAAATATATATACATAATAAAATACACATACATGTATATTTTTTGAATAAAAAACAAGAGGATGAAATCCAATTAGAACTGAATGTCCAGGACAGATTAAGGATTTTTTAAAACATTTTTGAATATTTGGTTTACTAAATTTTTAATTCCATTGGAATCAAAAATTCGATCCAATTCATCAAAATGTTTTTTTGAATTTGTAGGTTTTTAATTTTTCAGTTATTTATTATATAATGGATTAATTTAAACCATGGGTTATAATTTAAGTTTTTTCAAATATATATATATATATATATATATATATATATATATATATTATATATATTTGTTATATATTAATGAAGTTGATTTTGTTGCCATTAGAAAGGTGACACATTATAAAATTAGAAAAGGATATAGCCGTAGGGGTGATATGCAAGACTGAAAAAAATTTTGCATTTTGTTTAATGAGACAGGTTTTTTCAAATTTTGAAGAAGACCTGTATGCCTTTTGTTAAAATTTTCCGATGTCTAAAGCAATATTGATCTTTCCTGAAAAAATTTGACATATATTTTTCACGATTATCCTATTTATATGGAAGTTCTGCAAGAAACAAAAGTTGTATTGCTTGTTGGAAAAAAGATCCTTCGATGTGTGATACTTAACTAATTCAATATTGATTGGGGGATCATTCTATAGTAAATTTGGTAAAAAGAGGCAGAAGATTAATAATAAGCCAGTAGTTGAAAGGGTCAAACAGCTGACCTGAATTCTTAAAACTGGAATTTTACAGTTTAAAGAGAACAGGATCCAGTTCGGGAGTCCACTTCATAAAGACTATTACTAGGAGACAATCAGGTCCATATGCTTTATGTAGATCCAGTTTAGAGATGATAACAGAAACATAGAAGGAAATCATAAGAATATCACTCAACAAAGATTAAGTTCTAAGTGGGAAGTGAGGCAAGGATGTTCCAGATGAATCAAGTGTAGAGTTAAAGGAGATTTTACAGGCAAAGCATTCAGTTTTATCATCAGAAGATGTTAACATCTCAAATTGATTGAAGCGAGAAGAAATAGAAAACTTATTCTTATTTAATACACTATTATACAGCTGCCAATAATCATGAGAGCCAAAATTGTTAGATGCAATATGGTTCCTCATTCTCTCAATAAACAGAAACTTTGCTCCTTCGAAAGCATGTTTACATTTATTACATGCAGCCCAGAATAGCTATCTGTTGTGATGGTTACTGTCACACTGGTATAGCTAGAAATAGTGGTTCCTGTCTGCTATATGGCCGAGCATTCTGGTTTGAACCATGGAAAGGATTGAATTTTTACTTGATATTTCCAAGAAGGAATGAGAGCATCCATGCTGGCTTTGACCCAAAAGGAAACCTCAGTGATGCAATTCTCAGTTTGAAAGTTAATGTCTGCATTTGGATAGGAAATCTGATTTTTTGTTTAAGTGTTTATATTGTTTTGAAAAGGTGATGATAGCTATATTCTATTCTTGGCAAATGTTTCATATTTCTAATATGTTGTTGTAACTTAGTGTTGTTTCCATTTTTCTAAAACATATCAAAATACCTTGAAAATTTTTAAGGTTTCATATCTGTTTTGAGAATCTTGTACTATTTACATTGTTTTTGTTATGCTATTTAGTGTGGGTAGCTCCTCTATTTGCATAGATCATCTCTCATAGTATTTCTTTTTTTGCTTCTTTTCTTATCAGTAAGGTTAATCCTTTACAAGGCTCAGGCAAATTGAGGCAGAGGGTTACGTTAGGAGGCCATTTGTACATATAGGTCCCCACCCACTGATAACTGAAGAAGTCAAGGTTTAAAAAAAAAAAAAAAAAGTTTTCTTTTTTTTATCAATTCTCGTGTTGAACTTCAGTTTTGGTCTTTGTTATTTTTATTTACTTACATACAAACACACTTTTATATATGAGGACACAGATGGCACTTCCATAATAATAAATGTCTCATTGTTTGACAGGTTTTTATCTCTCTAACGTGTCTGACATTACGACTACAGGAAATCCTGAACAAAATCCTGCACTAAAATAAATTCCCATTTTTTGTTCATTTTATTAACTGAAGTTATTTTCAGAAAATGTAATGAGCATGTGTTCACCTTTGAAAATGCTAATGATATAGGCGATCATGGCGCTCCACATCTTCCTATCCCTTTCCTATACCTCTTACGTTTTGTCTTTCTGAACTCTGTTCTACCATTTGCTTGCTCAAGCTCATCAAGTACACTATGCACTGCTTTCCTCCGTCCCTCTTTCTCTTAATCTGCCCTGTGAGGATCAGATTTTCCAAGCCTTCATTATGTGCACCAGAAATTTTAGCTGCCTCTTCCTGATGTTAACTATAAGTTTCATTTTTGTTTCCATTCTCTGCTTGTTGTTGCACACATGTTTGATCCAGCATCTTTCTGTAGTAACATATTTCAGTTTTCTCAAAATTCTCTTTAAATAAAATTATTTTCTTAGAAATTTTATGTTGAAGAAATTCGCACCAGAAAGTAAAGCAATAATTTTCATTAAATTCATTCTACCCTAGAAAATGATAATTTTTCATTTTACATACAAATTTAATAAATTTTTCTTTAAATCAAATATTTGAGTCTATTTTCATCCAAAAGATGAAAAAAATTTTGACAATTTTTAATGAGAATAAAAAATATTTTAAGAAGATATTCTGAAACATTCAATGGATATAAAGTGTGAAGAAGATGATAAAATTTTGGTCAATGATGGAAATTTTTATTCCAAGGCAAAATTCATTAACAAAGATGGGTTAAATTTCTACTAATAACAAAATAATGGATTTATTTATTAAATAAAAATTTTCCAACTGGGAAATTTTATCATAGGGTTAACTTTAAATGTTAATAAACATTTTTTTTTTAATTTCTACATATCTTCCATTCAAATACAAAAATCTTTTTATTCAAATTTATAAGTTTATGTTACTGTTGCAGTCTGAAATAAATTTCTTTTTTCTTATAGTTGGTTTTATTTCTATTTTTGAAAATATGCAAGTAAAATAAAAGAATGATTGAAGCAAAAATTGAAGTTCTAATTTCTAATTTATCTGCTGTTAAAAAACGTTTTTTATCTATCTATCTATCTATCTATCATCTATCTATCTATCTATCTATTTAGATTTGAAAATCTATCTAGGAATCTATCTATCTATCTATCTATCTATTATCCATCTATCTTGTAATATATTCTCTAAATAAAAATAAGTAGGATCAATTAAATATAACGCCATGTTAGATTATGACGACCATCTGTCTCGTCAACATCCTCCTAAATATTCAATTACTTTCAACACACCCTCAGTGATTATAAGCTTATAAATAGCTCAGATAAATATCCTGTTAGTCTCTAAATATTTCAAGTATGAAACAATAGAAATTCTGTTTGTCACAAAAATTATTTGTTATTTCACATACTAAGAGATTTTACATTTTTTCAAAACTGGAACTTTTTTACTCATATGTCATTTAAAAATCCCACAATGAAGTCAGATTTTCAAATTCTGATTTTTTACCTTCTGCCAGTTTATTCATGTAAGTATTTTTTTTACTTAATTAGACACTTTTTAAATTTCTTTCTGCTTTTAATAATTCATATTTACAGTACTTAAATTTCTTTTTCATCAAATTGTTTCAAAATAGAATATTTCTTTACATCAAACTGTTTTCATTTTCATTTTTGGAGATCTTGAATTACGGATGAGGATCATCAATGGTTTACGAAGTCAATATTGACAGAACTTTTCACAGAATATTTACAGTGCCAAACAACACTGACTTCTGAAACAATGAGATACTCAGCTTGTTTTAGTTTTCTTGAATTAGGACTTCAGCTTCAATGGTAGAGACCCTAATGTCCAAGTGAGCACTAGGATACAATAGCGACCTGAATGTTATTATTATTATTATTATTTTTATTTTCTTTGATTTCTGGAATTTACACATTTCTTTCAGGGTCCTGCCCAGGGACCTAAGGTTAGAAATGGCATCATGACACATTCCACTGACAAAAAAAAAAAAAAAAAAAAAAAACAGAGATAAAGCCCTTCATTAAGTGTGGGCTGTACTTGTCAGAACAATTTTCGTATCTCTTTGAGGCATGGACTTCCAGGAATCCCTTCAATTAGTCTACTGGAATCTTTTCCAACTATTTCTAGGGCTCCAACTACAACAGGGATTGTTGATATTATTATTATTATTATTGTTGTTGTTGTTGTTGCTGTTACTATTTTTATTGTTATTATCAGTGCATCAGGTTTAAAATCCAAGTCTATTATTAATTTTGGTTTTCCTATATTTCACATAATTCCTCTTATATATAATCTGGGGTGTCATTAAAAGTTTAAACCTTTTCAACACTTGGGAAGTCAAAAGCTCAGAGAGGACAGAGACTGAGGGGAAATCATGGCGAGGA
The DNA here is from genome assembly GCA_903632075.3 of Acanthosepion pharaonis. Lineage (NCBI taxonomy): Eukaryota > Metazoa > Mollusca > Cephalopoda > Sepiida > Sepiidae > Acanthosepion > Acanthosepion pharaonis. Next base: position 6,803 of record CAHIKZ030003501.1, read on the forward strand.
TATTAGAATAGAAGTGATAGTTGTATCTAGCTTAGTTCAACAGTCAAATGGTGAGACCTAGTTGCCAATCTAGTGGCACATTTAAATTCATGCAGTCAGACCACTAGGGAGAACAGCTCATCAAAACAATTGCCATGAAAATATAATAATAATAATAATAATAATAATAATAATAATTATTATTATTATGTTGGTGTCACACATTGATGTAGTCGTCAATGTATATTCTCTTCTTGAGACATGGTGTCAACAAGACTCCTTCCTCACAACTTAAGAACTTTTCAGAGAATTCTCGCAGGATTAAAAAGTTCTGGGGGTATACAATCTTGGTCTCAATTCCAATTCTCCCACTCTTTCATGTTTCTAGGTGGTGCTGCAAGTGCTCCAAGTGCTTCCATTACTACAGGAATTACTTCAACAGTCATGTGTTATCAGTTCAACTCCCTTGTCATATAATGGTATTTTTCAATCCTTTCACTTTCTTTGTAGCCTTGTATCATATGGAACAGCAAAGTCAATAATTTGACATTTTCTATTCTCCTTACCTTTTGTGTTAACTTGGGACATTCACCAATCATGTGGTTACCTGTCTCATCAGCCTGTCCATACATCTGGCATTTGCTGTTTACTTGTGATTTTTTTTGTACTGACTTTGATTTTTTTTAATCATTTCATCCCAACCAAGGCAATAAAGCCACTAAGATACAAGGAATTACTGAGTGTTAGAGAATATGAGAAAAATATAGTATTAAGGAGAGAGGACAATAAAAGAACAAGAATTAAGAAGACAGAAGATAACAATTGACATTGGATTTAAATCAAAGTTGATAGTGAAGCAAGAAGCCAGAAGAGAGTTCCACAAATGAGAAGTGCAAGAGAAGAAACTGTTAGCATAGAACTTATGATTGCATCTCACCATTTCAACTGTAAGATGCTGAGACTTTGCTGCCAATCTAGTACTGCACTTAAATTCATAAAGTCTAGGGATCATAAAGGAAAGTTCATCAGAACAATTACCATAAAAGTGTTTATGGAAAAGGCACATGGAAGCGACATTACAGTGATGTGAACGTGACTGAAGCTGAGATGCCAGGTTAGAACCAATAACATTGCAGATTTTTCTTTTGATTTTATCTAGAATGATTGCATTCATTTTGATGGCCTTCTCCTGTTCTGCACAAATGAGTGGCTCTGTTTCTCTTCCTCCTTTCTTGTAATATAAAACCTGCTGACATCACTGTTTAGATTCACAGCCTTATGCATATTCATCAAATTATGCATTCTTCTGTGTGTCTTCTCAAATTATTATTGCTGTTGTTATTATTATTGTTAGTTGTTTACAAAGAGCCAGTGTCAACCAATATGGTTGCTACTTATACGCAACAATATCAGATCAAGGGAGATAATCAACAATTATTATAAATATTATTTTTGCTGTCATTTCTATTGTTATTGTTATTATTAAATGCCTCTATTTAACACAGAAAAAAACATACGAGGGATTAAAACTCATTAGAACAAATGCAGAATCAGATCCCAAGCCTTCTCACTCCCTGGAGGAATACCTGTCCCTCATTGACCATCTCTTCAGGGGTGTAGATGTATTCACCACACTTAGCCAGTTGCGTGTTGGTGAGGCTATTTAACTCATAGTTGTTAAGTTTTGAATTCAGAGTTATCTTCTAGACTGGTTGCCAAAGCCTGAGGACAATTTTACCCATACAAGAGAATACGTTTCCAAAGGCAAATATAACAAACTTGATAGGAATTTGAACATGGTTCTCTGATTCCCAATCTGAGCCAGCATCCATTTCAATTTTTCCATATATCTTTTGCTGTGTTGTCTTTGGGATGTAAAGATATATGCATCACAATGACATTTGCTTTTGGTCTGTGAATTCTTGATTTAAATTCTTTAGCTAATGAATCATTCTATTCATCTCGCATTTGGTTTTGCTCGGATATTCAGACATTTTTTTTACATATTCCTGTTATTTAGTTTCAAGGATTTTCTTATTTCCCAAGATAATCATTTTCCATTTCTTCCAAAAAGTGACATTTTTTGAATATTCTGAGTTTTTTTTTGTCTTTCAATTGTCTCCTGATATACTAGCACTCTGCAAGAGTAACCTTTCGTCAGCCCTATCCTCTGATTTCTTGATTCCTGGCTACCTTCCTCTCCTTAGGAAAGACTCTAAAATCTACATGCATGTGTTGGGAGTCTATGTCGATCATTCAGCGCTGGCCAGGAACATCTTTGGAATTCCAGCTATTCATATATGTGTCTCCGATTTTTTCAACTCAGTAAGCTATGACTTCTTTATCGTTTTTTAAGATGGTGTTCGATAGCATTTTCGATAATATAGACAAGGCCATCTCTCTACATCAGTTTGCATAGGAATTTCGGTAACTTTAACGCCCACCATATCATGTGGAAAAATATCTGTAATTGACCTTGTTGGACCCCAAACCTTAACTTTTCAATCAGAACAATCCCTCAGATAAGTGGTTGACTTTTTTACATGTTTTCACAAAATCCTGATGGTAACGCTTGACTTTGATCTCTGTTTTATCTCCATCCCTGACCTTTGTCGTGCTACACAGCTCTGCCCTCTTGGAACTTTGATCATAGAAGTAGTGTCTATTAACATCTAGAACTATGATTACCCCAGCCAATACCTCTAACAGAATATCTTTTACGCGCAGATGGGGCTCGAGGATTTCCTTCGCGACGTCCCTTGGAATGTGATTTGTAACCATCTCGTTCAAAAATGTTAGTCTGAGGTCTCCTGGGTAAAAACTGACATCGAGGCTTTCATCCCAGCAAAAATACAATTAAATCGCGCTCATTTCCTGGTTTTCAGTTGGCTCAGCAGCTATAGCCCATAGGAATCACTTCTGTCTGTACCGGAGCGACTTGTCTGATTATAACAACTTTTTGTAACTACTCGTAACGAGTACAAGCGTGTCCTCAATGAAGCAAAGTTACTATTTGCTGGCATAATGAAACAACGTATTGCATATCGCTAGTTTGGTTCCAAACATTATTGGCAGCCCTGCAAGAGTGTGCTGAACAACAGCAAACCCACGATCCTACCTCTATTCAATCAATCCGAAGTCCTAACCTCCTCAGCTGATAAGGCTGAATGCGTTTGCTCGGAAATTTTCATCCAATTCAACACCCGACTCATTCGGAGTACCCGCACCTGATTTTCCCCCTAGAACTGGATCTCTATTTGTGAGATGAGCATAACCCCGTCGATAGTATTGGGAATCATCTCTAAACTATATAATTATTACCTCGCTGACTCTTGCTTTCCAGCCAGTTGGAAGTTCTCATCTGTTGTCCCTGTTTTTAAGAGCTTTGGAGACCCTTCTGACCCATCTAATTACCGTCCTATTAGTCTCTTACCACGCTTCGGCAAAGTCTTCGAGGCTTTAATCAGTGCTGAAGTGGTTAAGCACCTTACCTGCCATGATCTACTACCATCTATGTCCGGTTCCGCCGCCTAACAACATCTAAAAGAAGGTGCAATCCCTAAAGTCATTAGCCCAATTCCTGTGCCTTTCCATTACAAGGAACAAGCAAAACATGCCCTTTGGAAGGACATAGAAAGAGGCATAATAGCACCAGTACCTATTGACATGCCCACGAATTGGTGTAGCATAATTCTCATCTCAGCTAAAAAAACAAAAAAAGAAGGTAAACCACACAGAACCATAGATTACCAACACCTGAATTTTCAATGTTAACGGGAGACACATCATACTGGGTCACTGTTCCAATTGTCACTTCAGGTACCACCTAAAACAACAACAACAAACATCACTGTATTAGACGCTGTCGAGGGGTACCACTCAATAGCATTAGACAAAGAATCCCAGCCACTTACCACTTTCATCACGGAATGGTGAAGATTTATGCGTCTCAGAATGCCTCAAGGCTATCTTGCATCTTGGGACGCGTACACCCGCAGATACGACGAGATAATAAAGGATATTCCCCCGTAAAATCAAAATCGTGAACAACACATTATTATACGACTCCATCATCACCGAAGCGTTCTATCACACCTTCAGTTTTTTGCTTCACTGTGATAAGAACGGAATCATTCTCAACACTAACAAGTTCCAATTTTGTCAGGACATAGTACAGTTTAGAGGCCCCTCCAAATAACGCCCTCTGGGGTAACCCGTTCTGATTCCATGGTACAAGCAATATTGAACTTCCCAGTTCCAAAAACAATCACCGTAGAAAGATCATGGTTTGGACTAGTCAATCAAGTTGCCTGGGCATACTCGTTAGGTCCAGTCATGCTACCTTTTTCTAGTATCATAGTAGTTACAGACCATGAACCACTAAAAAGGTTGTTCGGTGATAAAGATTTGAGGAAAATCCAAAACCCCCGACTTTTCCGATTGAAAGAAAACACAGATTACATGTCAGGGGTCAGCAGTAATTTGTCTGTGCAGATAGGTTAACTGGATAGGTTATTCTTTATCATTTAAGCCATGGACACGCAGATACTTCGAGAATAATCTCAATTTGTCGATATATATTCAAGACCTATGGTGCTCCAAATCACTACAAATCCAACAAATCCTGAACGACTGGGAAGTAAAACACAGACTATCATCCGTTGCCTATCCTCAATCCAATGGACGTGTAGAGTAAGCTGTCAAATCTGCCAAAAGGATAGTTCATCGTAACACATAAACTCAAGGATCCCTGGATTATAACAGAGCAGCACGGATTATCCTTCAATACAGGAACACACCGGTCCAGACCATTGGGCTATCTCCAACACAATTTCTACTCCACCGACAGCGACGGAATTTTATACCATTCCAACCCATGCTATACAAGCCGCATGCTAAATGGATAGCTGCAGCTCAAAATCGCTAGAAAAGCCTGTCTCAACGTAATGCCCACCTTATAGAAAAGTACAACCGTACGGCCCATAACCTGGTTCCGCTTCAGAAAGGGGATATAGTATCAATACAACGTCCAACCATTCACCGGTAGAGTTTCTGAGATACTACCTAACCGTCAATATCGAATTAGAGTGGATGGATCGGGTAGAATGACCTTGCAGAACCGCCGATTTCTCAAGAAGCTTCAAACACATGTAGTTCCTAGCCCCATCCCTAGTGCTTTACCTGAGTCCAGTGAATCAAGGGTCAGGGAGGCCCAGGGGCCTAATACGCATGCCCCACATGCCAAAGAAAATGAGACAACACCACCCAGCGTCGCCCAGCCACAAAAAATCGCCCGAGCATTGTCCAGATTACTCCCATGCAATCATGCAATCAGCCAGGCCAGAAAGAACTCACTTCACCTCAAAGGCCATTACCCTCGCGCGATGTGAGGAGGGAGATGAAGAATCAATAGTGTAAGATTCAGTTTCGCAAGGAGGTTTCCAACTAGTGTCCAGTTGGCTGACAAAAATAAACTGGTTTGTAATTCTCTTGAATACAGTCACAGTACTGTTGGGTATTTATTGAGCATAATATCGGAACCTACAGAATAGACTTGCCTGGGTAACAGAATGGAATCTCCGAGGCTGTTGTAAAAAAACACCTACCAAATTGCCCAGCAGATAAACTTGGTCTGTCAGCATTGATTGTGTCATGTTACGTTTTTGCTTCAGTCCAAGTTTACCTGGTTTTCCTTTGTATCTGTGTGTACTTGTTTTCATTTGTCTACTTTTTCTTTTTTTAAGTTTGTTTCTTTGAGTTGTTCTCGTTTTTCAATTTTATTTTTTATTTTTCGTATTATTTTAATTTTTTTATTTTGTGATTACTGACTTTAATTTTCTACTTTCTCATTTTTATTTGTTTTTTAACTTTATTTTCTTATTTCGTTGCCATTTTTTTCGTTTTTATGAAGAAGTCATTTAAGGTGAACCTTTCTTTAAACTGTGGTGGTTTTGTACCACCATGGCGGAAAATTTGAACGTACTGACGATGCCCATACAAAATGGTAAAAAAAAAAAAAAATGCCTGGTTGGAAAACAAGCCAGAGAAAAACTCGGCGCTCCATGACGATCAAAGAATCAAGTATGAAAAATACGTCCAAGGGAACGAATTCCTCACGATTCCGGAAGCCTTAGAGGCAGTTAATGCAAGGATAATTTCCCTGTTGACCAACGTCCTGAAAAGTAGGAAATTGATTGGGGTCAGCAGGGAAACAATTGAAGAATCTTTAAAAAAGGTTTAATATTGCACCGAAGATTTTATCAAGAAGATCTCAATGCAATGTGGAATATCTTGCTAGCAAATAAACATGAAGCAAAACAGCTTACAGGAAATACCCTAACAACACCGACGCTAAGGCTCCAAACGGAATACATGGGCACCCGATGGATCAAAATGACTGTGTACAGGGTGCCAGTGGACATATGCAAAGATCACATGGGAACTTTCTTCTCAAGATATGGACTTATAGAAGAAGTATTTTCTATCATCAGTAAGTCGGGGATTGCAACAGGAGACATAGTGTTGTAGGTGACTCTGAACCAACAGGCTTTCGGGGAAAGTGTGTCGAGACAGACGGTAGTTATAGAGGGGCGTAGACCATATTGTTGCTCGTGCGGAACTTTGGGACATATGGCCAAGGCATGTCCCGTCAAGAATCCTCAGCCTCTTCCCCGCCCAGCGACATTGGCAACAACACCAACAGAAACAGCAACAACAGTACCAGAAGTAGTAGCAACGGAGAGAGGCCCCTGATGGTTATTGGACGAAGGTGAAGTGACGAAGGAATGCAAGCGCAAGTTCTCTCAATAAAAGGATGTCCCTTCACCCCCCAAAACAGCGACAACCCCAGGAGCGGCCAAAAGAGGGGCAGGAACAGTGAAATATTGGAAAGCTTGAAAAGCAGCGACGAAAGCAGAAGGAGGAACAAAAAGTAAAACAGCCGACAAAACAGCAACAACAACAAGAAAAGGACAAGCAGCAACAACAAACCGACGCAGAGACGGAGGTTGAGCAAATGACATCATCCGTGTTTCATCATTAAAGAGGAACAGGGAGGATGAAGAGGAGGTCGTACTGAGTCAACAATACGTCCGGCGAAGTAAGGGTGGATGGGTACATGGACAAAACCATGTCACTATCCGTCATTGCATCACCTGAAGAAGCAGTGACAGTCCCAAAATCAAGGAGCCTCCCTTCCTCCCTTTCCCGTGCTCCGTTACCCCTCCTTCCACCTCCCCACCCGGCCAAAGAAAAGGAAAAATGAAAATGTATTTTTCTGGTCTTGATATGATTTGCAAGGTTGATCGGCGGGTGCTAGAGAAATGTTTGTCTGCTCAAAATAAGCCCGACTAGGGCCGCTATTCAAGTTGACCTCCGTCGATGGCAAATTGGTGGAGGAACCCCGTAATTTTCCTCAGGCCCCTGGGATCATAACTTTCATTGGAGACACGGGGGCTACTTGAAAGCCTGGTACCAACTTTACGAGTGCAGAGACGTATTCCCGAATAACGGAGATGGGTATACCCAATCTCAAAAAGCTTTCTAAATTCTGCAGGAGGGGCCCCTGTATTATTCCAACCCTCGGTGTCCTGGACCCCAAGATAGACAGGAAATGGGGAGCTAGCGGGGAAGGCATCGGGCAATCGTAGCTTGGTGAATCTGATCGGCGAGTTTGGGCTCGTCGATAGATACCGGGTTGATCATCCGGGGCGGGAGATGTGGATGTGGGGACATAATTGGGTTGTCTCTCCAGGTATCCAACTACCTGGATATAATGTTAGTGAGACAGGTCGACCTAGATTTACTACATTGTTCCACGTTTCACCGTTTAGACTATTCGGATCATAGAGTGTCGGATGGTGTAGGTTAGGCCTGGAATGGGTGGACACTGAAGTTCAATCTGTCCATGGACAGGCGGGCTTCCAATTAATTGGATTAGTGAAGGCGGGAACTAGTGGGGGCGATTATTGGGAATAATGGCGGGAGAGGCTTAAGGATAAGATTAGGTCTTTCACCACTGAATATAGCCAACGACTCGCCCTAGATAGGACTAAAAAGGTGAATGCTCTAGAGGATAGTCTGTCCCGGGCGGTGGTTGAGTGAGATTCACTAGTGATAGCCGTAGCTAGGCAGGCCCTGAAGCGTGAGGCTAGCATGCGCTATCAGAGTCAGGTATTTAGACATAGGTTAAACAAGATGTCTAATGAAGCTCTGAACAAGGGCGCAGAACTGCACAAGGAAGAAATCCATCGAGGATCCGATCGTTACATTTGTGAAGTCGTTAACCCGGAGTGGCGTTCTCTGGGGTCGACCAAGGACATTTACGAAGGGTTTCGGTGGCATTTCGAGATCCGTTTTACAAAGTGGTCTTGTCTTTAGTGGCGATCGCAGCTTTTGCAGCTATTTCTGGCTTGACTCGGGCTTAAGCCAGATGGCGAAGTTCACTTGGCTTGATGTAAGGCTGTCGCACATCTTTGTCCCTATTTTGACAGTGGTGTTCAACAGCTAGTTCCGGTAGAGGTCCATCTCCGACCGGATTTTCAAAGATGTGATCGGAAAAGATCAAGGGTGTCGGAGGGATTTAGACGATTACAGGCCCATAACTCTGCCAAACACAGAGTAAAAGATTTGGGCCAAGATCCTGACAGAGCGTTTAGAGTCAGTTGTCGCGAACTTGTTGGGATCCGAGCAGACTTGTGCAGTGAGGGGAAGAACAATTCAAAGCAACCGGCATCTGATCAGCACGATCATAGAGGAAGTAGAAGACGACGATAAGGCCGCGCTGATTTGGATCAGTCCAAGGCATTTGACAGGATAGACCATCGGTACATAGCTGCTGGCCTGCAGGCCGCTGGATTCGAACCCGACTTCTGCAAGTGGATCAGCCTCCTATATCGCTCCCCCAGTGCTGTGGTACAGGTGAACGGAAAGCGGTCGAGCGCTTTTGCGCTGATTCGGTTGGCCCGACAGGGGTGTCCACTGTCGCCCTCACTTTATGCTTTGGCGTTGGCGCTCATCCTTTGCCAGCTTAGGGACAGGGCGTGCAGTCCGGCCCTACGCGGAATCGCAGTTTTCCCTGGTAGAGCTCGAGCTAGGGTTTCTGCGTACGCCGATGACATGTCCATCTTTGTGTCGTGCCACAGCGACATTGAGGTGGTGCAGAAGGCGCTTGAACTGTGACAGAAGCCAAGATTACCCACAACAAGTCTCCCGGATTCCGGATAGGTGTCTGGAAGGGGGTCGCGCTTCCGAGGCCCTTCGGCCGGACTGATGGACTCCTCCGCATTCTTGGAGTGTGGTTCGGACCGGGATTCCAGCTGGAGAAGGATTGGTCAGAAGTACAGGCAAAGGTCGGAGGGTCTGTCCTGACTTGGCTTTGAAGGAGGTTGTCCTTAAAGGGTGGAGATGAGGCGTGTGCCACTTACTTCTTGCCCGTCATCCTTTACCGCTTGGCTGAACTTCCTCTTTACTGGACCCGTATGGAGGCGATTGAGAGTTTGCTGACCAAACGTTTGTGGGGTGGTCGCAAACATTGTGTAAAGAAGCCTGTTATCAGCGTCCGTGTCATAAGGGGCTGGGATTGCCACACCTATTGAGTCATTGCCATGCCTCATGGTTGGCTTTCCTACGACGCGCTTTGACGGAGGGCTCGATTTTGACGCGGAGTGTTAGGGACGCCTTCCCTAGCCTTACCATCACTCCGTTGTGGAGTTTCCTCAACGAGTGTGGGCCGGCCTTGAGGGTCATTCCTCGGTCCAGTGACCTTTCTCAGCCACGGAGACTATTGTATCATGAATTAGTGGAGGGGGTCGCGAAAGATCCTCTGTATGCGCTCTTTTTGGTCTTGGGCACCAGCGGCGAATAGCTGGTGATTGATTCGGAATGTGCTACCTCTCAATGACGTAACCTTCAGATGGGATGAGAAAGATTTGCCAGACTGTTAGAGGAAACGGCTTCGCACGCATTCTACCACTGTCTTCAGGTGCGCCCTATCTGGGATTATGTCGTCGAGTTGACGGCTCGTATCGCTCCCGATCAGCTCGTGCCCATCGATCTCGCATACGCGTGTGACAATGTTTGCTCCTGTTTTCCGGCGGAAAATGGATGATGTTTTTCACGTTGCTAGCCGTGGCAAGAATGGTGGTTTGGACGTCGCGAAGGAAACTATTTTGCGGGACGAACCTTATTTTCATCACAATCTTTAAGCATCTGTTTAGGGATCAGATCTGATCAAAAGCATTTGATCGTGACAGATTTCAGCGAAAGGTGGGTGATTGAGGCGAGTCTGGTTTATGTGCTCAGGGCTAGCCTTGATTTTCTCTTTTAAGTCCCCTTAATGTAAAGTTTCTGTTTCCTGTGACCCCCCACCCCGGGGTTAATTTAGACGCCGTTTTGTTTTTCTAGTTAATGTGAGTAAATGTTGTTCCCTGACGGCATTTTCTTCTATCGAGATTTTCCATATTGAGATTCCAAATTTCCTCATTTTGTTTTGTCCCCTGTTTTTTTTTTTTTATCTCGGCTCGGTCAGCCTTTGATTTTCCCATTCCATCAATTATCCCCCACTTCCATTAATGAGTTTGCTTTTTGATTCTGTCTATCGGCAGAATACAGCGGCCATTCTTATTATTTTGAGTGGTGGGTGGGTCCTAGTAACATTATTATCTTTTTAATTTTATTTGTGTTACATTTTTAGTTTGTTTTGGGGTTCATCCTTACCCACCACTAATTTCATGTATCATTAAATTTTGATATATTTTTGAATTTTATGGACATCAGAATTATTATTTCATGCGGTGTTTTGCGAATATGTGGTATTTTGGCGTATGTAGTATTGAGATTTGATGGATGGGTTCTTTCGTTGAAGAAGTGAATTGTAATGAATGAATGGCTCATGATTTGATTAACTAGGGCTAGGATAGCTAGTGATGACCACCCTCCCCTTCCCCTTTTCGGTCATGTGCCAAAATTTCTGTTTCTTCAGAAATAAATATACGATATTAGTCAGTCAGACTTAACTTCTATTACAGTTGAGTACTGTCTGTTGCTATTACCAAATTATACAGAATTTGCAAGAGTTGTATTGGGCATCTTCACTGTCAGCCAAAATTGACATGGAACTGGAATGTTCATTAGCAATCTTTATGTCGAGACTATCATCAGCAGTGCAGAAAGATACCTGGCATTTGCTAGAGAAAGCAGAGACACATTTTTGTGATGAAGAAATTAAATAAAGAATTTTTTTATTGTTCAATAAGAACAATACAATATTGTGTGATATTAGCATTCCATCTTCCAGACCATTCGCCCTAAATTGTTGGCCCAAGTCTATCTTCAACCATGCATATATTCATTGGCGTACACTGGAATAAAGTTGATCAATTTCAGATAATTTTGGTCAAAAGTTACAAAAACTGAAATAGATTTGGGCCCAGTATGTATTATATCAACGGTCCAACGGTTATTGATTTAATAGAAATAAACTGTTTCTTGAAATTGTAGGTTCTTTTCTCAAATAAACTCCATCTTTATTGAGACTGTCTGCTTAGAGAAGTCAGTTTATGTGCGAATAAAGAAAGAGAAAATGTAGATTGCTTTTGTTTTTCAAAAGATAAAATTTCTCACTTGAAAAAAATTATTTTCATGAATCTCTTCCTAATTGTTGTTTCCTTTTTGTACAATTTACAGTTGTAGGTTCGAATCCAGGAATCGATTCTTCAACAGATAAAATGGCACCAAACAATAAAACCTATATACTTTCTGACAAATGTAAGTAAAATACTTCATAGTGTTTCTTCTTTTTTGGTATTGTTTTAAATTTCATCAGCAAATTGTTCTTAATTGAACAATTTGCTGATTTGAAAATTGCCTGAAATTTAGTTGTTCTTCTGCAAAGAAGATTTAAAATCATTTTTGTATAAATGAGAATAGCTTTTGAATGACGACACACATACACACACAAAGATATACACACATTATCTCTCTTTCTCTCACACACACACATATCTATATATACATTTGTTTTGCTGATAAGAAGCATTTCTTTTTTCTTCTGTTTTTATTACTTTTTTATGATTAAGTGCATGAAGAAATTGTTTATTGTAGTTATAGCTTCAACCATAAAACAATTATAAAACAGTTTTATGCAGAGTGTGTAATATGTCAAAACTACTGAGACAAGATTTTGAGCTGCCATATCTTTTCAAAATGTAAGCCCTTTCTTAACGGATTCAAATTAAATTATAAAAAAAACAAGAAAAGTAAAGTGTTGTGGATTTCATTGCAATGTTTAACCTCCAATATGACAGTGAAATTACAGAAAACCATGAAGTTCTTCTACTGATACAAATTGAGAATAACACGGACAGAACATACGACAAATGAGGAAGTTTTCAGTTATTCCTTTCTCATGTTGACAAAATAAACATGGCAGCTGCTCTTGAAAAGGACTTCCAATCAGTGGTGAACTGGGGTAAGAAATGGCTTGTAAATTTGAATATATCCCAAACAAAACTCCTTTTATTTAACCAACACAGAGAACTTTTTCTGTCTGCCAAGAATGTGTGGTGTGTTGCTCTCCTGGAGTCTACCAGTAGAGCAACACATTATGCCTTCTTAGGCTCAGGTTTTCCATTGACATGAAATGGAGTGACTATATTGAATCAATAGCTGCATCCACTGCAAGGAAAGTTGGGCCACTGTGTCGTGACAGAACATTTTTCTCATCTGAATCCATTATTCACATTTACAAATCTACCATTCACCTGTGCATTGAATATTGCTGCTGCCATCTCTGATTTGTTGTTCCTGTAAATTCCAAGATTCTTGACAAAATCCAAAAAAGGATTTGTAATGTGACATGGATTTCCTTTCTTTTCTACAAATATTTTGATGGCAACTCTTCTGACAAGGGTTTTCCCTTGTGCCCTGAATACATGAATTTAAGCATGCCAATAGCTTAGCATGTACATCGCACATGTTTACTGTTGAAATAGCTAAATGCAACCACCACTTCTACTCCAACAGTTTCTTTTCTCATACTTCCAACCTGTGGAACTCCCTTCCGTTTACCTGCTTCCCTGATAAATACAATCTTCAAAAATTTAAATGCAATGTCAATCGCTATCTTGTATCTTCTTGAATCCCATTCATCTTTTGTCCTTTCCTTAATCCTCCCTATTCTCGGTATTCTCTTTCACTTTCACCCCCTGTAACCCTCTGTATACTAGTGGCTTTATTGTCTTGATTCGGGTGAAATGATTAAATCAAAAAAAAAAAAAAAAAACAAAAAAAACCTGAAATTATCAATAACAATCAGAAAATGAAAATGGAATTCTGGAGACACATAAAGTGGAAAGAAAGCTTGGAGAATTTAACACCCACAGGGCACTTTAGAGACAAGAGAAACCAAGAAAAGCAAACAATTTGACAATTTTCAACAAATTTATAAATAAAGGAGAAAGTATGGCTGAGAGGACGCTGTGGAGAGCTGTGATTGATTACATTCTAAAGAGACGTACCCCAAAGAGAGAAAGAGAATAGATAATAATAATTGATTTAATATACATATTTATTATCTAGCCTCATATCCCAAGTACAGATACCACACCCAAAATTTTTCACAGAAGATATTGGTTTCAATTGTAGAAAAATAAGATCACTTTTGTCTCATCATAAAAATTAAATATTATTATTTTTTTTACCTTCAGCTGAAAGTTTTATTAAAACAATCAACGGACCAACTCGTATTAGATGTGAGCAGAATTCTTTTATTCATTCTAACCATTCCACTTACTTTGACTGTAATGGAAAAAACTCATGTTATTTGGAGAAAACTGAAAAAAACAATTTTTTTTATGTTTGTCTTAAAGGTAAGAGTTAAAAGTTTTGCAACTTTGTGAAAAAAATTGTCAATTTCTGTTTATTCTTTGAGAACAGGATTTTCTGTTTTCTATATCTATCTATCTATCTATCATTTATATATATATATATATATATATATATATATATATCTATCTATCTATCTATCTATATATTTCTAATATGATTCCTATCTATCCATCTATCTCAAGTGTGTCCTCTCTCTCTCTTTTATCTTTTATATATATATATATATATATATATATATATATATATATATATATATATATATATATATATATATCAGTCTGTTCCTATCCTATCCATCTATCTCAACTGTCCGCTCTTTCACTCTCTCTCTCTCTATCCCAGTCTGTTCCTATCTATCTATCTATCTATCTATCTATCTATCTATCTATCTCAGTCTTTCAACTCGGCCTCTCTATCTTTCTATGTAAGAGATTTATCCTTACAAAATCTTGAACATTTTCATTCACTCTTCTATTCCCCCTTTCTAGATGATTGCCAACAATTGAATATCTCTCATGAAAAGACATTCATAGAAATCAGGATATGTTTTATTGACAGACAATTATTTACTGTTATGATAAAATCATTCTATACTGATTCCCATCTTGAAATGGTCAATTTCAAATGGAATAGAATTTGGAAGGACCTATTATTCATTTTTGAAATTTAATCTTCATTGTTTTTTTATTGATTTTTCAAATTTTTTTAAAATATATATTTTATTTCAGAACAGTTTCAAGAATCCAAATGTGATTTACTGAACAACAATTTGAAAGTCCCTGAGAAAAATGGTTGTTTTTTTACCCAAAATCATTTTGAGAATATTGTTTGGGATTCAAAGAAGTACATTCATATTTTTCTGCTTAAAACCCATATTTTACAGAAAAAAAATGATGTCGTAAAATATTCAGCTTTTTTTTTCAACCTTTTTTTGTCTCCAGTGTCATTTACATTTCTGGTCACAAACTTGGATTCTTTTTAAAAGGTAAGAATTTATTTTACTGGCATCTTGAAAGAGTTTTATCTGAACATTTTCCTCGGTTTAGGATATGATTTAATAGCTAAAAAAATGGGAAATCACAAACTTTTCAAAGATGAAAAGAAAAAATTCAAGATGGCAGAAATAATGATAATATTGATAATTATTTAAACTTTAAAAACTACTTAAAATAAAAACTTGAAAATAATTGTTTGCATTTGGCAGCAAAATTTAGCCATTTTATTTCAACATAGATGAATGAATCCACACCCCCATCTCTACTCAATGAATGATTTGAAAATAATTCTCCATATTCTGACACATAGTAGGTGAAAGCCACTTTTGAAGACTGTCCTGATCAGACAATCAGAAAAATGTCCTCCTAGTCACAAAGTGCAAATCACACCCAATGTAAATAGTTGACCTAGGATGTTAATATATCTGTCTATATCTCTGAGATGAGGTATTATGATTATTTCATCTACATTGCCATATTCACAACATTTTGGCCTTTGTACGCTCCGGCCTTCTTCATATGATTAAAATTTCAAACTGAACCCTTTATTTAATCATAGATTGTTCTAGTTCTACAATGTCCCAGTTATTTCCCTTTGACTCAACTCTCCAAGATTTGGTTCATCACTGCTGTGGCCTAGTATTGAATTCACAATAGGTCTAGTCACTGAATCTAACCAACATCTTTAGCTGCTGGGCCATGTGTCCTTGAGGACATCTGTGTATGAATTTCTGGGATATATAAGCCTAATGTCTCAGCAACATTTTTTTTTACCAGTGCTCATATTGCAATTTTTCTGTTATTATTATTGCATTTTTTTTTACCAGAGCTTATATTGCAATTTTTGTGCTATTGTTATTGCTTTTGTCTAGCACACCTTATTACTGGTTTCAATATTGTATTCATTTCTAGGCTCAGGAGATTTTTGTGGCCTAGCAGATGTACCGATTCCTTAAGTTTTCATATTTTTCAGTGATGTTCTCTCTCTATTCTTTCAACCTCATCTCACAGGGGGCAGTGATCTCTCTTTCCCTCCATATAAGGTCAGCTGTGCCTGATTTTTCTATTTTCCCTCATGTTACTACTTTACAATATTCTTGCAGTCTTGCTTTAAGGTGAGTCGCCTATTTCTTCTTTATATTTCTTACCACAGCTACACAGACGCTGTACACACTGTCCTTGTGTTCTCCTCTATGGGGGGGTCTTACTTGGAAGAGGTGTCTGTAAAGTGTTGAACCACTTTTGAAGATTGTACTGATGTTTTGTATTTTCTCCGATAATGGCTTTACATAGGGTAGGCAGACTGAAGCTGTTTTCTGAGTGTTGTAATCTTCTTCTCTTACCCTTCTATCCCAGTTTGTCTGAGCTGCTCCCATGTACCCAGGATAATTGTTAGGTTGTAGGGTAATGCTTATACTGACCATTTTTTGTTCATATGACTATGCATCGCCACATGACTTTTCCTCGATGTACAAAGTAGAAAACGATTTCTTTCTTTACACTGTATGGGTGGTGGGAGTTAAAGTTGAGGTATTGTCCAGTGAATGTAGGCTTGCAGTATATGGATGTCTTGAACTCATGCACTGTTTGAGATATTAGTACATCCAGGAAGGCGGGTTTGTTGTCATTTTCTCTCTCCATTGTGAACTGTATCAATGAACTTATCGAGTTCACATGGTCCTGTAGTAGCTGGAATTCTTTCCTGGTGAGGTCATGAAGCTGTCATCTATGTATCTAAGCAATAGGGTTGGCTTTAGTGATGTAGGGAAAAACTGTATGACATGTAGGTATATAAATACCTACCTGAAAGGAAAGAGAAGAGAATCTCTCATGTAACCGGACACCTACTAGCTGACAATAATTGACTAAATCCAAAGTTGAATAAAATGAAGAGATTTGAATTTGTTTTCTCTTTATTGATGTACAACAATTTCTTCACTTGATTTAATGCCTTATAAACACCAGGTTGCATCAGAAATACTGTTCCAAATGAAAAAGCACATAACTCCTGAGAAGATTTACTATATCAACCTACAAATTTAACACAAACTAATTAATCTACTAAAGATGAACATAAAATCTCATTCAATATGGTTCCCTTTAGTTTTGACCACACATTGAAATCTATCAGGAAAGTCATTGATGATCCCACACAGAATTTCCATGGGTCTTTTATCCCATAAGAGCTTCAATATTGGGATGCAGAGTAGAACAGGCCTCACTCTCAAGCACTGTCCACAAATAATAGTCAAGAGCATTGATATCTGGTGATAAGGAAGGCCATTCATCTTGATAATGAATTATGTCTGTACCACAGCTGTCTAATGGAAGTGTCCAGTGTTCATCATCATAAGTGGCATTGCACCACGGTTTGAGTACATCTTCAGAGATGCCATCTATGTACACTTCCATGTTGATCTTTACACCTTGAAGCATGAAAAAAGGAGACTTTTTTCTTTCTGAAATGGATGCTCAAATCATAACTGATACCAGTTTCTGGGTTCTGAGATATTTTTGGCAGGAACTGATTAATGACATGTTCAAAGCCATGATGATTAAAACTCTGTTCAACAGTGAACAGCTTCTTATCAAAAGAGATGATGTTTCGCAATGGGCCATCATGAATCCATTTCAGCAACTGCTTAATTCTTTGAAGACTTTTTTTCATTTGGATTGTTGAAAGAAGCTGTCTCTGGAGTTATCTTGTAGGGCAACATCCCAAAAGCATTCCAGTACAGGCCTCTGCATGGTTCCGGCTCCCTTGGTCAATTTTTCATTGTCCTTCTTGGATTACGCCTGATTTTTTCATGCATTTGTTTAATGAGTTTTGACATTCTGGATATGCGAGGACATCCTGCTCTCATTCTATTTTTGATGGAGGCAGTCTCATCTTAACGATCGATTGTCCTTTTGATAAACACTCTACTGATTACAAATTGTTTTCCATCTTTAGAAACCATTGGTGGAGTCAGTTTGTTTTCATGTTGCACAGTTATAGACATTCTTTTAATTTCTATCGATATTGTTTTCAGTAAATACTAAAACACTTAAAAAAAATAGTATATATTATTGGATGACTATCAAACCATATAAAACAGTGTAATGACCAAAAATTTAAAAGCAGAATTCATTTGAAATTTTATGCTGCAACTTGGATACCAAATTCAAAGAGTATAATAAAACACTGAGATGGAGAAAATTTTCAGTTACATAATACTATTTTCCACATTGTCACCACCACAGTCTATGAATTTTCAAAGTTCTCTTTGTTTTGTGGTCTGAAAGCTGTAAAAGGCCACCTAGACTACGGGTTGTCGCATGTATCATTGACATCAATGCTGAAATGCATTACCCACTGTATTACTGTGCTCACATCCAGTGTTTGAATTCCATAAATGTTCATCAAGCATTGATGAATGTCTATGAGAATAATGGAGGAACTCAATGACATGTGTATGCTTTGTATACTGTTATTTAGTGTTACCTATTCACCGGAAGTAGTATGTACCATATCGGTAACAGCCGTATCTCTTTATAGTCTTTGTGACTTCATGTGTAAATGAGTCACCTCATTACATACTTTCATACAAGAAACCATTTTGGCAGACAGTTATCTGTAACAAGGCAAAATCATTATAGGTTATTGACATGAATTTTTTGTCTGAATTTTGGGGGTTGAGGAATTATGATTATTTACATTATTAACAGAATATTGTCCTGATTATTTTGGCTGCAGTGTTCATCATTGTTGGTCCAGGTAACCAAATGGAACCCTTTACTTAGTCTATTAGGTAGACTGTTATTGTTCTTGGGTATCTCGTCTAGTTCTTTATTTTAACAACATTCTTCCAACCAGAGTCTGACATATAGCAACTGGAGGAAGGTTTGGCTATGGGTTTGTGGAAATGGCTTTATGAATGTCACCACTAAAGTCAAACAGTATGGCTGAGTTATGTAGATGAAATCTTCAAGGGATTGTTCAATGCCCACAGCATCAGGCAAAAATCATAAATGGCACCAAGACAAGATGAAATATTATATATATATATATATATATATATATATATATATATATATATATATATATATAGAGAGAGAGAGAGATCAAAGAAAAGAGAGCATTATTGATAGATAGATGATACAAGAATGAACGTTATCTATCTCTCTAGTACTATATATATATATATATATATATATATATATATATATATATATATATAACAATGAAAAGAGAGAGTGAAAGAGACATATAGATAGACATACGTCATGTCTGTGTGCATGTGTATTTTGTAACAATTTTTCATACATTTCACACAGTTTCCGACAAAAGTGAAGAAGATTTCAGAGAGTTCTTCATGGAAGATAATCCCAAGACAACACTTGGAAGAAAAGATGAAGGTAAGGATTTGATTCCTTTTTATTCATATATCATAGATATTTCATTAAATCTAAAAGGTAATTAGGATTATGCAAATTATGAAACAATCAACTTAATTGGATTTTTAACCCTATTATTCTCACCAGGAAAACGTCAAAATATCTTCCAATGTGTTTGTCATCCAATGACGATCAGGCAACAGATCAATGAAAAGAGTAGCTGGTGTTGAAACTTAATCATTTTTAAAACAAACATGTAGTATTGTAGATTTATTGTGTGACACTGTTAGAATTGAATTTAGTTGAAAATCATTTCTCAGATTAAAAAGAGATTCTCTTTCAACAGATTTGAATAAAAAATAACAAAAGGCTTAGAAAAACATACTTTGTGGGTTTATTTCTATTGGAAAATGCCCCATCTATGAAAACATCTGTCAGTTTGTAATTCCCATCTCTCTGTTTGTTACTCGGTCTGTTGATGAAGGTAACAGGTGTGTCCGAAAGTTCCAAACATAAAACCTTTCTCTCCGTGCTTCATTTCTGTCATATGGTTAATATTTAATAAATGTTTATCGTACTAATTAGATGGTTACTCTTTAATTTGTCCTTGTTTTATTAACTACATATTTTACATTATTTGGACCATTTTCCTAATCTTTGTCGCCATATTTATTACAACGTTTTGCCTGTTGTACGCTCCAGCCTTCTTCAGGTGGTTGGAATGTCGAACTTAATCCTTTATTTCACTCACTGGGGTAGAATGTTCTAGTTCCACATGTCATGTTTAATGAATGTCAGTTATCTTTATCTCCTGTTAATTTCCCTCATAAAGTTCTCCACTCTTTAACCGGGTATTGAACTCTCACTTTTGGGTCCCTGTCACTGGATCTAACTAATGCCTCATGGACACATGGCACAGTGGATAAAGGCTTTGGTTAGATCCAGTGACAGGACCAAAAGAGTGTGAGTTCAATACCCGGTTAAGGCAGTGGGGAACTTTCAAAAGGAAAATTAACAGGAGATAACTGATAACTGATATCCATTAAATATGGCACATGTTGTCTAGCTCAGTGAGCGAAATAAAAGTTTAATTTCGACATTCCAACCACCTGAAGAAAGCCAGAGCGTATAACGGCCGAAACGTTGCAATAAATATGGTGATAAAGCTGAAGACAATAGTCCGAATAATGTAAATAATGTACATAATGCTTCATCTAAGAAATATAGACAGACAACCTATTTTACATAGTATTTTTACATAATATGTATATTTATTATATATATATATATATATATATATATATATATATATATATATATATATGAAATGGACAAAGTCCGACAATTATTTTAAGACATTTTTATGTTTATACATTCTTTTTATAGATACAAATATTTAAGTAAATGCTCTGTTTATAATAAACAGTATTAAACAATATTTACCGGCTTGAATGTATAAAAAGGATGTATAAACAAAAATGTCTTAAAATAATTACCGGACTTTGTCCATTTCATAATGTGTGACGTCATTTGTTTACATTTGATACGCCATGAGCAGATATGAATGTCCGATAGAGATTCATAGAAGATTGAAGTTCAAATACAGTAAATTCGAACTTGCTAGCCGAACCCTCCTCTGTGACCTATTCGGAAAAGACACGTCAAGCTAAATGACGGTTTCGTATAGGATACAGTTTCGAATCCTGTCGGAGGACGAATATTTTCTGTGAAAATTTCTCGGACATTCAGGCCGGTAAATGTTGTTTAATACTGTTTATTATAAATAGAGCATTTACTTAAATATTTGCTTCTATAAAAAGAATGTGTAAACATAAAAATGTATTATATATATATATATATATATATATATATATCTTGAAAAATAAAAAAATAAAAATCTTTAGACACACTAGGTTGTAGATTAATATTCTTTCGTTTTTTTTAATTATTATTCCATTTTGATTCCTCGAATAGTTTCGACCAAAATGGCCATCATATATATATATATATATATATATATATATATATATATATTAATGAATATGTGTAAAGGACAAATGAAAGAGTACCAAATTAATATGATAAACATTTATTAAATTGTAATGTAATTTCTATATATATTTATACATTATATATGCACAGTATTTATTGGAAAGTGCTTAATATCGGTGATAGAGCTAACATACTTAGTTGTATTGATATGAGTTTGTGACACTGTGTTTCACGCCTTTGCGATCATCAGACAAACTGATTTATTTTTTAAATTTTGGATCTCTGTTTGGCGATGTTTGGTGATGTTTGATGGTAGTGGGAGGAAAAAATCCCCTCTGTGTCCTTTTTGTATGTCACTCATATGTATGCATATATAGATACATGCCGGTGTGTGTATTGTAGGTCAGAGAAACATATACATATATGAATATTGTGGAGCTGGGCACAAACATGTATCCATGTGTCCGGATATGTATACATACGTAACTGTGGTTGTTTTCAGGGTTGAAATTGTATAGTGAAGTTCTCTGCCAATCCCGATGTGGTAAGGGGAAATTTTATACTAATACAGGATAATTGGGACATAATAAATGACATCATGTCAGAACATAGTAGTTCACAATGTTCTTACTTGATTCTTGCTACCGACATATAGTCTAGTACAATCTTTTACTGCCAGGGGTAAATGGAACACCATAGCCATAATGAAGTCAGTCCATCTTTGAGAAACCAGGAATAAACCATTCATGATCAACTCAAGAACTCTTATGATGATCAACAAACTGAATATATCCAGGAAAAAAAATTCACTCATCAACTCTGCAGCTGCCAACAAACAATTTGCTCTTATTTGGAAAACTGTCAACAAGATCAGTGGCAGAAAATAAAATAAAAAAAAAACATCCAAGTTAAAGGCCAATTGTCAGGCTGAATAAATGGCAAGACCACTTTAAAAATCTCTTGGGAAATGTCAAGCAAATCATGAAACATCCTCTTGATATTAAACCTGGAAACTTTAAAGATGCAGAACTAGAATTGGCTTTAAAAAGGACCAAAAATATGAAAGCAGCGGAACTTGATACCATTTCTCAGGGGTTTGGAAGATTCAGGATTTTAATTATATTCTACTCCAAGTTCATAGAAAGATCGACAGAAAATTGCATACTTCCTTTTCCCAAAGAAAGGAGATCTAGGATTAGCAATAAACTATAGAGGATTCATAATCACCTCCATTGTAACAAATATTTACAACTCAATGCTTCTCAACAGAATACAGCTGGAAGTCGAAAAGGTGATCCAAAATATCAAAGTGGCTTTTGAAAAAATAGATCAGCCGTTGAACAAATCCTGACTCTTTGGCAAATTATTGAGGGCATCAGGACATAAAATCTACCGGCCGATTTTTGTGGATTTTTCTAAAGCCTTCAATTCTGTATATAGGGGGGAAATGGAGAAGATCGGTTTAGCATATGACATCCTCCCCGAGGAAGTAACTGCTATAATAATGATATACAAAAATACCAATTCTTTGGTTAGATCCACAGATGGAGACACTAATCTCTTTGATATCAAAGCAGGTGTCCTCCAGGGTGACACTCTTGTTCCATTTCTCTTTGTGATCACCCTTGACTTGGCAAACAACATCATCTAGGTTTTACTTTATCACCATGACTCCTCAAATTGGTATCCTTCAAAAAGTTGATAGGTATTGAATATGCAGATGATTACCAATGTCACAGTTAGCCTACATCATCTAGAAAATACTGCCAATGATTGACTCTATGTCAATACATCTAAAACTGAATTCATAATCAGTAAGGCTCAATAAACTCTGTCAAATCTTTTGCATACCCAGGAAGTGAAATAAAATCTACTGAAAACCATGTGAAAATTTGTATAGGTAAAGCCTGAGCAACCTTGAATAAAATGGATGTAATCTGAAAATCTGATCTACCAGACAACCCCAAACGGAGATTTCAAGCTACTGTAGAGGTGGTGTTAAAATATGGCGCCAATCCCTGGACATTAACAAAAACTATTGATCCTAAACTTGATGGAGCCTTCATCTAGATTATGTGAGGTATACTTAATATCACTCAGGGACACCATTCAACTAAATCACAGATCTATAGATCCATCCCTGATATTTCTACAATCTTATGTGAATGTAAAATGCACTTTTCAGGAGACAGCTGGTGATTTAGAATTGTATATAATTACTTTCTGAATTTATTTTTCTGTCATAATTGTTTTTTTGCAGATGTCACACAAACCATGACTTTTGCCCCAACAAAAAGGATTTTACCAATCAATAAAAGTAAGTGAAAAATATCTTAATTTCTTGGAACATATTTTTTAATTTGTTTTAATTCTTGATAAATAAATTTCTGGCAAAGATGAAGCAAAGAAAGTTTAAGATTATTTCAATCTGAGATTGGTGCCAAAGTTTTCCTTTCACCATTGTTCACTCTTATGCGCGTTTTATAAATATTGGAATAAAACCAATTCGGAAGAAAATGACTAAATCAGTTAAGGTTTAATAGGAAAGATTTCTTTCTCTTGAAATGGTTGGAAAGTTGGTCCTATTCATGGCAGCAACATCAGAATATTGACTTTTAATTACAAATTGCAATATTAGTTGTTTTGCTATTAATTGAATAGAAATAAACAGTATAATTGTAGAGATTTTCCTTCCCAAATAAACTCTATGGTGATTGACATTGTCTGATTAGAGACGTGGATTCATATGTGAATAAAGAAAAATAAATTGTTTTCTTTTTTGTCTTTTCAAAAGATAAAATTCCATTTGAATTTCTCAGATGAAAAACAGATTATTTTCATGAATCTTTTCCTGATGATTGTTTCATGTTTGTAGCATTTACGACTTCAGTTTTGGATAATGGAAGTAATTCTTCAACAAAGGAAACGCCAACGAACAGTTTACATGTTAAGACAGGTAAGTAAATAAATCTTTTCCGAATGTTTCTTTTTCAGTTTGTTTAAAAATTCATCAGGGACAATTTACTGATTTGAAAATTGACTGAAATTTGGATGTCTTTTCTTAAAGCAAATTTTACACACACAATTATACATACATATATATGTTTCATATATTTTATTGTTATACGTTATTTATATAGACACAAATATTTAAGTAAATGCTCTGTTTATAATAAACAGTATTAACAACATTTACCAGCCTGAATGTCCGAGAAATTTTCATTGAAAATATATATCCTCCGACAAGAATCGAACTTTTACCCTACATGGAAACGTCATATAGCCTGACGTGCTATCCCAGTTTATAAATAACGTATCACATCCTCAAAATTACAAAACTATAAGCCAACTATCAAATGACAAGGCTGCAACCATTGATAGTCTACCAGTTGAAATATAAATGTGGAAGGCAAAAGCTTGTTATCAAGCTCTTTGATTTTTAACATGTGTATTGGAGCAAAGTTCTGTACCATCGCAGTTCATGGATACATCTGCCAAACCAAACAATTTTACAAACATAAAGATTCAGATCCAGAAGAGGCATCATGTGTTTGTGAACACCGAAAATAATAACTTTTGAGAAGAACCTCTTGAGATGATAATTTTTTCCATAATGGAAAAAAAAGGTCTCAGATGATGATTGACAGATCTCAACAAAAGAAGTATTGTTTTATTGACATGGTGTTTTACACAATGTATGGAGAAAACATTGTCATCATATATTATTATTTTATATTGATATATATTATTATTTTAATTATATATTTATATATAATATATATTATTATTATTATATTATATATTTATATTACATATTATTATTATTATTAAAAAATGACAGGACACAAAGAAATGTAAAACAAATATTTACAAAATATTCCTTGTTTATCATATTTAATTAAACATGCATAAAAGAAGGATTGCTTCACAAATATATACAAATATTAGCTAACAATAATTTTCCCAACTCGTCTGGACGCAACTTACATCCGAGAATCGGGGTCATCATCATCTCTCCTTATTCCCTTTCTTCCAACCCCACCCTCTTTGGTAGCAGTAGCCGAGATAACTGGGATGGCCAACCTACTTCCGAAGAGGCGTGTGTCATAGAAGAGTGTGGGTGGTGAACGCGGCTGGGCAAGTCGAAGAAAGTGAAATCAGTGAAAAGTGATGAGGCCATTCGTGTGAATTTGATTTTTATGGACAACTTTGCGCGATGGAGAAGCCCACATACGTAACCAGAAGCGTCTTTTTCAGAGGTCAAAGGGAAGATATGGCAAACCTGGTTGCATCGGACTGTTGAATGCTTGGTCTGTCAACAATAATAAAAATGTTCTCATATATTTAATGATAATTTTATACTTTGACTATTTTTTTTATTTATTGATTCGTTTATATCATTGGCTTTAAGGTAATAATAAGTCAAAGTGGTACATTTGATAACGAACTGTTCACTCAGACATTCAATGTAAAATATATATGGTCGTCCCTTGTCATGGTAGAGGGCTTCCTTGTTCCAGTGATCCCAAGATCAAAGCCATTTTGAATTCCAACTCTTGTATAACCACCCATGGCCGTAAGATTTAGGAGTAGGGACCAGACTGAACGTGACCAATCCCCGAAGACCCTAACAGTAGAAATAGACAAAGATCTACACAATCTCAATGGAAGAGGGTAGCACCAACCGGGGCTGGTGTAACCAAGCAGACTTTTCCCAACTGCATCACCAATAAACAAATAAAATTATTCTTACAAAAAAATACATGACACCAGTACTAAAAATACAATACACAATACGACGATAACGGTCGTGGAATAGCAGATGTAGCTCGTAAATTCCTGTAGCAAACTTTTATGTAAACATAACAACTTTGTCAACTTTGATGGTGAACATCTCTGTTGTAATGTCCATATAAACACTCTGATGATGGCTCATGTGAGCCGAAACTTTAGATTGAGGAATAGCATAATAAAAAAAAATCTAAATGTTAGACAGTTTTTGTCTTTATATTCTCCTAAAACTAAAACCATTATACGAAGCTTAGAACGGTTCATGATCAAACATAATAGACATTCGTTATGTGTTATATTTTAATATATATATATATATATATATATATATATATATATATATATATATATATATATATATATATGTATGTATGTGTGTGTGAGTAATTGTGCGTGAATTTACATAAACAGAAACAGAAATAGATATATACATGCAATCTAATAGATATGTAAAATATATTTAATTTTAGTACAAATAGTTCATCAGTTCCTGTCTTGCAATTTTTTTGTCCTTTTTAACTTATGCCGAAAATTTATGTACTTGTAAAATATTTCTTGATTAGTGATTGAAATAAAGTCATTAACAGGTTAGAGAATCAAACATGTCAGAAAAAAAGAAGAGACGATTTTGGGGTTTTTTTTTGTTTTGCCAAATTTTGTTATCATCCAAGAATGTTTTTTCATGTTTGTGATTCTTAAAATGTTCTTGTTGTTGTTATTGTTTTCTTTTCAGTCATCATCATTGTGCTTGCTGTTGTGATTGTTTTGTTGATTATTATCGCGCTGGTAGCTTTCATCTTTTACAGGTAAATCTGACAAGATTTAATTGTCGTTCATTTATTGGACTAACATTCGTTATTCTTGAGTCATTCAAAGCTTTTGCAGGGAATTATCTTTTATGGTTAAGCAACTATACAGAAAAACAATAATATGCTTTTCTAAGTGTGCGCATGTACGTGTGTGATTGTATATATATATATATATATATATATATATGTATGTATGTTTGTATGTGTGTTTGCAGGAATTGATAACGCATCTTTTGTTCTGATAAGGAAGATTTGAAAATCCAGGTAATATGACATTCTTTATCATTAGGAAGTTTCATGAATCGATATCTTCAATAAGAATATATTGATGCATGGGGATTACCACACCTTACTCAGTTGAGAGCTACCTCTTTACTCTTCTCATCATTTGTGACTTTTGAAACTCTTGACACCAGCATTGGATTTCATATGTATCTTGCATATTTGACGATCCTTGATTGGGTTGATTGGATCTGTATGGCCGACAACTCTGGTGTGGAGGACCTCAAAGTGCTATATAGATGATCATCTGCAAACATCGTTGCAAAACACAAAGGTATTGTTGGCAGGACGATGAAGCAGGCTGTCATAGTTGGCCTGTTTCTGGTTATGATGACATTTTCGATGGATTACATATTCTGCTCTCAACAACAGCATGCGCTCACACATATGTCACATTTCCAAGACTGCATATAAGCTGGCAATTCACAATGAGTGTGTCTTCATAGATCATGTTAGATCTGATCATGCCTGAGATATTCATTCTCAAAAGCATTGCATCCACCCCCTTATAGAATGCCTCAAATCTGTACAATTTAAAGCCAGTTCTTCCCAATGCTATACATCCATGTGTAATACATTTAAATTATCCTTCAGATTATCTTTAAACCACTTCCTAAGCTTGTGAAGTGGATGCGTTCCTGTCTTCAGTTCTCTGTAGAGAAGCTGTTTTGAGAACCCTGTTAATCCCCCTTTTCACGACCTGTTCTAATCTATCACATCGGGTTGAAGACTCTTATTGTTTCAATGCTGTTGAATTCAGATATTTGCAGGATATTTAGTGTGTGGAAATAATGATTGCTATTTAATTAGTCCCAGTCATTTTTAGTAGATTCACTCAAGCCATTTTATATATCTTCATTATGTTGTTCATGTTTTAGTACAGTTCATCAGTGATGTTAAGACACTGGCTATATACGTACTTTAGTCTTGATGGCCTCTATCTGACTAAACTCTACTTTCCAATTTGCCAAATGCAACACTTGCCTTCTGAATGCATGAAAAATATCAACATCCGGGGTACTATATTTTCATATAGTGCTTTGTAGGTATGGCAATAGGTTATATAGTGCTTTGCAGGTTTGGGAAAAGGTCAACACCCTCCACTGTGGTATTTTTTAAAAATATAGGCTCTTTGTAGAGCATGCCAGTTGGAAAGGTGAACATCACTTTTGTCTTCCTTCTAATTCTCAGTCCCAGAACATTACAAATGGTAAAGAAGCGTTCTATTATGAGATGCAAATCTTCCTTCGAGTGTGCTATAAAGTCTGTGTCATCAGCAGACGACAAATCTCGGATCAGGCACTTAAAGTTCTTGGATTTGGTGTGGAACCTTCTGAGATGGAACACTCTTCCTCAAGACGACTCCTGCCTCACAGTCCCTCCTGACACGCGCACAGCAAAGTAGATAAAGAAAAGTGTTGGTGTAAAAATGTCACTTTGCTTTACTCCCATTGTTTACTGCAATCTCATCTAAACTTGAGCCATTGAATGTGAGACGAGTCTTCATATCATTATGCACTTGTTTCACTCAGTTAACAAAAGTGGGTATGGGTTGAAAGTAAAAGATTTTTTTTTTGTTTATCCATGCGTTTTCATACAAACCAAATGCATGAATAAACAAAAATAATAATTTACTTTCAACCCATTCTGAAGAATTATATGAGAATTTACCTTGGATGCATTTAGAGAAAAAGCTAAATAAATTTCTTACTTTCTAACCATTTTGATAAGGAGAAGAGGATTTGCCATTAATTCGATACAGGATAGCTGGAAAAATATATCAACAACTTTCGATTCAAAGTGAGAGAAAATAAAATAAATGTGAACGACTTTTTAAAAACATTTATTGATTTTCTTTCTTCTTTAATCATGAGAAACGCCACCTTAGGGAAAAAGTCCTAAGATTTCATTATTTAAATATACACACAAATACACATACACACATTTCATTCTTTCGTTTTCAAATCTGATGCAGCCTTAAATGGCTTATATCAATATTGATTTATATATAGATATATGCAGATTGTCACATCTTACTCAGAGGAGAGTTAACTCTTCACTCTTCATATTACTTGTAATATCTTCCGTCACATTTTGGCATCAATGGCTCCTAAGATGACCCTTGAGAGCATCATTTCATTTCATAGGTATCATGCATATGCATAACAGATAAACTCCGTATCCTTGATTGAATACATCCCCCACATCTCTGTCTATCTGTCTGTCTGTCTGTCTCTCTCTCAATCTCTCTCTCTCTCTCTCTCTATATATATATATATATATATATACAGTGTAACCCGGATATAAGAGACCCGGGTATAAGAGAAACCCGGATATAAGAGAAACCCGGATATAAGGGAAACCCGGATATAAGAGAGATTTTATCTGGTTCCAAATTAGAGCCATACTTACCTAAACTAAACAGACCAAACCCGGATATAAGAGAAACCCAGATATAAGAGACTTCTCCGGTCCCGACAACTCTTAAATCCGAGTTACATTGTATATATATATACAGTATTTACATTAGTCGGACTATTGTCCTCATCTTTGTCGCCATATTTGTCACAACGTTTCGGCCGTTGTACGCTCCGGCCTTCTTCAGGTGGTTGGAATTTCGAACTGAACCCTTTATTTCGATCTCTGGGGTAGACTGTTCTAATTCCACGTATATATATATATATATAGTGTGTATGTGTATATATATATATATATAGTGTGTATGTGTGTGCCTGCGTGTATTCCCCCACCCCCAGCTATGAGTAAATAGCAGGACAGACGGGGTTCTATAGCCTTGGGTGGCAACCATTCTAGGAGACGGCAAAACTCTGAATTCAAAACTGGCCTAGAAAGAGTTGGACTCTGTCAGGCTATTTTTCCCAAGAAACACTATTTCTACTGCAGCTGCAGTACACATGGTTCCCCTACGATCCTACGATCACGAGATAAAGAACAACATATATATATATATATATATATATATATATATATATATATATATATGTGTGTGTGTGTATATATATATATATATATATATATATATATATATATATATATATATAAATGTAAAGTGGACATTGATGTCAACTCCTAAGGGAAAGTGTCTGTTTTACGTTTAAACACAATCATAACCTGAAGATTGCGTTTAAACATGAAAAGACAGTTGTTGCTGGCTGATGGCCTCAATGTTCACTTTATATTTACATACAATCTATCCCTGGTATTGAGCACTTTAATCCATAAATATAGCATATCATAAAAATATATTTTATCATATATATATATATATATATATATATATATATATATATAGGGTTTCCCCCCAAAATGTATACACACTTAAAATAATTATAAAGTCCGTGTTTATTAAAATATATTTCATTTTCAAAATTTAATAGAATCTAAAGACATTATTAGCCACACAGATTTTCTTCAGTAATGGAAATTATTTTGTTTTTGGTGGGGTTTATAAGACAGACGACCCATATTAATTTCATTGTTTATTAATTATATTGCTCTGTAACAATAAATACATCGAGCTCTTTTTGTGGATCAGTTTTAATATTTTATATTACTAAGATTCATTCGCATTTATACCAATGTATTTTTTACCTTTACTATATATATATATATATATATATGATCGGCGTCTGGCTTTCCAGTCAACTTTGATCTTCCAAAATTTAAATGCAATGTCGATCGTTATCTTCTGTCTTCTTAATTCCTCTTCTTTTATTGCTCTCTCCAAATGATAAGGTTTTTCTTTTTCTCATCTTCTTTCACACTCAGTAACCCTTCCCTTGCGTCTTAGTGGCTTTATTGCCTTGCTTGGAGAGAAATGATTAAAATATAAATGCACTGTCAATCGTTATCCTTTGTCTTCTTAATTCCTCTTCTTTTATTGTTCTCTCTCCTGAATAATGTTTCTCTTTTTCTTATTGTATACATGTGTGAGTGTTTTTTTGTGTATGTATTTTTGTGATTATGTATATGAATGTGTATGTGTTTTTATACATGTATAAATACTTGCTTGTATGTGTTTTCATGTTTGCGTGTGTATATATTGCGTGTGTGTGTTCGTGTGCAGCAGCACAATGATTTAAAATAATGTTTTCTGTTTTTTTTTTTTTGTAGAATAAAGCTTCAGAAAGAAAAATGGGTGCCAAACATTGAAACGAATGAATACATGAATGAATTTCCGTTTATTGGAAATGAAGCAAACGACGTAAATACTTATCATAGCATAGTTCCAGATGCAGAGCAAGATTTTGATAATGGCCAATATTCTTCTGTCGAGAACGTCTTGTATGTAACAAGCAATTCAGTGGATTTAGCTCAGCTAAAGGCACAGAATCAGCCTGGAAACAAAGAATCGGCACCAGGCCCCGATGCTGTCTATGCAGTGGTCAACAAGCAAAATGCCATAAAAGATGACTGTTCAGCTACTACAGGGGATTCACAGCATGTTGTAGTGAATGGAGATGTATATGCAGTAGTTAATACGGAAAACAAGATGTAAATAGAGAAATTGGAATGTCATCTGTTGGACAATTTAAACCAGATCCTTGTTTGAAACGTTTGCATTGATTGAAACTGTTCTATAAGAGATGAAAGCCACTGATGACGTGTTGAATTATTGGAGGAATTACTTGCAGACATTAATTCTTTTTCTTTACCAGAAGTCAAAGGTTTTTTTGCATTGGTTGAAACTGGCTATTTGAAAATTTTTTCTTCGTGTTTATTTTCCGAAATGTTGTGTGAAGAAGAATAAAAAAAGTAGCAAAATAGGAAGCCATTTTCTAAATTATTTGCTCTTAAAACTATTTCTCTTAATTTTTTTCATCTATCTATCTATCTATCTATCTATCTATCTATCTATCTATCTATCTCAGTCCTTTTAATATCTATCTATCTATCTATCTATCTATCTATCTATCCCACTCTCTTCATTCTATCTATCTATCTATCTATCTATCTATCTATCTATCTATCTATCTATCCCACTCTCTTCATTCTATCTATCTATCTATCTATCTATCTATCTATCTATCTATCTATCTATCTATCTATCTCAGTATCCTCATATCTATCTAATAAACTATCTATCAGCCCGTTCATATCTCTCAATCTCAGCTTGTTTATACCTATGTATGGATGTACGTATGTCAGTATGTATCAGTATGTATGTGCAGGGATAAAGAAATACCTGGGATGGTGTCCAGTCATGTGGGTAACCCAGTGGGTGTGATGAATCCCAAGCTTGTCAAAAAGCATCCATCTCAGAGAAAAACAAACTGTGATGCAAAACCTGCCTCAGTGTTGATGCATATAGGTCTTTTGTCATCAAGAGACATTGATGATACAGGATACATTGATGATACATGATACATTGATGATACATGATACATTGATGATACAGGATACATTGATGATACATTCCTGAAAGATTTGTGAATTTAGAAAAACATTTCCAAATGATGATGAAAATGAAGAACAATTGAAATTCAGAAGTAAACGAAAAAAATATGAAGAACGCTCGAAAAGAGAAAAAATTAGATGTAAATTCTGACAAGGTCGACAGAAGCAGAAACAGCCAAAAAGAAATTGGAAGACATTATTTCAATTATTTTGTTAGCTCATACCAGCAGGGACAACCTCGTGTTCACAGGAATAAAAACATATAAAGAAATAACGCTAAAAGCACGTTAAATTGTAAATAAAAATCATATAATTTTATTTATTTCTGCGGAGTGGTATGTGTTGTGTTGTAAGGTTTCATGTGATAAAGCAAGTCACTTCGTCTTAAGTCAAACAAGGTACCAAAGAGAAGAAATGAGTCACTGAAGGGTCCGTAGCGAAGAGAGTGAATTCAGCATTTTTAGGAAAGTTTTCTGTTGCGTGCAGGGAGAACTTTTATTATTTCGGTTGTATTTTATTTTAAACAAAATTTAATGTTTTTTCTTTGATTTTATTTTATTTTTGATATTTATTATTAATATTTTAATTTTTATTTAATAATTATAATGTCTCTACAATTTACACTTTCGGTAGAATCATTGATGTAAATCAATACAAAATAACCATTAAAAATCCTCCACATAGGAGGCTTATTCTAACCATAAAAATCCTACTCTTTAAGTGACTCCAAGCCGTGAAAGCCTTACGATTGGCCAGAGTAGATTTGATCTGACTGAACAAAGGCGATCCTTATACGGAGTTATGAAGCGCCATGGACTGAACACATCTTCATGGGTATGATTTGTCTTTTCTTGACTTTGGAATCATTAACTTAAAATGATTGGTTGCAGTTGTATTATTACCAGAAAAACTCTTGAAAATTCCACGGTTTTCCTATTTTAATATTCTGATGAATCTTAATTCTTCAGTTAATGATTGATAAGCTTGTAGAGAGTTCTATGACAATAGGATATCTGCTGAAATTCTATCATTTTGTTAAATATTTGAGCTTAACAACTTTAACAAAATATTGCAATAACAATCATAAATAGGAATGCTGGTCAATATTTTAAAAAGTAAGTGGGTACAAATAAAATGATTTGAAATTGACAACTTTTCCACTTCAATAAAACAGATTCAGGCACTTTCTTTCTTTCTTTCTTTCTTTCTTTCTTTCTTTTCTCCCAGAAATCAAGTAGTGTCTTTCTCCCTCTTTCCACACAATCAAAACGGAATAGTCCATTATTTATGAGATATTGAAATCATAGTCTATAACAGGGGTTGCCAAACCGCGTATCGTGAGCCACGCGCGGCTCTTTGATCTTTAATATGCGGCTAGTGAAAATGTTGACTGAGCTCTTTTTTTTTTTTATCTCAGTTAATATAAAAGATAGTTCTTTCAGTGTTACGAATCTAGTCGTAACACATTTTATGGACATTTTATACTTTTATATTTCGTAGTTCATTTTCTTGAGATTTTTAGTAATTTGCAGGACCAGTTAGTGTTTACACTCCCTTTCCATATAACCCGGCGACTTCTTGTCGAACCCAGAGAGAGCGGGACGAGGAGAAGGAGAAACGCAGGCCATTGTGGCAAGGGCGCTTGGATAGGCTATGTATTGAGTTACATTCCCATTTATTTTTGTCTGCCAACTGGATGCTAGTTGGGCTCCACTACAGACCCAACAAAGAAATGCATATAACGTTGAGTGTTTCTAAAGGTTGACTAAAGCTAGGCACAACACTCTGGTATGTAGGCAATACAAAGGAAGACGCCTAATCTTGGAAGTGTCTAATTGTTGATTAGAGAAAAAACACCCTGGTAAGTAGACCCAACAAAGAAACTCATTTACCGTTCACAGTCACTAATTGTTGGTTAGAGCTACACTCAACGCCCTTGTAAGAGGTTCCAACAAAGAAATTCACTTTGAATGTCACCAAATCATCATTGTGGATCTATTTCTCCTTCATTTTCTTCCAAAAAATACATTCATATCTTCACCTGTTTTATTTATAGCAAATTTAATAAAAACAAATTATTTCATTTATAAATTTCGTACATCTAAAACTTCAAAGCATAGACATTTGGAAATTAACTATTTGAAATCTAATAGTAAACTTCAATTTAAATTAATAAATTATTTTTAAAACTCTAAATGCTCTATCGCTTCTACCATGGAAAGTGCTCAGACGAACTGCATCTTTCGCTTCTATCAAGTGTGACTTTCAGGGACAGGACCTGCCATGACACTCACATAGTAGTAAACCAATCATATATCCTCTATAGTCTATCGGCTAGAAGTAAGCTCTACTTGAAGAGCTTCTTCCTGTGAACAATTTCTCTATGGAACAGGATCCCAAAAGGATGTTTCCCCTATCCCTACAATCTAAACCTGTTCAAATCTAGTGTTAACCATAATCTTCCCCTCTTATCCATATAAACTACCACTTATCGTAACCCTCTACCTCGAGTAGCCCCTGTGGCTTGTACAGGGTGAAACCTAGTGTAAAAAGAAGATACCTTACAAAATTCACACAAAACATAATAACATCATTATTTACATTATTCGGACTATTGTCCTCATCTTTGTCGCCATATTTATCACAACGTTTCAGCCGTTTTACTCTCCGGCCTTATGTGAAGGAGCTATCAGAGAAAATACAAAGGATCTGTTGTCCATATAACATCAGGACAACCTTCACAGATATCTCTCCCGAGTAAGACAGCCAATAGAGGAGAACAGGACTAAAGACTGTGTGTATGCTATCCCGTGCAGTTATGGAAAGGAGAAACAGGCCGCCCCCTGTAAATAATGTACAAAATACCTCATCTCAGAAATATAGACATAATAACATGAATAACCTTGTCAAAAGTAGGCATAATTAGAGAGAATTAATCTAGACATTATATAATATTTTTTAACTAAAGCAAGGCGATAATGCCACTAAGACACAAGAGGTTACTGGGATTGAAAGAGAATGAGAAGACTTTAGTGAAAAGAAAGGAGAATAAAAGAACATGTTTCAGGAAGACAGAAGATGGCGATAATGCCACTAAAACACAAGAGGTTACTGGGAGTAAAAGAGAATGAGAAGACTTTAGTGAGGAGAAAGGACAATAAAAGAACAGGTTTCTGGAAGACAGAAAATGGCGATAATGCCACTAAGACACAAGGGGTTACTGGGAGTGAAAGAGAATGAGAAGACTTTAGTGAGGAGAAAGGACAATAAAAGAACAGGTTTCAGGAAGACAGAAGATGGCGATAATGCCACTAAGACACAAGGGGTTACTGGGAGTGAAAGAGAATGAGAAGACTTTAGTGAGGAGAAAGGACAATAAAAGAACAGGTTTCAGGAAGACAGAAGATGGCGATAATGCCACTAAGACACAAGGGGTTACTGGGAGAAAAAGAATGAGAAGACTTTAGTGAGGAGAAAAGGAGAATAAAAGAACAGGTCTCAGGAAGACAGAAGATGTTTTTATTAAAAGATAATCATTGCCACTAAGAATGAGAGAAGATTGAAAGTTTTAGTGAGGAAAGAGAAGGAGAAAGGTTTTAGGAAGGAGAAAGGACAATAAAAGAAAAGATTTTGAGAAGGAAGACAGAATATGGCGATAATGCCACTAACAAAAACACAAAGAGAATGAGAAGACCTTTAATAATAAATTAACAAAAAGAAAAATTTTTC
The DNA here is from genome assembly GCA_903632075.3 of Acanthosepion pharaonis. NCBI lineage: Eukaryota > Metazoa > Mollusca > Cephalopoda > Sepiida > Sepiidae > Acanthosepion > Acanthosepion pharaonis. The sequence continues at coordinate 43,062 of CAHIKZ030003501.1, forward strand.
AAAGAAGAAAATTACAATGAAAAGAAAGAAGACAAAGAAAGGACAATAAAGCAAAGGCTTTTGTCAGAAAATGGCGATAATGAAGAAATAAAAGAATAAGTTGTTACTAGAGGAAAAGAAAAGGAAAGAAATTGCGAGGAGAAACGGCAAAAAAAGAACAGGATCGGAAGAGAATGTACTAGACTAATGAAAGAGGAGAATGAAAAGAAAGGAATGAAGAGAATAGAAGAAAAGAAGTTAAAAAAAAATAAAAGAACAGGGATGAAGGGAGAAAAATTTACAATTTTGAAATAAGGAGAATGAAACAAACAGGAAATGAAGAGAATGAGAAGAATTAAATTTGAGGAAAAAAAAGAAAGGGATGAGGAATAAAAGAATGGAAAGAGAATGAAAAAAGAAAGGAAGAAGAGATTAGAATTGGAGAAATTATGAAAGAATTTAAAAGAAGAAGATGAGGAGAATAAAAGAATGATGAAAGAGGAGAATGAAGAGAATTTGGAAAAAGAAGAAGAAAACATGATTGAGGAAAAAAAAAGAAAGGGATGAGGAGAATAAAAACCATGAAAGAAGGAAATGAAAGAACAGGAAATGAAGAGAAAAGAAGAACAGGAAAGATTAAAAAAAAAAGAACTTCATGAGAGGAGAATAAAAGACCATGAAAGAGGAGAATGAAAGAACAGGAAAAGAGAAAGAAGAACATGAATGGAGGAAAAAAAAAGAACAGGGATGAGGAGATTAAAAAGACCATGAAAAAAGGAGAATGAAAGAAAAAGGAATGAAGAGAAGAGAAAGAAAAAATGAACGAGGAAAATAAAAGAAAGGGATGAGGAGAAGAAAAAAAGACCATGAAAGAGAGAATGAAAAAGAACAGGAAGAAGAGAAGAAAAATGAATGAGAAAAAAAAAAAAAAGAAAAGGTGAGAATAAAAGAAATGAAAGAAAAGAATGAAAAAGAAGAAGGATTGAAGAGAAGAAGAAAAAGAAATGAAAAAAAAAAAAAAGAACAGGGATGGGAGAATAAAAGACCATGAAAGAAAGAATGAAAAGAACAGGAATGAAAGAAAAAATGAAAAACAAATTTTGAGGAAAAAAAAAAGAAAGGGATGAGGGGAGAATAAAAGACCATGAAAGAGGAGAATGAAAGAACAGGAATGAAGAGAAAGAAGAAAAAAAATGGAGGAAAAAATAAAAGAATAGGGATGAGGGAGAAAAAAAGAGAATGAAAGAGGAGAATGAAAGAAAGAAATGGAGAAGAGAAGAAAAATGAATGAGGAAAAAAAAGAAGAGGGATGAGGAGAATAAAAGACCATGAAAAGGAGAATGAAAGAGGAGGAATGAAGAGAAGAGAAGAAAATGAAACGAGAAAAAAAAAAATAAAGAGGGAAGAGAGGAGAATAAAAGAATGAAAGAGGAGAATGAAAGAACAGGAAATGAAGAGAATAGAAGAAGATGAAGAAAAAAAAAAAAAAGAAAGGGAAAAGGAGAAAAATAGAAAGAAAATGAAAGAGGAGAAATGAAAGAAAAAAATTGAAGAAAAAAAGAACAGAAAATGAAAGAAAAAAAAAAAAAGAAAGAACAAAGGAGAAAAAAGAAATGAAAAAAAGAGAATGAAAGAAAGGAAAAAAGATGACAAACATATGAAAAGGAAAATAAAAGAAAAGGATGAAAAAGAAAAAAAGAAATGAAAAGGAGAATGAAAAAGAGAAGGAATGAAGAAGAAAAGAAATAAAGAAAGAAAAAAAAGAAAGAATGAGAGAAAAAATGAATGAAAAAGGAGAAATGAAAAGAACAAGAAATGAAATAGGAAGAGAAGATGAATGAATGAGGAAAAAAAAAAGGGATGAGAAGAAAAAAAGAAAGAACCAAAAAAAAAGGAGAAAGAAAAAAGAAAATGAAATGAAGAGAAAAGAAGAAATCTCAGAAAAAATAAAAAAGAAAAGGGAAAAAGGAAAAAAAAAGAATGAAGGAAAGAGGAGAATGAAAGAAAAGGAATGAAGAGAAACCAAAGAAAAAAAAATGAAAAAAAAAAAGAACAGAAATGAGGAGAAAAAAAATGAATGAAAGAAGGAGAAAAAAAAGAACAAAGAAATGAAGAGAAGAAAGAAAACATGAAAGAAAAAAAAAAAGAAAGGGATGAGGAGAATAAAAAGAAAAAGAAAGAGGAGAATGAAAGAAAGGAATGAAAGAAAGAAGAAAATGAATTTTAAAAAAAAAAAAAAAGATGATGATGGAGAAAAAAAAAAATGAAAAGGAGAACAAAAGAACAAATAAAAAAGAAGAAAGAAGAAAATGAAAAGAGGAAAAAAAAAAAAAGAGAAGGGAAATGGAGAAAAAAAACCAAAAGAAAAAAGAATGAAAAGAACAGAAAAGAGGAGAAAAAGAAAGAAGAGGAAAATAAAAGAACAGGGAAAAAAAAAAAAAAAACCATGAAAAAGGAGAACAAAGAAAAGAAAATGAAGAGAAAAGAAGAAAAAAAATGAAAGGAAAATAAAAGAAAAGGAAATGAGGAAAAAAAAAGAAAATGAAACACAAGAGAATGAAAAAAAAGGAATGAAGAGAAAGAAGAAAATGAATGATAAAATAAAAGAACAGGGATGAGAGAATAAATAAAACTCCAAGAAAGAGGAGAATGAAAGAAAGGAATGAAGAGAATAGAAAAAGAATGAAAGAAAATAAAAGAAAAAAAATGAGGAGAAATAAAAAAATGAAAGAAGAGAATGAATGAAAATTGAAAAGAGAAAAGAGAAAAAAAGAAAAAAATGAAAAAAGAAAAAAAACAGGGATGAGAGAATAAAATTTTATGAAAAGAGGAAAGAAAAATGAAAGAAAAAAAAAAGGAGAAAAGAAGAGAACATGAAAAAAAAAAGAAAAGAAAAGAAAAAATAAGAAAAAAAGAAGGAAAGAGGAGAATGAAAGAGAAAAATGAAAAGAGATAAAGAAAGAAAAAAAAATGAAAAAAAAAAAAAAAAAAAGAGGAAAATAAAAGGAGAAGAAAAAAAAAAGAAAAAAGAAAAAAAAAGAAAAGAAAAAAGAAATGAAAGAGAAAAATAAAAATGAATGAAAGGAAAAAAAAAAAAAAGGGATGAAAGAATAAAAGAAATGAAAGAGGAGAATGAAAGAACAGGAATGAAAGAATAGAAAAAAATGAAATGAGGAAAAAAAAAAAGAAAAGAATGAGGAGAAGAAAAAAAATAAAAAAAAAAGAAAAGAAAAATGGAGAAATGAAAGAAATAGAAAAAATGAATGAGGAAAAAAAAAGAACAAGGATGAGGAGAAAAAAAAACTTTGAAAGAGGAGAATGAAAGAAAAAAAATTTTGAAAAGAAAGAAGAACATGAATGAGGAAAATAAAAAAAAGGGAAGGAAATGAAAAACCAAGAAAGAGGAGAAAAAAAAACAGGAATGAAAAAAAGAAAGATGAAAAGAAAAAAAAGAAAAGAAAAAAGAGAAAGAAAAAAAGGAAATGAAAGAAAAGAAAAAAGAAAAGGAATGAAAGAATAGAAAAAAATGAAAAAAGGAAAAAAAAAAAAAAAAAAAAAGAAAGAATAAAAGAAAAAAGAAAAAGAGAAGAAAATGAAAGAAATTGAAAAAGAGAAAAAAGAAAAATGAAAAAAGGAAAAAAAAAAAAAAAGAATGAAGAGAAAAAGAAAGAAATAAAAGAGAATGAAAGAAAAAGGAAAAAAAAAAAAATGAAAGAAAAGAAAAAGAAAGAAGAATGAAAAAAGAAAAATAAAAAAAAAGGAAAAAAGGAAAAAAAAAGGAAAAGAAAAAAGGAGAAAAAAAAGAAAAAAATGAAAGAAGAAAAGAAATTGAAGAAAGAAAAGAAAAAAAAAAAAAAAAGGAGAAAAAAATTTTTAAATGAAAGAGGAGAATGAAAAAACAAAAATGAAAGAGAATAGAAAACATGAAAGAAAAAAAAAAAGAACAGGGAAAAGGGAGAAGAAAAAGAAAAATGAAAGAAAAAGAATTAAAAGAAAGGAATGAAAAAAGAATAAAGAAAATGAATGAAGAAAATAAAAGAAAAAGAAAGAAAGGAGAATAAAAGACCTTGAAAAAGAGGAGAATGAAAGAAAGGAAATGAAGAGAAAGAAAAAAATGAAAGGAAAGAAAAAGAATAGGGATGAGAAGAAAAAAAGAAAGAGGAAAAAAAAAAAAAAAAGGAATGAAACAAAAAAAGAAGAAAAAGAAAAGGAGAATAAAAAAATAGGGAAAAAAAATTCAAAAAGAAAAAGAAAAAAAAAGAGGAACAAAAGATGTTTAAAAAAAGAAAAAAAAAAATGAAAAAAAAAATAAAAGAAAAAAAGAAAAAGAGAAAAAAAATGAAAATTAAAAGAAAAAGAAAAAAGGAAAATAAAAAAAAAAGAAATAAAAAATGAAAAAAAGGAAAAAGAAAAAGGATGAAGGAATTTAAGAAAAAAGAAAAAAAAAGAGGAGAAAAAAAAAAAGGAAAAAGAAAAAGAAAAAATATGAAAGAAAAAAAGAAAAAGAAAGGGAAAAAGAAAAAAAAAAAAAAATGAAAAAGAAAAAAACAAAAGGAAAGAAGAAAGAAAAGAAAAAATGAAAAAAAAAAAAAGAAAGAAAAAAAATGAATAAAGAATAAAAGGATGAAAAAAAGAAAGAAAAAAAAACTGAAGAAGAAAGAGAAGAAAAAAATGAAAGAAAAAAGAAAAGAAAAAGAAGAAAGAAAAAGAAAAAGAAAAAGAGGAAAAGAAAAAAAAGGAAAGAAGAAAAAAAGAAAGAAATTTGAATGAAAAAAATAAAAAAAAAAAAGAATGAAGAAATCTTATTTTTATAAAAAAAGGAAAAAAGAAAAAAAAAAAAAAAAAACAGAAAAGAAAAAAAAAAAAAAGGAAAAAGGAAAGAAAAAAAAGGAAAAAAAGAATGAAAAAAAAAGGAAAAAGAGAAAGAAGAAAGAAGGAAAGAAAGAAAATAAAAGAAAGGAATGAAAAAATAAAAGAAAAAAAAAAAGAAAAAAAATAAAGAAAGAAAGAATGAAAAAAAAAAAAAAGAAAAAAGGAAAATAAAAAAAAAAAAATGAGGAAAAAAAGAACATGAAAGGAAAATGAAAGAAAGAAGGAAAAAAAAGAAAAATGAAAGGAAAAAATAAAAAAAAAGAATGAAGGAGAATAAAAGAAATGAAAAAAAATGTTTAAAATGAAGAAAGAATAGAAAAAATAATGAAAAAAGGAAAAAAAAAGAAAAGGGAAAAAAAAAAAAAAAAAAAAAAAAAAAAAAAAAAAAGGAAAAAAAGAGAAAAAGAAAAAGGAAAAATAAAAAAAAGAAAAAAAAGTTTGAAAAAAAAATAAAAAAATTGAAAAAAAAAAAGAAAAAAAAGAAAAAAAAAAAAAGAAAAAAGAAAAAGAAAAAAAAAAAAAAAAAAAGGGATGAAAGAAAAAAAGAAAGAAAAAAAAAAGAAAAAGAAAGAAAAAATGAATGGAAAAGAAGAAAAAAGAAAAAAAAAAAAAAAAAAAGCAATGAAAAAAAATGAAAAAGAAAAGAAGAAAAAAGAAAAGAAAGGAAATGAAAGAAAGAAGAAAATGAATGAAAAAAAAAAAAAAAAAAAAAAAAAAAAGAGAGAAAAGAAAGGAAAAAAAGATGAAAAGAAAAGAAAAGAGGAAAAAAAAAAGAAAAAAAAAAGAAAGAAAAGGAAAAAAAAAAAGAAAAAAAATGAGAAAGAAAAAGAAAAGGGAAAGAAAAGAAAAAAAAAAAAGGGAATGAGAAAAAAAGAAGAAAATGAGGAAAATGAAAAGAAAAAAAAAAAAAAAAAAAAAATTTGAAAGAGGAAAAAAAAAGAAAAGAAAGAAAGGAAAAAAAAAGGAAAAAAAAAAAAAAAGGGATTATCTCCCGAAAGGAAAGAAAGAGAAGAAAGAAAAAAAAAGAAAGAAAAGAAAAAAAAAAAGAGGGAAAAGAAGAATAAAAAAAAATGAAAAAAAAAAAATGAAAGAAAGAAAATGAAGGAAAAAAAAAAAAAAAAAGAGGAAAAAAAAAAAAAAAAAAAATGAAAAAATAAAAGACAAAAAAAAAAAAAATCAAAAAAAAAAGGGAAGGAAGAAAAAAAAGAGAAAAAATGAAAAAAAGGAAAGAAAAAAAAAAAAGGGAAAAGGAGAAAAAAAAAAAATGAAAAAGGAGAAAAAAAGAAAAGGAAGGAAAGAGAAAAGAAAGAGAAAATAAGAAAGGAAGGAAATGAAAGAAAAAAAAAAAAATGAATGAAAAGAAAAAAAAAAGGAAAAAATAAAAAGAAAAGAAAAAAAAAAAAGAAAAGAAAAAAAAATAAAAAAAAAAAAAAAGAAAAAGGAGAAAAAAAGAAGGAAAAAAGAATGAAAGAAAGGAAGAAAAAAATGAAAAGAAAAGAAAAATGAAAAAAAGAAAAAAAAGAAAAGAAATGAAAAGAAAAAAAAAGAAAAAAAGAAAAAAAACGAAAAAATAAAAGAAAAGAATGAGGAGAAAAAAGAAATGAAAGAGGAGAATGAAAGAAAGGAAAAAAAAGAAGAAAAGAAAGAAGAAGAAAAAAAAAGAAAAAAAAGAGGGAAAATGAGGAGAAAAAAGAAAATGAAAGAAGGAAGAAATGAAAGAAAAGAAAATGAAGAGAAAGAAGAAAAGGAAAAAGGAAAAAAAAAAAAACAGGAATGAGAAGAAAAAAAAAAAAATGAAAGAAAATCCAAAAAAACAAATGAAAAGAAAGAAAATGATAAAGAAAGGAAAAATTCGTTTCTAAGGGAAAAGGGGAAAAAAAAAGACCATGAAAAAAAAAAAAGAAAGAAATAAAAAAAATGAAAAAAAAATAAAGAAAAGAATGAGGAAAAAAAAAGAAAAAAATGAAAAAAATAAAAAAATGAAAAGGAGAATGAAAAGAAAGGAATGAAGAAAGAAAAAAGAGGAAATTGAAAGAAAAAAAAAAAAAACAGGGAAAAGGAGAAAAAAGAACCAAATGAAAAAGAAAAAGAATGAAAAAAAAGGAATGAAGAGAAAGAAAAAAAAAGGAACGAGGAAAAAAAAAGAACAAAAATGAGGAAATTAAAAAAAAAGGAAAAAGGAGAATGAAAAGAAAGGAATGAAAAGAATAGAAGAACAAATAAAGAAAAAAAAAAGAAAAGGAAAAAGAAAAAGAAGGAAAAAGACCATGAAAGAAAGAAAAAAAGAAAAGAAATAAAAGAAGAGAAAAAGAAGAAAAAAAAACTGAGGAAAAAAAAAAAAAGAAAGAGGGATTGGAGAATAAAAAAAAGAAAGAAGGAGAATGAAAGAACAGGAATGAAGAAAAAAAGAAGAACAAGAACGAGAAAAAGAAAAGAAAAAAATGAAGGAGAAAAAAGAATAAAAAAAGAGAAGAAATGAAAAGAAAAGGAATGAAAGAGGAAAGAAGAACAGGAATGAAAAAAAAAAAAAAGAATGAGAAATGAAAAAAAAAAAGAGGAAAGAAAAAAGAAGAAAGATGAGGAGAAAAAAGAAGGAAAAAGAAAAAAAACAAATAAAAAAAAAAGAATAAAGAAAATGAAAGGAAAAATAAAAGAAAGGGAAAAAAAAGAAAAAAAGAAAAGAAAGGGGGAGAATGAAAAAGAAAAGAAATGAAGAGAAGAAAATGGGAACGAAGGAAAATAAATAACAGGGATGAGGGAGAAAAAAAAACAAGGAAAAAGGAGAAAAAAGAACAGAAAAATGAAGAGAAATAGAAGAACAGGAAAACGAGGAAAAAAAAAGAACAGGGATGAAAATAAAAAGAATGAAAAGGAGAACGGAAAGAAGAAAGAATGAAAAAAAAAAAATGAAAAGAAAAAAAGAAAAGAAAAAGAAAAAAAAAAGAATTTTGAAAAGGAGAATAAAAAAAAAGAAAAATAAAAGAAGAAAAAGAACAGGAAATGAGAAAAAAAAGAATAAGAATGAAAAAAATAAAAAGAAAGAATGAGGAAATAAAAGAAAGAAAAAAAGAAAAAAAAGGAAAAGAAAAAAAGAAAAAAAAAATGAAAGGAAAATAAAAAAGAACAGGAATTTTTTAAAAAAGAACATGAAAGAGGGAAATGAAAAAGAACTTTTTGAGGAGAATAAAAAAAACAGGAAAAAGGAAAAATAAAAGAAAAGAATGAGGAAAGAAAAAAGACTATGAAAAGAGAGAATGAAAGAACAGGAATGAAGAGAAAAAAAAATGAATGAGAAAAAAAAAAACAGGGAAAAGGAGAAAAAAGAAGAAAGAGGAGAATGAAAGAACAGGAAAGAAAGAGAAGAAAGAAAACAGAAAAGGAAAAATAAAGAACAGGGATGAGGAGAATAAAAGAAAAAAGAAAGAGGAGAATGAAAGAAGAAAGGAATGAGAGAGAATAGAAGAACAGGAATGAGGAAAATAAAAGAACAGGGATGAGGAGAATAAAAAGACCATGAAAGAGGAGAATGAAAAAGAAAGGAAATGAAGATCAAAGAAGAAATAGGAACGAGGAAAAATAAAAGAACAGGGATGAGGAAAAAAAAAAAGAAAGGAAAAAAGAGAAAGAAGAAAAGAACAGGAAATGAAGAGAATAGAAGAACATGAACGAGGAAAAAAAAAGAACAGGGAAAAGGAGAATAAAAAAAAAAAAAAAGAGGAAAATGAAAGAAACAGGAATGAGGAGAATAGAATGGAATGAAAAGGAAAATAAAAGAACAGGGATGAGGAGAATAAAAGACCATGAAAAGGAAATGAAAGAACAGGAATGAAGAGAATAGAAAAACAAGAACGAGGAAAAAAAAAAAGAACAGGGATGAGGAGAATAAAAAAATGAAAGAGAGGAGAATGAAAGAACAGGAATGGAAGAGAGAATAGAAAAACAGGTTTAAAGAGGAAAATAAAAGAAAGGGAAAGAGAATAAAAACCATGAAAGAGAAGAATGAAAGAACAGGAAAAAAAGAAAGAAAAAATAAATGAACGAGGAAAATAAAAGAACAGGGATGAGGAGAATAAAAGAAAAAGGATAAAGAGGAGAATGAAAAGAAAGGAATGAAGAGAAAGAAGAACAGGAATGAGGAAAATAAAAAGAACAGGATGAGGAGAATAAAAGAATGAAAGAGGAGAATGAAAGAACTCAAATGAGGAGAATAGAAGAATATGAAAGAGGAAAATAAAAGAACAGGGATGAGGAGAATAAAAGACCATGAAAGAGGAGAATGAAAAGAACAGGAATGAAGAGAAAGAAGAAAAGGAACGAGAAAAATAAAAAAACAGGGATGAGGAGAAATAAAAGACCATGAAAGAGGAGAATGAAATAAACAGGAATGAAAGAAACAAGAAGAACATGAATGAGGAAAATAAAAGATATAGGGATGAGGAGAAAAAAAGACCATGAATTTTCAGAGGAGAATGAAAGAAAAAGGAATACAACGAGGAAAATAAAAGAACAGATTTGAGGAAAATAAAAGAAAAGGGAAAGGAGAGAAAAAGAAAGAAGGAAAGAGAGAAAAATAAAATGAACAGGAAAAGAAAAAGAGAAAAAAAAAGATTAAAAGGAAAAAAAATGAATTGAAATGACAAACGAAAAAGACCATTCAAAAAGGAAAAAGAAAAACAAAAACCGATTTTGAGAAATGTTTAAAAGAAACTCTTAAACGATAAGGAAAAGAACAGGAATGAGGAGAATAAAAGACCAAGCTCAAGAGGAGAATGAAAAGAATGAATGAGGATTCAAATGAGGAGAATAGAAAAACATGAATGAAAAAATAAAAGAACAGGGATGAGGAGAATAAAAAGACCATGAAAGAGGAGAATGAAAGAACAGGAATGAAGAGAAAAGAAAATTTCATTGGTTAAAAAAATAAAAAAACATGCCATTAATTTTTAAATATAATGGTTAATATGGAGAAAAAAAAGGAGAGAGAATGTGAAAGAAAAAGGACAAAAAAGATAGGTTTCATCAAATTTTCAATTGGAATAATGCCGAAAATTTACAAAAAGGGGTTGGCTTTTTGATATCCTTAAATGAAAATCGATAAAGATTAAGAGGAGTTAAATATCAAATAATAGAAAAAGGTTTCAGGAAGACAGAGGATGGCGATAATAAAACTAAAAAAAAACAAGGTTAATGGAGTGAAAGAGATTGAGAAACCTTTAGTGAAAGAAAGGACAAATAAAAGAACATGTTTCTGGAAGAAGACAATGGCGATAATGCCATAAAAAGAAAAGGCTTACTGTGTTTGAAAGAGAATGAAAAAAACTTTAGTGAGGAGAAAGGACAATAAAAGAATAGGTTTCAGGAAGACAGAAGATGGCGATAATGCCACTAAGACACAATGGGTTATATGAAGGAAAGAGAATGAAAAAACTTTAGTGAAAAGAAACATTCAATATGAAATTTTTCAGGAAGACAGAACGATGGCGATAATGCCACTAAGACACAATGGGTTACTGGGAGTGAAAGAGAATGATAAAACTTTAGTGAGGCGAAAGGAGAATAAAAGAACAGGTTTCAGGAAGACAGACGATGGCGATAATGCCACTAAGACACAAGGGGTTACTGGGAGTGAAAGAGAATGAGAATGCTTTAGCGAGGAGAAAGGAGAATAAAAGAACATGTTTCTGGAAGACAGACGATGGCGATAATGCCACTAAGACACAAGGGGTTACTGGGAGTGAAAGAGAATGAGAATGAAGACTTTAGTGAGGAGAAAGGAGAATAAAAGAACAGGTCTCAGGAAGACAGAAGATGGCGATAATGCCACTAACACGCAAAGGGTTACTGGGAGGGAAAGAGAATGATAAGAATTGATGCTCCACCGATTTTCCTATACACGGATGTATGTAGCCAGGATTAAATCATTAGTTGGGCATGTTGATGCCTTTATGTAAAAAATGTATGAAAGTAGTTACAGCAAAATACTAAAACCAGTAAATCAGAATTAAGTAATCAATGTTGGCTAATCAAACGGAAGATAAAAGTAAAAAATTGTATTCATTTTTATCTCTACCGATATAAGCAGAAAAGAATCAGCATTTAACAGCAGTGCAGCAATAAAGGAGAAATAATAACATTGATGGACCAATTTGACGTATTTTACTCAACACATTATTGTTGTAAAATTCCATTCAAACTCCCGGAAAGGAATTTGACTAAGAACTGATTCCGCCGATTATCTGATTATCTTCCTTTGTTAATGAACACTCTGTGTCGTGTTACTGGTGAGAAGGAATATGTATATCTATTGACATATATGTTTGAACTTATTAATTCAATTAAGTGCTGTTTTATTAACACCAGCAGCGTTGTTCGAAATGTTTATGTTTAATATATATATATATATATATATATATATATATGTATATATATATTTATTGTGTGTGTGTGTGTGTTTGTGTGTGATTTTGATGTGTTTGTGTGTGTGTGTGTGTGTGAAAAAAAATATACGGAAAATCAAACAAAATCCTAATATGCAATTATGCTGTTTTAATATTAATATAATGTCAACGTCGGACGTTTTTAAAAAGGTCATCTTCAGAGAAATATTCATAAAACATAATTAATATAGACCATATTCAATTTTATTAAAAAAAGACGATGGACATAAAAGCAAGACCAATCCAAACAGATAAATGAAATATATATATATATATATATATATAATTTTTAATTATGTTTGTGTAAAAAAGCGTCGCATATTGAGCTGCTGTTGGCGTATTGTTCAGTGTGGAGCGACGAAGAAATAATTTATATATATATATATATATTGTGGTATCCACTTTCGTCGGTGATTCACCAAGTGTGGCATTCCCAATCCTCTATGACACAGATGTTGGTTACAGACATGTTATGTTGGCATAATGCTTACGTCCACTTTTTCTTACTTTTTATTTTCAAATATTTACGTAGATATACATTAATTACATTATCTTTGTCGCCAATTTATCACAACGTTTCGCCCGTTAACGCTCCTTTTCTTCAGGTGGTTGGAATTGTGTCGAACTTAACCCTTTATTTCGATCAAGGGGTAGACTGTTCTAGTTCCACGTGCCATGTTTGATGGATGTCAGTTATCAGTTATCTCCTGCTAATTTTCCTCTGAAAGATCTCCACTGCCTTAACCAGGTATTGAACTCTTTAATTTTGGGTCCTGTCACTGGATATAACCAACGCCTTTATCCACTGTGCCATATGTCCTTGAAATATAGACAGATTACGTAGATATGATGCGAAATTTACGTAACTCAGTGTCACAATAGTACAGCACCAAATGATGACTGAATTCATTTTAATAAGCTTGTTAATTATAACTCTACACTAGATTTATTTTTGTATATATACTTTATATATATGCTTTCTTTGATATAATGACTGTATTATGCCCCGCTTTTCAAGATGAAATTAGCTGTCTCAAGACTTGCTATTTTGTCTTTTTTATACGACATTTTTTCGTTTATCGAATAAGACATTGATAATGGAGAAATTATATGCCTTCCCATTAACGCAGATGGACTTTGCAATCTGTCTGCATGTGGAGTCGTCCTATAAATGTTTAAATAATCTGCAAAAAAGTAACTGTCTGTAGGATCTCTATTTATGGAAAAGGCATTTAATCCCATTTTGACTGTCTTTCTGCAATCCCATTAGATTGTGAATGATACGGTGATGTTTTCAAAGGTAAGCGGCCTATTCACCTCAACCAATCACATAAATCCGCATCACAAAGTGCTGGTGCGTGGTCTGATACCAACATTTTAGAGACCCCATTTCTAGAAAATGTCACTCGTAATATTTGCCTTATTGTAGTTGTTTTTCTCACGTTAACTTTAACGACTTCAGGAACATCCAGAAAAGAAATCTACTAAAATTAGAACTAGTCCTATACCATTAATATATTCATGGTCCATGAACACGAGACGAATATTCCTTTTTTTAGGCTATGAGTGTATTCTCCTTTGTGAAAAAATTCTTTATTTCTGCACATTTTGGGCATTTTATATATATATATATATATATATATATATATATATATATATATATATATATATGCATATCATATATATATATATATATATATATATATATATATATAAATATTTGGACATGTACACTTTATAAATTATCATTTCTTACTGTTTCTGGTGGTACTATCACATCTCCATTGCATATAACACCATAATTAATTTATTCCTTTTTTTTCTTTATAAAGTGTTTCAACTTAGATTATTTACATTACTCGAACTGTTATCCTCATCTTCATTGCCATATTTACAATGTTTGTGGCAGTTCTTTTTAGCCTTTACTTCTGAGGTAGATTGTTCCACGTACCATGCCTCTTCCGGATGTCTCATTTATTTCCTTTACCACTGCTGTAGCCTAGTATTGAACTCACAATTTTTTATGTCAAGTCACTGGATCTAACCAACTGAGCCATTGTATCCTTCAGAAAATCTATGTATGAATTTCTGGGTCTTATAAACCTAATACCCCAGCAAACTTTTTTTTTTTTACCAGCGCTCATATTGCAATTTTTTTTTTTGTTATTCATTTTTTTTTTCTAGCACACCTTATTACTGGTTCCCATATTGTATTCATTTCTATGCTTATCTGCTCCAGAAGATTTTTTGGGGCCTGCAAATAATGCTAATACATTAAGTTTTCGTATTTTCCAGTGATGTTCTCTGTCTATTATTTCAACCTCAGTCACAGGAGGCCATGATAATTTTTTCCTTCCTTATGCGGTCAGCTATTCCAGATTTTTTCTATTTCCCCTCATGTTACCGCTTTACGATATTCTTGTAGTCTTACCTTAAGGGGACGACCTGTTTCTCCTTTATGTTTCTTACCACAGCTGCACGGGATGGCGTGCCACACAGTCCTTAGTCATGTTCTCCAGGTGTCTGCTGAAAGTGTTGAACCACTTTTGAAGGTTGTCTTGATGCTATATGAACCAGATTTTTTTATTTTTCTCCGATAATCCCTTCACATAGGGTAGGCAGACTAAAGCTGTTTTCTGAGTGTTGTTATCCTCTCCAACCCTTCTATCCCACATCTGCTGCTGTCATGTACCTAGGGTAGTTTTACGTTGTAGTGTACTGCTTATACTGACCATTTCTTGTTCATATGCCTTTTGGGTGGCCACTTATGATTTTTGCTCGATGTTGTAAGCAGCGGACGATCCGTTTTTATAATGCATGGATGGTGTGGAGTTGAAGTTGAGATATTGTCCGGTGAATGTAGGTTTGTGGTATACGGATGTCTTGAACCCATGCTCTGTTCGAGATATTAGTACATCCAGGAAGGCGAGATTGTTGTTTTTTTCACTCTCCATAGTGAACTGTATCGATGATATTATTGAGTTCAGGTAGTCCAGTAGTAACTGGACCTTTTCTTGGTGTTGCCAGAGTATGAAGGTGTCATTTACGTATCTCAGCCATAGGGTTGGCTTTAGTGATGTGGATTCTAATGTCATTTCCCCAAAGTGTTCCCATTGCTGGTGATAAATGCGAGCCCTTTGCTAAGCCCTCAGCTTGTCGATATATGTCTGATCCCATTTTCAAGTGTGTTGTTTACGAATAACTGCCCGAATTATACGAATAATGTAAGTAATTATAATGACTCATCTCTGAGATATAGACAGATATTGAAGGTCTTTCAACTTTGGAACAATAACACATTTCTTCCTATCTTCTCAGTAATCTTGATTAATATCGGATGATTGTAGAATTTCCGATGCCAATCTTTGTAGTGATAATATGTCAATTTCAACCCAATCTAATATTTCTTCATCCGGGATTTCAATTTTTTATTTTTCATCTTTATTAAATTGTTGCCTTGACAACGCATTGACATCTATTGTATTTTTTTTTACATAGTCAATGTCAAAATCATATGCCATTAATTTTATTGCCCACCTTAGAATTCTGGAAGATTTTGGTAACACCTTTCTAGGTTTAAAAATAAACTCTAGAGGTTTATGGTCCGACTTTTAATAGGAACATCTTACCTACCAAAAATTGTCGAGCTCATTCTGTATTCCAGACAACATTTTTCAGTATTTGAATAATTTATTTTGCAGCCATCAATCTTCTTGAAAGCTTCATTATTGGATGGCCTTCTTGCGATAAAAACCTGGATAAAGTTCGTTCACCTGCATCCTTAGTTAACGTTACCTTCTTTTTCAGATCAAACATTTTTACACTCCTAGGTTTTTCTGCGAGTATCATTTTTAAATCATCAAATGCTAAGATTTGCCCTTGAGTCCATTTGAACTCAATATTCTTTTTACGCAGTTTAGCAAATGACTCTATGAAGTCGCTGTGTTTTGTAGGTACCTATTATAAAAATTTACCAATCCTAAAAAGAATTCTAATTCCTTTTGTTATTATTAGGTATAAATACCTCTGAAATGTTCTTAATTAACTATGGATCTGGAGCAATACTATCTTTTGAAATCTGAGATCATAAATATGCGATTTTATCGCAATCAAATTCACGTTTGTCTCTAATTATGGCCATCCTTTGTTCATTCGTTTTTTTTGTTGCTGTTGTTGTTTAATTCGTCATTAATGGTGTCACCGAAGCAAAATCATCTTGATAAATAATCCTGTTACTCATTTCATCAGTGAAACGTTTTCCATCGCTTTCTGAAAAGTGGAACTTTGTCGATTTCATTCACGAAAGGCATTCTCGTCTATTTCTTAATAATCCTATGTGTTTTATTATGGTAATTTCATTGAATTGATTATCAGTCTGCATTTGACTGTAGATAGATTTTAAATCAATTTTACAAATATTTAATGCCCGATAATTTGTAGACAGCGGTTTCGATATTGGAAAAAGGAAACGAATCCGAGCATATTTTATGATTTACACCTATTTTGAAATCATCATATATTAATAATAAAGTTTCCATCGAGAGTCACAAAACTACAATGGAGAAATCTAAATTTACCCATTCTACCATTTTCTTTACTTTAAAACTACTAAAAAAGTAGAAGGTGAATAGGTAATTTAGAGGATTCAAAAATAGAGGTGGGTACAATTTTATTTTTAATTGTATGCTCGTTTTATAAGATATTTTAACACTCCAGTTTTTACGTTTTCTGTTTTTATACTATTGATTAATTTCGACGTATCCATTCTTTTATAATGTCTATTTCGACATGTCATTGACTTTTTTACATTCCACTGCTGTCATTTTGTTCTCCTAGTATTCGGAATATATATATATATATATATATATATATATATATATATATATATATATATATATTCAAACATGTTTCTTTGTATAATCTCTAGATATATGCCTGTTTTATTTTATTTAATCCTCCCAAGTTCACAAATCAATTTCTTAGTGTCTCTAAAACTGATCAAGAAAAAAAAGCCATAATTATCCAATATGGTCTTAATTTTCATAAAGTACTTTCAATCTCATTCAAGATTATCTTCAGGGGTAAATTTCTAAGACAAAAATTAATAAGTCATGAAAATGTGAGCATGAACGCTGTAAAAAATTCGAAAAACTTTTTACTTCTAATTAGGGAGGTAACTTAATTTATATAAATTTTATTAAAATTTGTAATTACGTGCTTTAAAATATTGCTTTTAATTGTAGTTTTAACAATTATAATTTAAATATTTTAAAACCTTGCTTATAAATATTTTAGAACTTTGTCCGGGTTTATAATACCACACACACACAAACACACGCATTTTTTTCATCTTTTTTGTGATCCATACACAGACAGACACGCACATTTTGTATTTTAGACAAACACCTTACATATGGTAACCTAGATTTTTAAAATTTATAAAATTATCATTGTTTGACAATTTGTTTTTATTTTCTCTCTAATCTTCTCTGACAATGGTTAAATGATTTGAAATAAATCAATTTCATTTTAATTTTTGTCAAAAATTATCAATTTTCGAAAAATCCCTTGTCAAAAACTATCTGAGCTTTTCATTTTTCTCAAATTCTCTTTAATAACTTTTTTATTTTAAGAGAAATTCTATTTGTTGCATTTTTTGGACAAGAATTTTTTTGAATTCCTTGTTCTAGAAAATGGCATGAATTTGATCGGTTTTAAATTGAAAAATCTTTCATAAAAAGGTTGTTTAATTTCATCCAGGGGCTGTTTTTGGTATATTCAGAAAAATATGGTTAAATATTGATATAACTTTCATCTTTTATTCTGAAATATAATCCTTTATGAAATATTGATGCCCAAATGAGAATGACACAAAATCAAGTAAATCCGATGTTTACATTTAGACAGTTCTAGAAATTATTTCATTACATCAATTTTTTTTCTTTCACTTTTCTCATGAGTGAATGAACATGACTTTTCTTTTTTTTAACAAAGCGCAGTGGTTCTTTTTGATTATTTACAGAACTTCTTTGGTTATACCTAAAAAGGTTTCTTTTCCAGGAAATGAGAGATTTTTAATGTGTCATACTGCGATTTTTTTAACAGTTGACAAAAAAAAAAAAATTAACAAACATACTAAATTCAGATTTCAATTTTCTGCGACATTGAGTCTTTTTGCACTTAGGAAATACAATGATTATTTTTTTTTTAGAGAAAGTGACCCCATCAAAAAAAATTTTCTTTAAACTTGTGTTATTACATTTGGAAAAAAAAAAGGAAGGATTTGTTGCAGTAAATCTTGTTTAAATCTCAGTTTTCAAAAAAATTTCATTTAAAGTATCAGATATCATCATCAGATTTTTTCTTTCATGTTTAAATTTTAATCTTAATGTTTCAATGTTGAAAAAAGGTTTTTGATATTTCCATCCAGGGGCTGTTTTGGTTTCTTATTCCTGGGTATCTCATTCTTTTATTTTCTTTTTACCGACATCTTAACCATTTTCGTATTTTATTCTGAAATAGCCATTCTCCCCATCGAGTTGTTAGTTGTTGTTAGCGCTAAGGTCAAAAGGTGATATCAAAATCAGGTTTTTTGGCCATCTAGAATTTTGAATATATAGATATTTGCAAAAGTTCTAGTAAATTTTTCTTTTTTTCTTCAAATTTTTTTTTTTTCTGTTTCTTGTACTTTTCTAAGCTTTTGAATGAACCAATGAATCTTTTAAAAAAACTCATTTCATCCCGCCTTGGTTCTATAAGGGTTTACTGAGAATGAAGGAAACTGGAAAATGTTATGAGAAGAAAGGACAATAAAAGGTTTTAAACAGATTCTGACGATTTAAATTTATGAAGAGCATTTTCACAGCAAAGCAATAAAGATTTATCAAAAGTAAAAAAGATTTTGTATATTAATGAAGTTGAATGAAAAAAACAAAAGAAGAAAAATTATAACACTCGTCCAAAACAATCAAAGATTTAGATGAATCAACAGGTCCGCGACATTGAAGTCTTTATTGCAATTAGGAAATACAATGATTATCCATAAATTCTTTCTTCTTTTTTTGAAATTAGTCATTGTTATCAAACCTGGCCTTTTTGTTTTTATTTACACACAGTTGCAAATTTCAGCATCCATAAAAACTCGTTAGGTAATGATATGCAGTGTTTGACTATGTAATGTTTATTTTAAATCTCATGTCAAAAAAAAGCCCCTTTTTCCTCAAAATGGGGTTTTATTTGTTCCTCTTCATTATATTTGACATCATTTTTCTTTTTTATTTTCTCTCATGTTCACATATTTGTTGAAAGAATCACATTGAATTTATACATTCCTTCATCTTTTTCGATATTTTCCCTTTTTTCCATATAGGAGAACTATTCCTGTGTAATCGGATATAAAGAGTTTTAGGACCGGAGACACATATTTTCTCTTTTCTTACATCTTTTTTATTACATTTAACACAGATTTTAATTTGGGACCCTAGAAATATCTCTTATTTCGGGTTTTCCATCGAGTTGTTATTGCATTTTGTTTTCAGTTTTCAGTAACGCAATATACAGATCATTTTTTTTATTTTCTTCATTATTTTCTTTAGTCATTTTTTTATTTTCCCTTTGACTTATTTTATAGTTTATTTTTTCGAATTTTCTTTTCTTATTTCTTTCTTATTTTTTCTCTCTTATTTTTTTTTCCATTTTCTTTTTCTTTTTTTCGTTCACTTATTTTCTTTTTTATTTTCTTTTTCATCCATTTTCAATTTTCTTTTTTTTCAAAAATTTTCATTTCATTTTTTTTTTAATCCATTTTCTTTTCTTTTTCTCGTTCATTATTTTCTTTTCTCTTATTTCTTTTTAATCCATTTTCTTTTCTTCTTTTCTCGTTCACTTATTTTCGATTTCTTATTTTCTTTTTAATCCATTTTCTTTTCTTCTTTTTCTCGTTCACTTATTTTTTCTCTTATTTTCTTTTTAATCCATTTTCTTTTCTTCTTTTCTCGTTCACTTATTTTCTTCTCTTATTTTCTTTTTTTCATCCATTTTCTTTTCTTCTTTTCTCGTTCACTTATTTTCTTCTATTATTTTCTTTTTCATCCATTTTCTTTTCTTCTTTTCTTGTTCACTTATTTTCTTCTATTTTTTTTTTTCATCCATTTTCTTTTTTTCTTTTTCTCGTTCACTTATTTTTCTTCTCATTTTCTTTTTTAATCCATTTTCTTTTCTTCTTTTCTCGTTCACTTATTTTCTTCTCTTATTTTCTTTTTAATCCATTTTCTTTTCTTCTTTTCTCGTTCACTTATTTTCTTCTCTTATTTTCTTTTTCATCCATTTCTTTTTTCTTCTTTTTTCTCGTTCACTTATTTTCTTCTCTTATTTTCTTTTTTTCATCCATTTTTCTTTTCTTCTTTTCTCGTTCACTTATTTTCTTCTCTTATTTTCTTTTCATCCATTTTCTTTTCTTCTTTTCTCGTTCACTTATTTTCTTCGCTTAATTTTCCTTATTCTCTTTCAATTATTTTCCCTTTAATCATTTTCATCTCTGATTTTCTCTTTCAATTTTTTTTTTTTTCATTTTCATTTACTTTTTATTTATTTTCTTCTTTTTTCACACATTTTATTCCTCGTTTTCACTTTCGCTTATTTTCTTTCTTCTTTTCTTTTTCACTTCCTTCATTCATTTCCATTTTCGCATATTTTCTTTTCTTCTCTTTTTTGTTTCGCTTATTTTTCTTTGCTTACTTTTTCTTTAACTTATTTTCTTCTCTTATATTTTCTTTCACTCATTTTCTTCTTTTTATTTCATTCATTTATTTTCTCTTATTTTTTCATTCAATCATTTTCTTTTCTTGATTTCTTTTTCACTCATTTTCTTCTTTTTATTTCATTCATTTATTTTCTCTTATTTTTTCATTCAATCATTTTCTTTTCTTCATTTCTTTTTCACTCATTTTCTTCTTTTTAATTCATTCATTCATTTTCTCTTATTTTTTTATTCAATCATTTTCTTTTCTTGATTTCTTTTTCACTCATTTTCTTCCATGATTTTCTCTTTCACTCATTTTCTTTTTTTTTTTCTCTTTTTTATTTTTTCTTCTCTTATTTTCTCTTTCGCACATTTTTTTCTATGACTTTCACTCATTTTTCTTCTCTTATTTTCTCTTTCACTTAAGTTTTTCTCTTATTTTTCTTTTAATTATTTTCTTTTCTCCTATTCACTCATTTTCTTCTCTTATTTTCTCATTCATTCATTTTTCTTCTCCTTTTTCTCATTTAGTAATTCTATTATTTTCTCATTCACTCGCTTACTTCACTTATTTTCTCATTAACTCATTTTCTTCTCTGATTTTTTCATTCACTCATTTTCTTCTCTTATTTCCTCTTTCACAGATTTTCTTCTTTTATTTTTTCATTCACTCATTTTCTTCTGTTATTTTCTCATTCATGCATATTCTTCTCTTATTTTCTCTTACACTTATTTTCTTTACTTATTTTCTCATTCATTCATTTTCTCTTATTTTCTTTCACTCATTTTTCTCGTATTTTTTCTTCAAATCATTTTCTTCTCTTTTTTCTCTTTCACTCATTTTCAATGCTTATTTTCTCTTTCACTTATTTTCTCCTCTTATTTTTTTCTTTCACTCATTTCCTTCTCTTATTTTTCCCGAAGAAATAAATGTATCTTTCCTTCTCCAAATCCTAAAGAATATTTTATTTTATTTTTCTCGTCAGATGAAAGATTTATAAAAACTGCAAATGGACCGAAAACAATTCATTGTGATCAGAATTCTTTCTTTTTTCACAAATTCTACAAAATATATGCGTTCTTGCAATGATCAAAGTTCTTGTCAGATCCGTTCACCAAACAATGTAAATTATGTTTGCATAAAACGTAAGTATGTTTCATGTTTTTCTTTAAACTCCACCCATGCCACTGACATAGACATTTCTTCAATGGAAAATGAAAATATTTTATTGTTTTTTAGTTTGAAATTTGTCTTTCTTTTGTGGTGATACAAATATTTTATTCATGAAATTAAAGATAAAACTTTTTTAAGAAGATAAAAAAATTAATTTTTATTTGTCTGAAGAAAACCATTGATTTTATATTCTTAAATTTATTTTATTTGTTCAAAATATAAATTGGGTCCTGTCACTGGATCTAACTAACGCCTTTATCCAGGAGATAACTGATAACTGACATCCATCAAACATGGCACGTGGAACTAAAACGGTCTACCCCGGTGAGCGAAATAAAGGGTTCAGTTCGACATTCTAACCACCTGAACAAGGCCGGAGCGTACAACGGCCCAAACGTTGTGATAAACATGGCGACAAAGGATGAGGACAATAGTCCGAATAATGTAAATAATGTATATAAATATCAACAGAAAATATTTTTGCAGAATTCTAAAATTGCAACATAATGAAAAAATAAAAAAAATATATTAAGGCATAAAATAAAGAAAACATTTATTTGATATTTTTTGCTTATACAGTCCGAACTGTTTAATCCAACACACTTGGGACCAGAACATTACCAGGCTACAGAAAATCCTGAATGACATAATTTACCCTTAAAAAACAGCCCTATGTAAACATCGCCCTGTGAGACTCATCTCATATATATATTGTCGTTATCAAAGGTAGAACAAGGCTTAAATCAGGAAATTAAACAATCCTTAATGTTTGCAAATAAGGCTTTTTGTTTCATTCGATACAAAGTCTAAAATAAAAAGAAGCCTAAAACCATAATTAATTTATACTTATTATACTTTATGCAATTATATACAAGAAATGATTAAGACCATGTCATAAAAACTCTGCTGCTGTTTAGTGGGTAAACTACGCGTGACAGTGCACTTGTAGCTGCTCATTGAAGTAATGGTGGCTGATACTTTTTGTGCTGAAACGTGGAAGTTTTATTTTTTTTTTTTCAGGCAAATTTGAAAGATCAACATGCACTCAATTGAAACCTAGCAATCCAAGTGTTACTCAAACTGGCTGCTACATTGGGAAAAATATGCGACATTTTCAAATCAGTCTTCCAAAATATGTCAGTAAAATATTCCATGTTTTTCTACTTTATAAGTATCTTCGATATCTGAAGAAAGGGAATGAGATCCACCAGTGTCCTGCATTTTGCTATTATAAATGCAGATCTACCTGTCGAATTGATATCGATGGAGATTCTAGGATCCTTTTTAAAGGTAAAATTTCCATTTTCTTTTTTCCAAGTTTAAATTATTAAAAAAAATATTGTCATACATTTTTTTACTATCAGTTTTGCTAAAAGAATGATTAAGAATAATTGTTCATTTTATGCATAGCAGGTCACCATTTGCATATTTCAAGTGTTGGGTTCTGATGCTTCATGAAATACCCTACAAACAACTAGAAGAGCATATTTCAGGGAATGAGAGTTTTATTCAAGTTGGATACAATGTCATGGATAATCCTTTAAATACTGCTTTCTAAGGGGGTACAGGCTTGAATCCAGGAAAGATTGTAGATTACTGATTTTTTGTTGTTAGTTTCACATCATCTTCACTTATGTTATGAGCTAAAAAGTCAAAGGACTTCACATTAGATTCGCATTTAGAAACAAACACTTTGAGGTTACTTTTAAGATGTTGAAAACATCATCTATATCTTGAATATGTTCATTATTACTGAAGATTAATATGTCCTCCGTATAGATGAGAACACAGATTGGCAAATATTTTGAAATCATTGCAGCATTTTTAAATCCAAAAGGTGTTTTATCACTTGCTGTTCAAATGGGCTTCATATCGGTTCTTTGTGTATTTAAAAACAGCATTCATTAGTCAAGACAATTATATTCATGTCATTGGGGACTCTAGGTCATCAATATTTGTCAGGTTCATTAAAATCTTTAACAAAATATATTATTGGTATAATTTAGATGCTAAAATGATTCCTTTAGTCCAACTAAAATATATAATTTTTAATATCTCCAGCTAGATATGTTTTTTTAAATAATATGTGTATTTATCATGAGTGTGTATTTGTATATATGTCTAAATGTTTATATCTCTCTCTGTGAATTTTTAGTTTAATTTATTATACGTTTATGTACAGTACTGCTGACTGATATCATTTTTCCTCAACACTACCCCAGTCATACACATCACCCTGGATCTGCAGTTTACTAGATAAGGCTGTCACTTTCTTTAATTTTCGCCAACTTACGTCGGGCTAAATTAAATTTAGCCACATTTCAATTGATACATTATGCTAAAACCTTTATACTGTATGAAATAAATTAACTACAATAGATATTTGAAAACAATAAATTGAAATAAAAAAGTATTCTTTGAAAAGCAGGACATACAAGTCATTCGAGATTTTAGAAAGATTATTTATTAAATTAAAGGTAGAAATACATTGCCTATTAAATGTTTCCGGCTCAGATAGTGCTCAGATGTATGCAGCCTGACAAGCCACCTTAATTTTATTAACATTCTTTATTTCTTACTTCCTTTCTATCTGTTTTTTTTTAATTCTTTCTTCTTCGTTATTATGATCAATATCAACGAAATGTATTTCGGCCATTCTTTTGAGGCATGGAGTTAAAACAATTAATTTGGGATCCAGCTGAAATCCAGAATGAAAATGACGCACTAGGAAAGATTTTTGTTTCTTTGAAATAGATATACTTGAATGTTGACTAACCCGGACTAAGTCTGACAAGCCTGACCCTCAGAATCGGCACTGACATGCTTTTTGAAACTGATGGACTTTATTTGTTCATATATTACCTACTTTGTTTTAGTTTTTTTTTTTTTTTTTTTTTTTTTTTTTTTTTTTTCAGCATTGCTTTAATGCTGACCTCTAGACAATTTTCAGTGTTCTATCTTTGATATTCTTAGAATTAATTCGGAGAAACACATCTCTTTTTTGCTTCAAGTCCAGAATGTTTTCAGTGTCTCGGAGATTAGATATTATACATATTATCAAGTTTGTCTCGCTAGATCAATTAAAACTGAGGCGTGAGTTCAATCCACATTGGATGCTCCATACTTTTGACTCTGTATCCACATGATATTAATTTTACTTATTTTTAACGATCGATTGTCTTTTGATAAACACTCTACTGATTACAAATTGTTTTCCATCTTTAAAATCATTGGTGGAGTCAGTTTGTTTTCATGTTTTACAGTTATAGACATTCTTTTAATTTCTATCGATATTGTTTTCAGTAAAACTAAAACACTTTAAAAAAAAATAGTCACACATTATTGGACGACTATCAAACCATAAATATGTATAATAATAAATATTTAGAAGTCGAATTCATTTATAATAGCTACAGAGAAGACAATTAAATATCTGGATAGAAAAAATTTTCAGTTACAAATACTATTTTCCACATCGTCACCACCAGAGTCTATGAATTTTCAAAAGTTCTCTTGTTTTGTGGTCTGAAAGGTAAAAGGCCACCTAGACTATGGGTTGTCGCATGTATCATTGACATCAATGCTGAAATGCATTACCCACTGTATTTTGTGCTCACATCCAGTGTTTGAATTCCATAAATATTCATCAAGCATTGATGAATGTCTATGAGAGTAATGGAGGAACTCAATGACATGTGTATGCTTTGTATACTGTTGTTTAGTGTTACCTATTCACCGGAAGTAGTATGCACCATATCGGTAACAGCCGTATTTCTTTATATAATCGAGACTTCATATGTAAATGAGTCACTTCATTCTCTGTTAACAGAAGAGGCTTTATCCTATTATCTTCCCTGGTATTTCTTCTGGGGCTTTTGCCCCCTCGTTATCTTTCTTCCTCTTGAGAGATTGTCTAGATATGGGAGATTATGATCTTTTTCTTTTTTTTATTGGGGTGATCCTCGAATGATTGTTCTTGTTCATTTTCAGAGTCTCGATTTCACTGTCTCGATTTTACCTTGATAAGATACTTTCGCCTTTTCATCTTTCAAAATCACTATACATTTCTTCATTGCTATCTTTTGTAATCTAACTTGGTTTCCATGAACTAATATCCCATTTTCTATTATCATATTATGAGGGTCCACTTTGCATTATGAATCTTGTCATTGGAGATTAGATTTATTATTCTTTTCATACAATAGTATATCGTTGGTTGCATAGGACATTGTCAATGGGGCCCTAATTTATCTACCCATGAGGAGGGAAAACTTTTTGATCTTCTAGAATGTGGTACTTCTTATAATTTAGTAACAATCTAGGAAGAAATGTTTCTACTGTTTTTATTTCCATTGTACACATATTTTCATTCCGTTTTGTATAGTTTATATACAATCATTTCTGCTAATTGTTTCATTTGTGTTGTTACGGGCGTGTTTTTATATGGTTTACATTCAATTATGTTCAACCATTGGCATAATTCCTTCTCATTAAACTCTGATGCGTTGCCAGATAATAACATTTTTGATATTCCATTTCTTGAAAATGCTTGTTTCATGGTCAAACTTCTTTTAGTTGTAAACCTGTATACGAATCTACCAGTATTAATAATAATCCCACTCCATTAACATGGGCATGAGCCATGTGTACTCTGTCATAAGGTTGGGTTTTGCAGAATAGCCTGGCCACCATGCCTTTCGCCTTAATCTCCACCTGCGTAGATGTTATTGCGTAGTGAACATTGTCATGTATACTTTTTATAATTTTGCTTCTTTGCATTGCTAGGGGAACCATTACGTCTCCATGCATCACCAAATCTTTCTTGATCTGATTTTCCCCTGAGAGTCCATCGATAATGGTTGACTCCGCTATCGTTGAAATTAAGACTTGATTAATTATTTATTGTAATTTTCTTGTATATAACTTCCTTTTTGTTTTGTTTTCTTCACTTTTCTATGCCATCCTATTTCCGAATGTTACTCCATATTTTTCTTTTTCTTTCTCCCTTGTTTTAATTTTCTCTTAATACTTTCCTCAACACGTGAATTTATATATATATATATATATATATATATATATATATATATATATATATATATATATATATAAAAGACAATAGGAAAATTGTGATGGTAGTCCAATGTGTGTGTGTGTGTGTTGTAACAATTTTTCTCCATTTCACACAGTTTCCGACAAAAAGTGAAGAAGATTTTGGAGAGTTCTTCATGGAAGATAATCCCAAGACAACATCTGAAAAAAAAGATGAAGGTAATTTATTATGGTATACTTTTAGTGTCAATGGAGGTGGTTGCTGGGTGACCAACATGTCTTGCTCCATGGCTAGATGTCCAGAACAAACAGCAGATAACTCTCTAGTTAATGTATATATATATATATATATATATATATATATATATATATATATATATATAGGTATATAGGTATGTATGTATGTATGTATGTATATATGTATATATGCAAACTCAGTGAATCAATAAAAAATGTTGAATCTTTTTACATACATAGGAAACAAGACAAACTCTACTGAAAAGGATGTGAAAAATTGCATCGCTAAAAAGACTGGGTCACTTTGGATAAAATGGATGTAATCCGGAAACCTCATCTACCAGACAAACTTTGGAAATTCTTTCAAGCCAAAGATGGTACCACTGCCTGGACATTAACAAAAACCCTAGAGCTATATGTAATATCACATGGAGAAAACATTCAATTAAAACAATCATCCATCCCTGATCTTATGTAAATGTAAATGCAATTTTCAGGAGACAATGATTTAGAAATTGTATAAAATCATTTTTCTGTCATAATTGATTTGTTTTTTTGCAGATATCACACAAACCATGACTTTTGCCCCAACAAAATTTACTTTTACCAATCAATAAAAGTACTTTACCAATCAATTGCAAAATATCAATTTTTGGAACATATATTTTTAATTTGTTTTAATTCTTGATAAATAAATTTCTGCCAAAGATGAAGTAAAGAAAGTTTAAGATTATTTCAATCTGAGATTGGTGCCAAAGTTTTCCTTTGATAAATAAATTTCTGCCAAATGTTTTCTATCCCAAATAAAATGTATAATTCAATTTTAGAGGTTTTCCTTCCCAAATAAACTTCAATACAATTTTAGAGGTTTTCTTTCCTAAATAAACTGTACAAATAATTTGTAGAGGTTTCAATTGAAACTGTCCAATTAATGACCTGGATTCATGTGTAAATAAAGAAAGTGAAAAATTAGATTTTCTTTTTGTCTTTTCGAAAGATAAAATTCTTTTTGAATTTCCTATTTGAAAAACAGATTGTTTTAATGACTCTTTTCCTGATGATTGTTTCATGTTTGTAGCATTTACGGTTTCAAGTTTGGATCATGGAAACAATTCTTCATCAAAGGAAACACCAAAGAACTGTTTACCTGTTGATAAAGGTAAGTAAAATATTTTAGAATTTTTTCATCAGAGAATTAAGAAATATTTTTGATCTGAAAGTTGACTGAAATTTGAATGCCTTTTCTCAAAAAATGAGAATATGTTGGCGTATGCAAGTGTGTATGTGTATATAAAAACATCAATGCATTGACATATGACGTCAATGTAATGACATATGACATCAATGCATATATATATGCATATATATATATATATATATATATATATATATATATATATATATAATTGTTTAAATGATGTACATGATAGCTTAAGGCTATATCATAAGTTATTTATATATTTGACACACACACACACACACACACACACACATATATATATATATATATATATGACTCTGTGTGTGTGTATGTGTCTGTGTGAGTTTATATATGTGTGTTTCCACCATATATATATATATATATATATATATATATATATATATATATATAATTGTTTGAATGATGTATATGATAGCAATTATTAGGAGGATAAATATAATTATCAAATCCTCCTAATAATTTCTATCATGTACATCATTGCTTGAACTGGCTTCTAATGCACTAGAGTGAGCGGCTTGGTGAGAGTAGTCGTGGCTCCAGGTGGCACAGTCCTATGTTGAGAGAGAACTCAGTTGAGTTCCACCACGGAATATGTGAGAGAGCGGCACTTTGTTGAGTTTGATTTGCAATCTATTTGTTACCGAGGCCCAGTGGAGCAGTTGGTATGATGCTTGCTTGACAACCTAACTGTCAGGGTTTCAATTCTCGGTAGTGGATGCGCATTGTTGATGAGTCCCAAATATACGACGAAACGGCCGTCCAGTGTTTTCTGCATTCTGTTGAGATTTCTATCAGATTCAATGAATTACTTAAATATAATTATCAAATGCTCCGTATAATTTCTATCATATATATACATATATGCACACTGCGTGCCAAATTATTATCGAGACAACTTTTTTCTAATATTTCAAAAACCGTCCAATCAATTCACACAAAATTTTCACACAATGTTGGCAACACTGACCTGCGCAATCACTGAAATGTAAACAAACTGGCGCCATATTAGTTATCAGCACGGTGATTTGAGCGTGCGATATTCATGTGATAAAGTGCTCAATATCAGAGATAGAACGTGTGTAAATGTAAAAGGAAACATTGAAGTCAACACTTTCATGCTAGACGCAATCGTCAGATTGTCTCTAGCATGAAACAGACTGTCGCCTCTAAGTGTTGACTTTAATGTTCACTTACACACACACACACACACACACACATATATATATATATATATATATATATATAGATAAATAGATGATTAAAATATAGTTCGAAAAACAAATGTGGCAGAATAAAAACAGATGTAGATGTGTTTTTTTGCCAAATTTTGTTTTCATCCAAGAAAATGTCTATTTCGTCTTTGTCCTTTCTGCTCTGATATGAACGCAATTTTTTTAAAAAGAAGCCCAGTTACGATTTTGCTCGTGTTGTTATTGTTTTCCTTTCTTTGCAGTGATCATCATTTTGGTGGCTATTGTGATTGTTTTGATGATGATTAATATCGTGCTGGTAGCTTTCATCTTTTACAGGTAAATCTGACAAGATTTAATTGTCTTTGATTTATTGGACTAACATCCTGATCATTATACTTGTGTCATTCAAAGCTTTTGCAGGGAATTAGCTTTGGCGGTTAATCAACTATGCAGCTAAACTATAATATGCTTTTCTAATTGTGTGCATTTACGTGTGTGTTTGTAGGTATGTATATATGTGTGTATGTACGTGTGTTTGCAGAAATGGATAACTCATTTTTTGTTTTGATAAAGAAGATTTGAGATTCCACGTGAGATGACATTCTCATTTTAGCAGTTTAATGAACTGATATCTTCTAAAAGAATATATGGATAAATGGAGATTGCCACACCTTACTCAGTTGAGAGCCAAATTCTCACCCTTCTCATCATTTGTGAGGCTTCCGTCTCATTTCTACATCCATGCTCTCCAAGGTGAATCTTTAGACCAGCATTGGATTTCATATGTATCATGCCTATATGAAGAATAATTCTGTATCCTTGATTGGGTTGATTGGATCTGCATGGCCTACAACTCTCGTGTGGAGGACATCAATGTGCAATCTAGATGATCATCTGCAAACATTGTTGCAAAACAAGCAGGTTTTGTTGGCAGGACGACAATGAAGGTTTGCATAATGGGCGAAAAAATTTATGGGTTAATGTGCCCAATATCAAGAATAGAGAATATTTTATCTCAAGCTCTATTTGTGTTACTTTTATATATATATATATATATATATATATATATATATATATATATATATATATCAAAGAAAAACAGACCGCTTTAAGGTTCCATTATAATAATTTATTTCACCAGAGCCCTTTTAAAGGGCTCCGGATCATCAGATAGCAATTCTGAATATGAACTGAAAAATGAAATGAAAATTGATGGGTAGTGTAAGTTTTTGTAATTTAACCGAGAGTGTAATAGGAGTTGTTAGGGTGACATGGTAGAGTTCCGGGATGGTTTACATGTCTACCAATTCCCGGTATGCTCCATCATATTGAAACGCTTGTTTGTCAAAAAAAAAATTCCATAACTACAACGGAAAAATTTTAAAATTCTAAAATAACTATGACACGTTCAGATGTGTTTTTAAAGTCACTATCGAAACTGAATGCAGATTTTGTCACATGACAATAAGTTTGTCTTTGTAATTTACCTCTGAAGATGATCCTAGAAAAGGTCAAAATTAGTTGGGTGAAAAAAATACTTCCATGATAAATTTCATCTTAACATCAAGAAACTCATTAGACAACAGGAAAAGATCAATATAAAAATACGTAGACATAATATGTCAATGTTATTCAATGAAAACTGTTTGAGTGAAGATATGCTACCTAAATACATACATATATATATATATATATATATATATATATATATATATATATATATATATATATAAACCTAAGGAGCCAGGCAAACCTACCTAGGTTTCATCTAAACAAATCGTCAGGATAATGCTGTGCAAAAGGGAAAAATATGGAACAGAATATATAGCTTAAACCAAAAACATCCATGACCACGTGACAAAAAAAAAAAAACAACAAAAAAACTAATAAAAACTGAACAACAGGGGTTTAGGGGTTAGGTTCTTTATTCAATAACGAAAATAAAAAACAATAGTTGCCTTTACTCGTTTTGGATGTTTTTTTTTATTTGGACACTAAGCTTGAACTCTGGATGATTGTTTTCGCCTCAGTTTTATCTTGTTTTGTTCTTCTACAAGCCGAAATAGCCAAGAATAGTAAGATATATAATCCGGTGTTCTTATAGATATTTTTATTTTTACAAAATAGTGCTGAATGTAAATTTACAGAGCATTAATATTATAAATTAATTGATTTAAAATATGGTTTTTCCGCTACACAGTTCTAACCATGTTTCAAAAATGGAAGGTCCAAATTTGTAATTAAATTAAAGACATTAGTTCCATTTCATCCTCAGGCGAATTTTGGAGTAACTTATAAAATTACTGGGTTTTAAAGTCAGCAAAAATCATAATTTACGTTTCCAAAGAAAAAAAGTAGACGTTCATAAAAAGTTCTGGTATTTTTTGCTGTTGTTTTTGTTGCCTCAACAATGTTTCCCCGATTTGTTGTTGGAGTTTTTGTTCTTGATGTTATTTTATTATTTCCAAGAAAACTGCATTTAATTCTTCCTTTTTTTAATTCTTTGACGTTCAATGTGAATTTCAGATGTTTTAATGTTCCGTTGAGTCTGGCGTAAAATTTTATTCGTCGTATTGATTTCACAAGTTTAAGAAAAAACGAAACTTTGTCCACCACTATTGACTAGTGAATCATCCTCGTCGCCAACTGTTGTTATGTGGAGCCTTACAAGACACAACACTTAACTCGAAAGAGTCGTGATAGTAATATTCGACGCTCAGCTAGACAAGTCACTGCAATAGTATTATTTTCTGTTCTCTAGACAATTACCCAGGACTACTTATCATGAATGAATCAGCCTATTCAAGATTTTAAGGAGGGTTACTGGCTCTTGCCACAACAAAAATTAAAAAACACGCTGTCAACTCAAACATGTGTATCTATAAAATAATATTTGAAGCAGTAGGATATATATATATATATATATATATATATATATATATATATATATATATGCAATTATCTTATGATGATTTTTTGTTCTAATCTTTTGCAGACAGAAAGCAAACAAGACCACAAAAGCTGTAACTACCAATAGCACGTATGAAATTCCGTTGAATGAAAATGATACAAACGACTTAAATACTTATGAAAACCTAAACTGAAGAGAAGTTGATGGCTACAATTATAATGTAACTCAAGTGGTTTTGGAAAAAATGTCCACATCTATTCAAATCAAATATGAAAATCTTTTTATTCAAACTTACAAATTGAGTTGTTTTCAGTCTAAACAAAATTTCACAACTTTTATAAATTCGGTTCATTTCCTTTTTATGAAAAGTTGTGTAAGGAAGAAAAAAAGAATTGTTGTCAAATGAGAAGGCATTTTCTAATTTATCTACTGTTAAAATCATTTCTCCTCAAATTTTTCCTTCTTTCTGTTTTTGCATCTAAGTGTTTCAGTCTGTTTATATCATGTTAAAATTTCATTTCATTTTTCGTTCTGAGTGAATATCAGCTCTCAGTAGTTTGGGGGAAAGGATGAAGGTAATAAAATAATTACTGAAACCTGCACCTTTTCAGCCTGCGTTCAAAGATCCTTCACCAAGGAATGGAGGGAGATCAACGGAAGGTGAAGGAAATTCAAAATTGTTTTAATAAACGCGATTTTTTGAACCCCCCTTTATTGTCCATTCTTTCTTATAATTTCCATTGTAGACGCGAGCATTTTCCGTGTCCATGTCTCTTGTTATTTGATTGATATTAATTGTAAAATTTATCTTTTCCCCTCAACTACCATTAACCTTATTTAAGAAAAAAATAATTACTTGCCCAGAAATTAGTTATCCTCTTTTCCTGGACGCTCAAATTCGCAAATGTCTGCATACCTAATGTCTAATAAAATTTTATTTTATTTTAATAAAATTGTTTTGGTTTTATATCTCACTGAGTATCTCTCATTTATTTTTACGATGCGTCTTGTTGTCACTTGATCTCCATTCTCTACATTCTCCAATCTCTTTTAACCGATTCCACAAAAATATACATTAATAGTTCCTTTTCCCTAGTTTTTGTTCATAATCTATAAGTCTCATCATTTTAATGTTGAAATAGCTAGATGCCACCATAAAAAACTATACTAACAGTTTCACCTCTTGCATTTGTTCGCGTGTGGGACTCGCTTCCGGCTCCTTGCTTTCCAGGCAACATTGATCTTCAAAAACTGAAATGCAATGTCAATCGTTTTGTTCTGTCTTTTTAATTTCTCTCCTTTTATTGTACTTTCTACTGAATAATGTTTTTCTTTTTCTCATATTTTCTCACTATGAATAAACCCTTGGGTTTTAGTGGATTTATTGCCTTGCTTGGGGAATGATTAAACAATAAACATTGTTGAAAATGAAATAACACCAATGTTTAATGAGCTGACACATTTTTATAAATGTATTTATTAGTAAAAAATAAGTTAATTTTTGATCATACGAGATGATTTTTTTTAAATTCAGGCAATTC
This sequence comes from Acanthosepion pharaonis, assembly GCA_903632075.3. NCBI lineage: Eukaryota > Metazoa > Mollusca > Cephalopoda > Sepiida > Sepiidae > Acanthosepion > Acanthosepion pharaonis. The sequence goes on from CAHIKZ030003501.1 coordinate 76,417, forward strand.
ACGAGGGGAAATAAAAAGTGTTGGTCTTGACCTGTACAAACCCCTTGAAAAAATATTTAAACCAATCCACTCGTGCACATACTGTCAAAGCAAGCACAATCATTCCTTGAGATGGATAGTAATGACTATTCTAACTGATTATAAATGCAATTGTTTTACCCTAAATCGTTTCTCTATTAGTCCAGACCCTCACTGAAAAGCAAAAGGCTGGAAGATAATTATACAAGTAAGAAGTGCGAGAGAAGAAAATTGGATGAACGTTCATACGAAGTCCAGACAGCGAGTGGGAGGTATCAGCGAGACAGACGTCATCTGCGCAAATCTTCTGAACCAGTAGAGCATGCAAGCCGGCACCATCCTCTACCGACACAGTACGTTTGCCACATGACATGGCAGAAACTCAAAGAGACTCTGCAGTTCGAACAATAATCTCATCAGTCTCAGCTGTTGCGAGCGACAGCCAGCGTATCTGATGGATTTTGTCAAACTGATCAAGTCCAGTCGACAGCGGCTAGTTTAAATAACGAATCCAAGAGGGCCTTTGTCTGAGTGGAAAGATCCCTTTCCAGTTTCCGCCTGACAGACCTTTTCACCTTTGGGGGAAAGTCTCTTTTTCGTTATTCTTTGCCTGGGCTGGAAGTGGTGGATGTGGATTGGGACGGAGCCCTAGAAAGGGAAGGGGAAGGCTCTTTGATTTGGGGTGGTATCTTTAATTTTTGCTGGCGAAGACGAGTAGAATTGGGACTTGGTTTTCTCCATGCCATTCCCCGCCCCACTTTGCCCATCCCTCTTCTTCATCTTTGTAATTTCTTCCTCCCTTTTCATCCTCTTTTTCTCCCTCTTCAAGGAGAAGGACCTATATGGAGGCATTTCATCCACCGCCATATTAGAATCCGCATGTTGTTGTTTTTGCTGTTGCTGCTTTTGTCGTTGTTGCTTTTGTTTTTGTTGCTGTTGTTGCTTTTTCTGTTGTTTTGCTGTTGACATTGCTTTTGTCCATCTTAATAATCCCATGTGTTGTTTATTATGGTAATTTCATTGAATTGATTATCAGTTTGCATTTGACTGTAGATATATTTTAAATCAATTTTTACACAATATTTAATGCCCGAGTGATTGAACCTGACACTTCCTCTTTAAGTTCAGCGCAGTGGTTCTGGGAGATTATTCCTACAGAACTGGATTTTGGTTAATATTAATTTCAGGTTTTATAAAGTAGGGAGGAAATGAGAGATTTGTAAATGTGTTCTTTGTGATTTTGTATATTATTGAGTTGACGAAAAAAAAGGAAATATTAACAAACGTAATAACATTTAGATGTCAACATGTGTGCGACATTGAAGTCTTTATTGCAATTAGGAAATACAATGATTATCGATAAAAATATTTTTGGAAAACATCGCCCCACCAAAAAAGAAAAAAAATGTTTCTTTACACACAGTGTCATTATATTTGGCAAAAACCCGGATGCGAATGACTTAACTACGCATCCTGTTTAAACCTAAGTATCAAAAAATCAAAAGCAGTTTTATTGGCCACTCGTCAGATATTTGACATCATTTCAGATTTTAATTCTCTCATGTTCACAAGTCACAATGAATTTATACATCCTAATTTTGGCCTTTTCGATTGTGGAAGCTTATTTCTGTGAGTATCTCATTCTTTTTCACACATTTTCTCCTCCGGGATAACTTTTACCTTGAGAATGTTGGCGGAACGTAAAGTTAATTTTTTGGGGGCTTTGTGGAAATTGTCTTTGTCCAGTTTATTTAAAACTACCATGGTTGAGTAAGAGTAGTCAGACACTTGGCAATGGATTGTCGGCTTTTGTGACTTATAGCTTTTCTACTGTCAAGATGTATGTTCTCTTTGATACTATTCCGCTGTTCCCATCTTTCGTTAAAGATGGTTTACGAACTTACAAAGCAGTTCTGTTATTTACCAATTTAAATGTCAATGTGAGCCTGATTATGTGGGGCGAACATCATTTTTCTGTTTCTTAATATTTTGCTTAGCGTTTGGAATCTGTTCCAATGAATCTTCGGATTTCAAAACTAGACAAAGAGAGAGATAGAGATAGAGAAAGAGAGATAGAGAGAGTGAGGGAGCGAGAGAGAGAGGGAGGGAGAGAGTGAGAGTTTAAAACACTTCTCTTTCTTGGATTGTTGAGACAAAATTCTTTGAAGTGTCACGAGATTAGATTGGTTAAAGGTCGATAAGATAACTGACAAATAATTTGATACTGGCAAGAAATTGGACGCTGGTCGCGAGTAACTGAAACGTTACCTTTCACATAACTTCAGACAATCTTCTTTTGCTAATTTAATTTTTCTCCTCATTTTACATCAAAATGATTTGTGCATAGGTCCGCTACTTTCTTTTCTTTCTTCTTGATTCAACGGCTAATTTATATGAAGACAATGGCCTTATTGGTCCAAAAACAATTTCACATAGGCTCGTGAATTTATTTCTGTTTTCTTTCAGCTGACCGGTCATTTTTTTGTGAAGGCAAGATTTTCATTGGTCCAAAGAAAATTTCAGAAGGGTTTCGCGAATTCCTTTCCGTGTTTTTCTCAGTCGCCGAATTTGAATGTAGTGGCTAAAAGAAGTTATTATTATTTCGTACTCACTGCATTTTATCCTAAATGTAATGTTTGTATATTTATCTAATCCAAACGATATACCTATATGATCAACTATTTTATTAATGTATGTATCAGTATGATGTAAGGGTTAGAAAGATTGACTCTCTCACTAATGTTTTTCAATTTTCTCATGACTAAATAAATTCTAGCATCCAGTCAGATGTAGTTTCTAAATAGTTTTTAAACCAATAATCATTGTTTTGTAGGTCAACTCAGATTGGATTAAACCCCTACAACCATTACTTCCGGTAATATAAAGATGGTCAATATCCGCATTTGGACGGTACATCTTATGGCAAATCAGTAATTGTTTTAATCTATTTTCTTTATTTCAGTTATAGCCCAGTTGATAATATTGAAGCTATGAATACCAAATTGTATTGTCTTGTGAATTTATAGCCATAATCTGATTAGAAGAATTGAATTCACTTTGTAGTATTGTTCTTATTCTTCTGTAGAACTCCTTTGTAAACTTTTTCTTTTTTTTCCACATTCTTTATGGCATCTGCCACTTGGATTCCTGGATATTTGTAAGTCTCGTCCCGGCCAAGCGCCTTTCTTGTGATATCAGTCATTTTGTATGTTATTGTTATCTTCACAAACTGACCATAACTTGGTCAAATATGTCTCAACTAAACTACATTGCTGTGTCATCATTGAACTTCTTGACTATGTTTGAAAGACTCACTAAAACTTCGTCCTTTTTTTATATCTACTTTCAAGGCATCGAAAAGAAGAGGTGATTTATTTCCTTTCCAGAAATTTTATATTCTTACCCCGTCTTATCAAGTTCAATAGAAAGAAAAATAAGAGACTTTTTAAAAAAGTCATTTCATCTCAAGCAAGGCGATAAAGCCACTAAGGTGTAAGAATTTACTGAGAATGAAGGAAACTGAGAAAATGAGGAGAATGGACAATAAAAGAACAGATTTCACATAGATAGAAGATGGCGATTGAGGTTTCATTTACATTTCTCAAAAGCATTGTTCACAGCAAAACAAGAAGCGGGAAGATATTTCCACAAGCAAGAAGTGTAAGGGGAAAAACTGTTAAATGTTGACGAAAAAAGTAAAGAAAGTGAGTCGCTTTGAAAAAACAGAGAATGGCACAAACTACTTGGCACCTGTGCTCCGGCCCTGTGTTGGTGGTATCATGGGTATGACTAGCTTGAACCTGCTCTGGACTGGACCAGCTATGACAAGTCAAGACCAGCTATGACTAGCTTAGACCAGCTCTGACCAGCTTGGATAAACTATGACCATTCAAGACCAGCTAAGACCAGCTTAGACCAGTGGCTCGAGTGTTTTCACTCAGGTTCCCTACGTTAAAAACCGATCTTGTATCACATCCTGTCTCAGTGTGACGTCAAGTACTAGGGAAGAATTTGAACTCAGTTTTTCGAGTTAACTTTCTAAATTGATGTCCCTTATTCTGTCTGAACGTTAGGTCCAATTAGATGTCTATATTAGTTACACTAACCTAATACGAATGAAAAATAACAAAAAAAGTCTTCCAAATAGGAAAATTATAAGCACTCCCTCGAAAACAATCAAAGATTTGGTCAGAAAAAGTATAGAATTGACAATAAATCGGAAGCTGAGATTTATAAGATAGGCTGCTTGAAAGGCGATAAGAAAAATATAGGCGCAACATCTCGAAAGAGCTGCATATGTGCACACATCGGGAGAATCCATTAAATTCTTTCTTTCCTTTTACCATGAACATTCCAGGAAATTGGCAATCATGGTTCTCCACAATTTATTTTACTTTTTTAATTCTTGGTCATTTTTGTAGTCTTGCTACATCTCCTAAACCATGTTCTACCATCCATGGACGCAAGCTAGTTAGGTAATCTATGCACTATTTGCCTATCCTTTCTTTATTCTAATATATCTTGTGAGTATCAAATTTTCTAAGCCTTCTTTCATCATTCTGTGTCCTATTAATTTCAACAGTCTCTTCTATTATGTTTCATTATATCCTTTTCATTTCCATTTTTTCTCGTGTTGCTCACATGTTTGGTTCAGCATCTCTTCTGTAGAACCACATTTCAATTGCTTCAAGTCTCTTCATCTGTGAGGAGATTTTACTGCCACATAGGAGAACTGGTATTACATAAGAGTTCAGTAATCTGTTCTTTTTTGTGTGACGGCATACCATCTTTCGAATCTTTATTTAAATATATTTTACAAGCATACTGGCTACGTCAAGTACCGACGAGCAAAAAAAAAAAAAAAAGCAAAAAAAGAAATACATTTTTGCAATTTCATTTTTCTTATTTCACTTCGTGAGTGAAAGCGTATAATTAACAATCAAGATATAGACACGAGCAAAGACCTTATTTCTCAATATTCCCCAATTTTCCTTCCCGTTAAAATCCACTATGTATCCATTTTGCGTCTGCGATAAATCCATTGTGAGCTTCGAGGTTAGCCTATCAGCTGGTATTTATTGTATATAAAAATACAATTATGGCACAAGGCCGAAAAAAGGGAGGGATTCAGACTGGTCTTCACTAACTATCTTTTACCTAACTAATCCGATTCACGACCCATTCACTCATTAAAATTTGCACATTGACCACAAAAATTCGTCCGTCACTGATCAATCCTCCATACAGCGTAATACGACATCCTCCCAAGAGGGACCTACAAAACCCTCCCCATGTCTTAAAAATTTAATGATAATAAATCATTATATATACAATTCTAAAGATGAAGAATGAGAGGGAAGGGAGATGAGCCCAGTAACAAACTAAACATGAATACAAAGTTTGTCTCCCATATCGCTAAAAAAAGTGGTATACCCTGGTGAAAAAAGGTCCCCAAATTGATAAAACAATTTTTAACGTGTAAATGTTTATGTTAGTATTAAAGAGGAAAGACCAAAGTATTTTCTGAATATTTTTTCAGATTTTTAGATCCTTCCTTTAATTCGAAAAATTTTATTTAAAAATTTTGTTTTTCTTGATTCAAAAAATTTTGTAAATTCGTCCTTATCGGGCTTTTTGTCTGACTTTGTAAACAAAATCAAAATTAGTTAGTTTTAAAATCCTGTAAAATTCAGTTACACCCTTTTCTTTTGTTATTTTAGGAAAATTAGAAAATTTAAAGTATACTTAATGTAATTTGAAAGAAACATTACTTACTTTTTTTATGAGAAAATTTTTTAAGAGAGACATTTCCAACTGTGATGCTTGCTTTTGCGCGTGTTTGAGAGATGTTAACTGATGTACGTCAATATATCGACAACTTACGCCAGGAGAATTTATCGGACGATAGGGCAGAAGTGATATGTTTCGTTCTAGTTTTAAGTGAACCTGGTTAGTGTATAAAATACTCTTTCAATTTTTTTTTTTTTTTACCTTACGTTTGCGGTTTGAGGGAGAGGGATATTAACCATTTTTATTTTTGGAAAATCAGAAATCCTAAATCCTAATCAAACTATATATCAGGCATTAAAATTGAGTTTGAAAGGAAACAACTTTCCTAGGGGGACAAAATGCAACAAAGTTCATTGGTAATTTCAATTATATGGCCGCGGCGGGGTGGGGGATGAGTAAAAAAACTTGACACCCGGCCGCGGAAATCTTTAGTAAAAGGCGTAAGTTTTATCTGCAATTCTTAACCACCAGAAACCAGAAGTGTCATTTTTTAGTAGTGATAAGGATAGAATCTTCAGAGTCTTGTGCATTTAATTAAAAAAAATCAGGTTGCAAAAATAAACTTTTGAAGTTTTCAGAAAATTGAGTTCGAGGGGTGTAACAGATATAAAAAAAAATATTTATACCATGAGTGTCAAAAAGTCAAACATTTCTAAAATAATTTAATTCATTTTTGAATAAGTTCTGAAGGTTTCATTGAAATCCAACAAATACTTGATTTTTGCAAGATTTTCCAAATCAATGTGTTTTTCAACTGAAAATAGTGAAAAACAAGTAATGCTAATATTACCTAATTTTTGACCTAAGAAAAACAAGATTTTCAACTTAAATTTAAAATATGCTGCAAATGAAAAAATTTTTTTTTTAAAATAATTAAAAACTACCTTGGTCTTTCCTCTTAATAATAACATAAACTTTTTCACGATAAAATTTTGCTTTTATTAAGTTTGGGGCCTTTTTTTTTCATACTATGCGTTTTTGAGCAAAGAGACGGGCAGTACTAAAACATAACTGATGTTAGTAGGGCACGTCCAACACTCAAGAAAGAGAGGCTGCTGTATGTTCTGCCCATTGGACACAATCAAGAGGCTCTCTCGCTAAGGGAGCGGGAAAGGAGAAAATTTGAGCTGCGTCCACGCAAAATGATCGCCCACGCCAAATTTATCATGTGACCGGCGTCCATATATTCCCCATTATTATTATTATTATTATTATTATTATTATTATTATTATTATTATTATTACGCTAAAGCCCCCGTAGTCCCAACGAACGCTTGTGTGTAACATTTGTTAAACAAAGTTTTTCACTCTCTCTTAATGTTTTACACAGATTTTGGAATATAACACCTTCGGATTTCAGTGGCATAATATGCAGAAAACTTTTTGATTTTCTTCACTAATTTTCTTTCACTCATTTTCTTACTATTTTCTCTTTCACTTATTTTCTTCTTATAATTTCTCTTTCAATAATTTCCTTTCCTTATTTTCTCTTTCACTCATTTTCTTCTCTTTCATTGATTTTCTACTCTGATTTTGTCTTCCACTTATTTTTTAGCTTTTTTCTCTTTCACTCATTTTCTTCTTTTATTTTCTCTTTCATCTTATTTCCTTCGCTTATTTCTCGTTTTCTTTTTCACTTGTTTTCATCGCTTATTTTCTTTCTCTTATATTCTCCTTCACTTTTCTCTTTCACTCATTTTCTTCTCCTATTTTTCTCTTTTTCTCCCTCACCTATTTTCTCTTTCACTCATTTTCTTCTATTTTCTATCTCACTTACCTTCTCTTATTTTCTCTTCCATTTAATTTTCTTCTCATATTTTTCCCGAAGAAATAAATGTATCTTTTCTTCCCCAAATCCTAAAGAATATTTAATTTTATTTTTCTTGTCAGATGAAAGATTTATAAAAACCGCAAATGGACCGAAAACAATTCATTGTGATCACAATTCTTTCTTTTTCACAAATGCTACAAAATACATGCGTTCTTGTAATGATCAAAGTTCTTGTCAGATCCGTTCACGCCATTATGTAAATTATGTTTGCATAAAACGTAAGTATGTTTTTCTTTAAACTCCACTCATGCCACTGACATAGACATTTCTTCAATGGAAAATGAAAATATTTTATTGTTTTTTAGTTTGAAATTTGTCTTCTTTTGTGGTGATAAAAGATATTTTTACCATGAAATTACCGATAAAACTTTTTTAAAGAAGATAAAAAACATTAATTTTTATTTGTTGGAAGAAAACCATTTATTTTATGTTCTTAAATATATTTTATTTGTTTAAAATACAAATATCAACGGCAGATATTTTTGCTTTTTGCAGAATTCTAAAATTGCAACATAATAAAAAAAATAAAAATGAAACAATATATTAAGGCGTAAAATAAAGAAAACATTTATTTGATATTTTCTGTTTATACAGTCCGAACTATTTAATCAAACACACTTGGGACCAGAACATTACCAGGCTACAGAAAATCCTGAATGACATAACTTACTCTTAAAAAACAGCCCTTTTTGTTTCATTCAATACAAAGTCTAAAATAAAAAGAAGCCTAAAACCATAATTAATTTATACTTATTATACTGAATGCAGTTATATACAAGAAATGATTAAGACCATGTCATAAAAAATCTGCTGCTGTTTAGTGGGTAAACTACGCGTGACAGTGCATTTGTAGCTGCTCATTGAAGTAATGGTGGCTGATACATTTTTTGTGCTGAAACGGGAGTTACCGGACAACGCAGTATCAGATTAAAGAGGTCGGACTGGAATGTCATATTGAAGGTTGTTGGTGTTCATAATATTTTTGAAGTTTTATTTATTTATATTTTACAGGAAAATTTGAAAAATCAACCTGCACTCAATTGACACATCACAATCCAAATGTTAATCAAACTGGCTGCTACATTGGGAATTTTACTCGAACTTTTGAAATCAGTCTTCCAAAAACTGGCAGTAAAATATTCCATGTTTTTGTACTTTATAAGTATGTTCTCTATGCGGATAAATCGAATAAGAATATTATATTGCCGTGTTCTGCATTTTGCTATTATAAATGCAGATCTCCATGTCGATTAAATATCGATGGAGATTCTAGGATCCTTTTTAAAGGTAAAATCTCCATTTTCTTTTTTCCAAGTTTAAATTATTACAAAAATATTGTAATACATTTTTTATTATCAGTTTTGCTAAAAGAATGATTAAGAATAATTGTTCATTTTATGCATAGCAGGCCACCATTTGCATTTTTCAAGTGTTGGGTTCTGCTGCTTCATGAAATACTTACAAACAACTAGAACAGCATATTTCAGGGAATGAGAATTTTATTCACAAGTTGGATACAATGTCATGGATAATCCTTTAGATAGTGCTTTCTAAGGGGGTACAGGCTTGAATCCAGGAAAGATTGTAGATTACTGATTTTTTTGTTGTAGATTACTGATTTTTTTGTCGTTAGTTTCACATCATCTTCACTTATGTTATAAGCTAGAAAGTCTAAGGACTTCACATTAGATTCACATTTAGAAACAAACAATTTAAGGTTATTTTTATTTAAGATGTTGAAAACAGCATCTATATCTTGCATGTGTGATTGTTCATTATTACTGAAGATTAATATGTCCTCCATATAGATGAGAACACAGATTGGCAAATATTTTGAAATCATTGCAGCATTTTTAAATCCAAAAGGTGTTTTATCACTTGCTGTTCAAATGGGCTTCTTACCAGTTCTTTGTGTATTTAAAAACAGCATTCATTAGTCAAGACTATTATATTCGTGTCATTGGGGACTCTAGGTCATCAATGTTTGTCAGGTTTATTACAATCTTTAAGTTTAAAATATATTATTGGTATAATTTAGATGCTAAAATGATTCCTTTAGTCTAACTAAAATATATAATTTTTAATATCTTCAGCTATATATATGTTTTTTTTTTAAATAACATGTATTTATCATGAGTGTGTATTTGTATATATGTCTATATGTTTATGTATCTCCGTCTGTGAATTTTAGTTTAATTTATTATACGTTTATGTACAGTACTGCTGACTGATATCATATTTCCTCAACACTACTCCAGTCACGCAACAGACCCCAGACCTGCAGTTTACTAGATAAGGCTGTCACTGATTTTTAATTTTCGCTAACATTAAGTCGGGCTAAATTAAATTTAGCCATTTCAATTGATACATTATGCTAAAAACTTTATACTGTATGAAATAAATTAACTAAATGGATATTTGAAAACAATAAGTTGAAATAAAAGACTATTCTTTGAAAAAGCAGGGCATACAAGTCATTAGAGATTTTAAAAAGATTATTTATGAAATTAAATCTTATAATTTCTCTTTCAATAATTTCCTTCCCTTATTTTCTCTTTCACTCATTTTTCTTCTCTTTCATTGATTTTCTACTCTGATTTTGTCTTCCACTTATTAAGACACTTTTTTTCTCTTTCACTCATTTTCTTCTTTTATTTTCTCGTTCGCTTATTTCCTTCGCTTATTTCTCGTTTTCTTTTCACTTGTTTTCATCGCTTATCTTCTTCTTTTATATTCTCTTTCACTTTTCTCTTTCCTCATTTTCTTCTCCTATTTTCTCTCTCAACAAACCTTTTCTCTTATTTTCTCTTTCATTCTTTATTCTATTTTTTTCTTTCGTTCATTTTCTTCTCTTTTTTTCTCCTTCACTTATTTTCTCTTCCTCTTCTTTTATTTTCTCTTTCACTTATTTTCTTCTTTTATTTCTTCCTTCATTCATTTTTTCTCTTTTTCTCCCTCACTTTTTTCTCTTTCACTCATTTTCTTCTATTTTCTCTCTCACTTACTTTCTCTTATTTTCTCCTTCATTTAATTTTCTTCTCTTATTTTTCCCGAAGAAATAAATTTATCTTTCCTTCTCCAAATCCTAAAGAATATTTTATTTTATTTTTCTTGTCAGATGAAAGATTTATAAAAACCGCAAATGGACCGAAAACAATTCATTGTGATCAGAATTCTTTCTTTTTCACAAATGATACAAAATACATGCGTTCTTGTAATGATCAAAGTTCTTGTCAGATCCGTTCACGCCATTATGTAAATTATGTTTGCATAAAACGTAAGTATGTTTTTCTTTAAACTCCACTCATGCCACTGACATAGATATTACTTCAATGGAAAATGAAAATATTTTATTGTTTTTTAGTTTGAAATTTGTTTTTCTTTATGGTGATAAAAATATATTATCCCTGAAATTAAAAATAAAATCATTTTTCAAGAAAATTAAAAAAAAATGATTTATTTAAAGAAAACCATTTATTTTATGTTCTTAAATTTATTTTATTTGTTCAAAATACAAATATCAACAGCAAATATTTTTGCAGAATTCTAAAATTACAACATAATAAAAAAAAAAAAAAAATGAAACAATATATTAAGGCATAAAATAAAGAAAACATTTATTTGATATTTTCTGCTTATACAGTCCGAACTATTTAATCCAACACACTTGGGACCAGACCATTGCCAGGCTACAGAAAATCCTGAAGACATAATTTACTCTTAAAAACAGCCCTATGTAAACATGAGACTCATCTCATATACATATTGTTGTGTTATCAAAGGTAGAACATAGCTTAAATCAGGAAATTAAACAATCCTTAATGTTTGCAAATAAGGCTTTTTGTTTCATTCAATACAAAGTCTAAAATAAAACGAAGCCTAAAACCATAATTAATTTATACTTATTATACTGAATGCAGTTATATACAAGAAATGATTAAGACCATGTCATAAAAACTCTGCTGCTGTTTGTTGTGTAAACTACGCGTGACAGTGCACTTGTAGCTGCTCATTGAAGTAATGGTGGCTGATACTTTTTGTGCTGAAACGTGGGAGTTACCGGACAACGCAGTATCAGATTAAAGAGGTCGGACTGGAATGTCATATTGAAGGTTGTTGGTGTTCATAATATTTTTGAAGTTTTATTTATTTATATTTTACAGGAAAATTTGAAAAATCAACCTGCACTCAATTGACACGTCACAATCCAAATGTTAATCAAACTGGCTGCTACATTGGGAACTTTGATCGAGATTTTGAAATCAGTCTTCTAAAAACTGGCAGTAAAATATTCCATGTTTTTGTACTTTATAAGTATGTTCTCTATGCGGATAAATCGAATAAGAATATTATGTTGCCGTGTTCTGCATTTTGCTATTATAAATGCAGATCTCCATGTCGAATTATTATCGATGAAGATTCTAGGATCCTTTTTAAAGGTAAAATTTCCATTTTCTTTTTTCCAATTTTAAATTATTACAAAAATATTGTAATACATTTTTTACTATCAGTTTTGCTAAAAGAATGATTAAGAATAATTGTTCATTTTATGCATAGCAGGCCACCATTTGCATTTTTCAAGTGTTGGGTTCTGATGCTTCATGAAATACTTACAAACAACTAGAAGAGCATATTTCAGGGAATGAGAGCTTTATTCACAAGTTGGATACAATGTTATGGATAATCCTTTAGATACTGCTTTCTAAGGGGGTGCAGGCTTGAATCCAGGAAAGATTGTAGATTACTGATTTTTTTGTCGTTAGTTTCACATCATCTTCACTTATGTTATAAGCTAGAAAGTCTAGGGACTTCACATTAGATTCACATTTAGAAACAAAGACTTTAAGGTTACTTTTAAGATTTTGAAAACATCATCTATATCTTGCATGTGTGATTGTTCATTATTACTGAAGATTAATATGTCCTCCATATAGATGAGAACACAGATTGGCAAATATTTTGAAATCATTGCAGCATTTTTAAATCCAAAAGGTGTTTTATCACTTGCTGTTCAAATGGGCTTCTTACCAGTTCTTTGTGTATTTAAAAACAGCATTCATTAGTCAAGACTATTATATTCGTGCCATTGGGGACTCCAGGTCATCAATGTTTGTCAGGTTTATTACAATCTTTAACAAAATATATTATTGTTATAATTTAGATGCTAAAATGATTCCTTTAGTCTAACTAAAATATATAATTTTTAATATCTTCAGCTATATATGTTTTTTTAAATAACATGTGTATTTATCATGAGTGTGTATTTGTATATATGTCTATATGTTTATGTATCTCTCCGTCTGTGAATTTTTAGTTTAATTTATTATACGTTTATGTACAGTACTGCTGACTGATATCATATTTCCTCAACACTACTCCAGTCACGCAACAGACCCCAGACCTGCAGTTTACTAGATAAGGCTGTCACTTTCTTTAATTTTCGCCAACTTAAGTCGGGCTAAATTAAATTTAGCCACATTTCAATTGATACATTATGCTAAAACCTTTATACTGTATGAAATAAATTAACTACAATGGATATTTGAAAACAATAAGTTGAAATAAAAGACTATTCTTTGAAAAGCAGTGCATACAAGTCATTAGAGATTTTAAAAAGATTATTTATGAAATTAAATGTATAAATACATTGCCTATTAAATGTTTCAAGCTCAGATAGTGCCCAGATGTATGCAGCCTGACAAGCCACCTTAATTTTATTAAAATTCTTTATTACTTTCTTTCTGTTTTTTCATTCTTTCTTCTTCGTTATTATGATCAATATCAACGAAATGTATTTTGGTTATTATTTGTTCATATATTACCTACCTAGCTTTGTTACATGTTACAAGATCAAAAAGCTCGTCCCTCCTCATGGGTAGATAAATTAGGGCCCCATTGACAATGTCCTATGCAACCAACGATATACTATTGTATAAAAAGAATAATAAATCTAATCTACAAGAGACCAATCTTTCATCGCAGGGCCTTTTTTTTCAGACAAACAATACAGCTTTCGTTTCTTCAGTTAACTTGTGTTTAACCTCTTCTTCTACGTCTTTTTGTTCGACTTACTAATTTTTTTTTATCTCGAACAATATACTGTTCAACATGGAATCTCAATTTCTCTCGTCAAATAATATGTCTATCGACAAATATCATATAATCCTCTATCAGTTTCGACCCAATGTAAGAAAGTATCTTCAGATTTTACCTCCTCTTTCAATCCCTGGACATTGTTTACTTGGAACCAGTGGTAACAGAGTAAGCAATACCTGAGCAGGACTAAAAAGCGAAAAATAAATAAAAGAAAGACATCCCTAGACATTGGCAATGGTATAGGGTCCAACTGCATAGATTAAAGAAAGATTTCAGTTCAAAATTTCCTGTAGGTTATCTGGATTTAATGTACACCTGATTTGCTCTGAAAACAAAAAAAATAATGAAAAAAAAACTTGTAAGTAACTGCCATTTGTGTTGTGTGCGAACATTATAGGATAGACATTACATTCAGAGAAAACCCTTGTGTGTGTCAGTGTGCTTGTCACTCTCTCTCTCATTCTCCCTCTCTCTCTTTGTACACATGCACATATATATTTAACAGTGAAAGAGAGAGCGAGAGAGAAATATAGACCGACACACATTGTGTGTGTGTGGGTTTTAACAGTTTTTCATCCATTTCACAGTTTCCGACAAAAGTGAAGAAGATTTCAGAGAATTCTTCATGGAAGATAATCCCAAGACAACATTTGAGAGAAAAGATGAAGGTAAGGATTTGATTCCTTTTTATTCATATATCATAGATATTTCATTAAATCTAAAAGGTAATTAGGATTATGCAAATTATGAAACAATCAACTTAATTGGATTTTTAACCCTATTATTCCCACCAGGAAAAGGAAAAAATAACTTCAAATGTAGTTGTCGTTCAATGATGATCAGGTAAAAGACCAAAGTTTAACAGGGCAGCGACCCTGATTGATTCATACTAGTATATGGAAAGTGGTTAATGAAAGTGGGTATTGAGAGACTTAATAATTCTGAGCAAAGAAGCAGAGATCTTCAAAGGCAAAAACAAAAGCCATTCTCACCAAAATGTAACACTCCATCACACAACCTATGACTTTTGCCACAAGAAAAAGTACTTTACCAATCAATAAAAGTACTTTACCAATCAATAAAAGTAAGTGTAAAATATCTCAATTTCTGGGAACGTATTTTTTAGTTTGTTTTAATTCTTGATAAATAAATTTCTGCCAAAGATGAAGCAAAGAAAGTTTAAGATTATTACAAACTGAAATTGGCACCAAGGTTTTAACCTCACTGTCTTGTGTGTTTTATAAATATTGGAATAAAACCAATTAGGAAGAAAATGACTAAGATTTAATAAGAAAGATTTCGTTCTCTTAAAAATCAAATGGTGGCAAAGATGGTCTTATTCATGGCAGCAACATCAGAATATTGACATTTAATTATAAATTGCAGTATCAGTTGTTTTGCTATTAATTGAATAGAAATAAGCAGTATAATTCCCTTGTAGTGGTTTTCCTTTCCAAATAAACTGTATAATTCAATTTTAGAGGTTTTCATTCCTAAATAAACTGTACAAATAATCTGTAGAGGTTTCAATTGAAACTGACCAATTAATTACTTGGATTCATGTGTAAATGAAGAAAGAGAAAAAAATTAGATTTACTTTTTGTCTTTTCAAAAGATAAAATTCTTTTTGAATTTCCTATTTGAAAAACAGATTGTTTTAATGAATCTTTTCCTGATGATTGTTTCATGTTTGTAGCATTTACAGTTTCAAGTTTGGATCATGGAAACAATTCTTCATCAAAGGAAACACCAAAGAACTGTTTACCTGTTCATAAAGGTAAGTAAAATATTTTAGAATTTTTCTGTTTTGATTGATTTAAATTTCAGAAATATTTTTCATCTGAAAGTTGGCTGAAATTTGAATGCCTTTTCTCAAAGATGTTTTCAGATCCTATTTTCAAAAAATGAGAACATGTTGGCGTATTCAAGTGTGTATGGGTATATAAAAATATCAATGCATTGACATATGACGTCAATGTAATGACATATGACACCAAAGCAATGACATATGACATCAATGCATCGACATATGATATCAATGCAATGACATATGACATCAATACATTGACATATTACATCAATGCATTTATATATGACGTCATTTCATTGACATATGATATCAATGCAATGACATATGACATCAATGCATTGACATATGACATCAATGCAATGCCATATGACGTCAATGCAATGACATATGACATCAATGCATTGAAATATGACGTCAATGCATTGAAATATGACGTCATTTCATTGACATATGATATCAATGCAATGACATATGACATCAATGCATTGACATATGTTCATTTATAAATCTAAGCACGTAGATTGAAAATGGGGTACAAATAATGAACAGAAAAATTTTAATTTTCTCTAGATAGATTGTAGACATTGACAGTATGGACATAGAACTCAACACTGCATGGTCATTGTCAGTATCACACTTAAAGACATATACAACTATATGTCATTACTCCGCGCATGGGCTCCTTATATAGGTCACTGGGCAATTATTGAAATATGAAGAAGGAAGAAACAAGTTTACCCAGATTTTATGCTTAAGGCTATATCATAAGTTATTTATATATGTTGACACACACACACACACACACACACACACACACACATATATATGTGTGTGTGTATGAATGTGTGTTTGTGTGTGTATATATATATACATATATTTGTGTACATGTGTGTTTCATTAAACAATATAGGCACATTGTGTCTAATTATTTTTAGTTGTTTTATACTTAGTATTTTTTAATCCAAGTATATTTCTAAGATCCTCTTCAGGGATAAATTACATGGACAACCATATTGTAACTGTGATAAAATCTGCGTTCCGTTGTGTTTGTCTTGCTTGGAGTGAAATGATTAAAAGGAAAGAATACAGACACACACACACACACACACACACACACACACACATATATATATATATATATATATATATATATATGCAAGAGAGACCAGCTTGTTTTTAAAAAATGTTTAAATATCTTTTTTTTTTTTCTTCCTGGACCCTGTTCATTTATTGTTCTTTTCTCACTTCTCCTCCCTAATGTTTTCTCATTCTCCATTCACTATCTGTCACCTCCTTCATCCTAGTGGCATGATTGTCTTGCATGGAGTGTAACAACTACAAAAATACACACACACACATATATATATATATATATATATATATATATATATATATAGAGAGAGAGAGATAGATAGATAAATAGATAGATAGATAGATAGATAGATAGATAGATAGATGATTAAAATATAGTTCGAGAAACAAATGTGACAGAAAAAGAACAGAAAAGGGTAGATGTGCATTTTTGTCAAATTTTGTTTTCATCCAAGAAAATATCTATTTCGTCTTTGTCCTTTTCTGCTCTGATATGAACGCCATTTTTTAAAAAGAAGCCCAGCTACGATTTTGTTGTTTTTGTTATTGTTTTCTTTTCTTTTCAGTGATCATCATTTTGGTGGCTGTTGTGATTGTTTTGTTGATGATTAATATCGCGCTGGTAGCTTTCATCTTTTACAGGTAAATATGACAAATCTGAAAAAAAAAAAAAATTCCATAACTACAACGGAAAAATTTTAAAATTCTAAAATAACTATGACACGTTCAGATGTGTTTTTAAAGTCACTATCAAAACTGAATGCAGATTTTGTCACATGACAATAAGTTTTTCTTTGTAATTTACCTCTGAAGATGGTCCTAGAAAAGGTCAAAATTAGTTGGGTTAAAAAAATACTTCCATGATAAATTTCCTCTTAACATCAAGAAACTCATTAGACAACAGGAAAGGATCAATATAAGAATACGTAGACATAATATGTCAATGCTATTCAATGAAAACTGTTTGAGTGAAGATATGCTACCTAAATATATATATATATATATATTTAAGATAAACCTAAGGAGCCAGGTAAACCTACCTAAGTTTCACCTAAACAGGTCATCAGGATAATGCTGGCAAAAAGGAAAAAAAAAATGGAACAGAATATATAGGTTAAACCAAAAAGAACCAGGACCACGTGACAAAAAAAAAAAAAAACTAATAAAAACTGAAAAAAAAAAAAAAAAAGAAAACATTAGTTGCCTTTACTCGTTTTGGAGGTTTTTTTTTCTTTGGACACTAAGCTTGAACTCTGGACGATTGTTTTCGCCTCAGTTTTTCTTGTTTTGTTCTTCTACAAGCCGAAATAGCCATGGTTTTTCTATGATTACCACCATTAATATATTTTATAATATATTATATATATATTAATATATATATATATATATATATATATATATATATATATATATATATATGATAGGAGATAAACCTATGAAGCACATCTCACTAAAAAAATCCGGTAGTAAAATTACAAAATGTTTTAATTTATCCAGGCAATATGTTAAAAAATATTTTATATTAAAAAGACCTACTTGGATTATCCTTTCGACGTACGGATTTGATATTATTATCAAATCTAAAATGTTTCACTTTTATTAAAGCTTCGTGAGAGATTAAGATATAGAGAAAAAGAAGAAAGAATTTCTGATATTTTTACTTTTGTGTTGTCTGATTTTCATTGGTCAATCATGTTTCATGTGCCTTCGACTTTTAAAACTAATGTTATTATAATTTGTGGTGTTCTGAATTCAAGGAGAGATGAAGCGTCGACCCAACGTTTGAAGAAATTAATGGATTCCAATCGTACCTGAAAAACTGATGTGGAATTCAGATGATAATGTATATTTGTAATTTGTGTGTACTGAGGAGCTTTAATAAAAGTGAAACATGTTAGATTGATAAACATTTTCTATTTATTCTTTAACTTGGTTTCACCTCCATTTAGATTTTTTAATGAACTTTTGAATGTATGGACAAAGCGTTTTGCTTGCCCATTCAATCTTGGATGATAGAAGGAGTTTTGATATGTTGTATCGCAAAGGTTTTACAAAAACTGTCAAACTCTTTAGTAACGAATTGCATGGCTTTGTCTGAAAAAAATGTTATCCGGGATACCGTATCTAGCAAATAATTCATGCATGAAGTTGAACTCTTGCATTTAGAAACTTTTGACCATGGAAAAGCCGTTGACAACGATTAGATTGTAGACACCATTTATCGGTCCCGTGAAATTGATGTGTAATCTCAACCACGGTGTGTCTGTCTTTATCCAAGGGTGGAATTTAACTGGTTCTTAATTTTCTGCTATGTCACAACCTCTGCTCGCTTTTATCAATCTCTCTATGTCTTTGTCGTTATTGGGCCTGTAGACATAGCTACGCATGATGGATTTCATTCTAGAGATATTTGGATGACCTCTATGAAATTCTTTCAACATCCTTTTCTGGATAGATGCAGGCATTACCACTCTTTCACCAGACATTAAAACCTCATCGTAGATTGAGAAAATATTGTCACCGTCAATTTTAGATTTAATTTCATTTTCCTCCTTCAATTTCCACCTCACTTGCTTATTGTTTATCTAATAAAATTTCTTATTTTAATTTCATTCAGCGTCACTGATAGATCACGTACGGTATTGCAGAGAACATTCATAATTTCAGTGTCAGTTCTTAGCTCTTCAATTATCTTCTATTATTTCGCTAAACTTGAACTTTTCACATTCCCTGTTTACGATACTATCATAAATGGTAAAAGCTTCATATTTTTTCTTACAATATTTACGTATTTGCCAACGTATACTAAACAATGACCTTTGGTCACTGAAATTTTTACGAATACTTTCTTCATAATAGAAATAATAGTTTCTTCAAACACCAATTTACTTGATTTTTTTTTCAGGCTGTAATTCACGTATTTTTTGTGTTCCGTGGGTCCTAACTTTCTTTGTAGAAGGTTCACTTTTTTTCTCGCCCGACCATCTTATACAGTCATTTTTTTAAAAGATTTCCTCATAGCATTTGTAGTATGCTGCAAATGTAACCTCTTCATCAGTTATATTTAAATCCACCAATTGCATTTACTACTGAGTCCTGTAAGAAAAAAGTAGACGTGATTTTTTTTACCTTTACTGTTCATAAAAAGTTTTGATATTTTTTGCTGTTGTTTTTGTTGCCTCAACAATGTTTCCCGGAATTGTTGTTGCTATAGTTGTTGTTTTTGCTGTTATTTTATTAATTCCAAGAAAATTGCTTTCAATTTTTCCTTTTTAATTCTTTGACGTCCAATGTGTATTTCACATGTTTTAATGTTCCGTTGTGTCAGGCGTAAAATTTTATTCGACGTATTGATTTCACAAGTTTAAAAAAAAACGAAACTTTGTCCACCACTATTGACTAGTGAATAATCCTCGTCGGCAACTGTTGTTATGTGGGGCCTTACAAGACACAACACTTAACTCGAAAGAGTCGTGATAGTTGTATTCGACGCTCAGCTAGACAAGTCACTGCAATAGTATTATTTTCTGTTTTCTAGACAATTACCCAGGACTACTTATCATGAATGAATCAGCCCATTCATGATAGTAAGGGGGGTTAACTGGCTCTTGCCACAACAAAAATAAAAAAAAACACGCTGTCTACTCAAACATGTGTATCTATAAAAAATATAATATATATATATATATATATATATATATATATATATATATGCAATTATCTTATGATGTTTTTGTTCTAATCTTTTGCAGACAGAAAGCAAACAAGACCACAAAATCTGTAACTGCCAAAAGCACGTATGAAATTCCGTTGAATGAAAATGATGCAAACGACTTAAATACTTATGAAAACCTAAACTGAAGAGAAGAAGAAGATGGCTACAATTATAATGTAACTCAAATGGTTTTGGAAAAAATGTCCACATCTATTCAATTCAAATATGAAAATCTTTTTATTCAAACTTACAAATTGAGTTGTTTTCAGTCTGAACAATAAATAAATTGGTTTATAAATTTGGTTCATTTCCTTTTTATGAAAAGTTGTGTAAGGAAAAAAAAAAGAATTGTTGTCAAATGAGAAGGCATTTTCTAATTTATCTACTGTTAAAATCATTTCTCCTCAAATTTTTCCTTCTTTCTGTTTTTGCATATATCTGTCTAAGTGTTTCAGTCTGTTTCTAAAAAACATATATTTAATTTTATAATTAATAGATTAGGGTTTTTACTCGTCAACATGTTTTAAACGTGTCATTAAGATTTTTATTAGCATCCTCGGTTTAATTCGTTGTATTTATTCATTTTAATCGCATAAACGAGATTATTATTTTTTTTCTTTTTTTTTTACTCGTTTGCATGTTTTAAACGTTTTATTATGATATATATATATATATATATTTCTTTTAAGCCCTCTTGGGTTAACTCGCTCTAATTGTTTATTTCTATTTTATTCAATTTTTTTTATTTATTCGTCAGCATGTCTTAGATGTTTTATGTAATTTATAAGATCTCTCGGTTTTAACTCGCTGTAATTTATTTATTACTTGTACATATATTATTATTCGTAAAGTTCTAAAACGGTTTTATTTATAAGCACTCTCGGCTTGATTCGCTGTAATCTATTTATTAATTTCAATGGCTGTATTTTCTTATCTCTGTATATAGTAATTATTGCTGGTGAAATGAAACGTGAGGGGAAGTGGGTAAAAACGGAAAACATAATTACCTTCTAAGTATCCGAGGAGGGGGTGTCCATCCAAAAAAAAAAAAAAAAAAAAAAAGTAAAAAATTACCCGTAAACGGCTTAAATTGATTTCGCACCGTTGTGATTAGCTGTTGGTCAATCTCCAATCAAACGTGAGATTACGGGGTATTCTTATAAAAGTCAGCACAAACAAGAATTTTTTTTTAGAGGACGTTTCAGAGTCTAATCAGCTCTGAAGAGGTCGATTTGGTGAGGTCAGTATGATGTTTGAAAGACCCAAAACTGTCCAATGATCCTTTTCTAGAACATCACTGACGACGCCCTCTAGCGCTAAAAGAGCGTATATTCAAAGTATCATGTTAAAATTTCATTTTATTTTTCGCTCTGAGTGAATATCAGTTCTCACTAGTTTCTCAGGGGGAAAGGATGAAGGTAATAAAATAATTACTGAAACCTGCACCTTTCCAGCCTGCGTTCAAAGATCCTTCACCAAGGAATGGAGGGAGATCAAGGGAAGGTGAAGGAAATTCAAAATTGTTTTAATAAACGCGATTTTTTTTTTTTTTTTTTACTAATGGCTACTCTTGCCGATTGAAATCTGGAATCCTTTTGTTGACCGCCAAATTTTTTCGGTCAAGTGAACAAATGGTCAACTTATAAATGTTTAAGGAAAATTCTGACGAGAAAAAAATTGTCTATGACGACACAGTAAACAAACCTTCCTAGCGGCTGACTTAGTAATGGATTGAATAGAGTCTTTCCAATTCATGCCAGCCGAGAATGTTAGCCCGAGAAGGTGCAATAAGTCACTCTCCTCGATGTTAGCATCAGCCATACCGATAGAAGGCAAAAATGCTTCTCTCAAATGCTTAAAAAAGAACTTTTTGTATTGAAGTCATTAAACTGACAAGCCATTTCTTGCCCCAGTTAACAACAGATTGAAGCTCATTGTTGAAAGCTGCCATTATTGCTTTTTTCATCAAATAATCAAACTGACCATTAAGACAGGACTAAATATTTACGGCAGTATTGATCAGTGATTCGACCGGGGTCATATGGACCCTATATCATTACTGGTGGTCGACAAAAAAACACAAAAAAAATTTCCCTTCAGAATAGTTACAACTGGGAATTGGAATCGACGATATATTAATATATTAAAATAACTCTTATATACAGTTTAACCCGGATAAAAGAAGTTGTCGGGACCGGAAGTCTCTTATATCCGGGTTTGGTCTAATTTATATGCATTAACACAGGTTTAATTTGGGACCAGAAAAATTCTCTTATATCCGGGTTTCTCTTATATCGGGTCTCTTATATCCGGGTTAAACTGTTAACGTTTACACCGGAGAAAGGATTAACGGAATACAAGACTTGACATTTGAAAATTATTTTTTCGACTGTCATTGACATCGAAGGAGCCGAAATACAAAAACAAAAAACTTTGCAGAATTTTAAGCATCGAGATCTCATTGAATAAATCAGCACCTTTTTTTAAAATTTATTAATTCTTTCATATTTTTAAAACGGTTTATTATTAGTTATTTTACTTTTATATAAATGTTTATAGAATTTAGTTGTTAAATACAATTTATTTTCATTAAATTATTTACTTCAAAATAAAGCATATACATTTTTACTATTTCTATAATGCACTTTTTAAATTTATATATTAGGAAAAAGTAAAATGCTTTTTATATATATATATATATAATGGTTGTGGAGGTGCATTTAAAACAGTAAAAATCCATGGGTAAAAGTTTGAGAATCACTGGTGTTGAAATACTGAGTTGAGAATTGATGACATTGTTAAAATCGACTGCCAATATTGCCTTTCATCAAATCTATCAAACTTACCATTAAGACAGGACTAAATATTTACGTCATCAGTATTGATCAGTGATTCTCGACCGGGGTCCATATGGACCCTATAGATACATTACTGGTGGTCGACACAAAAAAAATGCAAATTATATTATAATATTTCACTTCGGAATGGTAGTTACAACTAGGAATTGGAATTGCTATAGTAATCTACGATATATTAATATATTAAAATCGAAAAACAACTCTAAAACTGGCAGAAAATGCGATCAAGCGGTAAGTTAGATTCTCTTTCACTCAACAGGATGTTTTGATTGTAAAAGGAGAATAAAAACTGGGAAGGATATATAAAGGAAGGATTTATTTTAATATAGTAACTAAGAAAAGTACTTTTCGATAAAATGTATATACAGTGTAACCCGGATATAAGAGAGTTGTCGGGACCGGAGAAGAAGTCTCTTATATCCGGGTTTGGTCTAATTTATACTTTTGGTCTTTCCTCTTAATAAAATCATAAACATTTTGACGATAAAACATTGTTTTTATTAAGTTTGAGGCCTTTTTCATCATGTTTTGCTGTTTTTTTTTGCAAAAAAGTGGAGGTACCTACTTCTATAGATTGTAGATCTGTTATTAGCCTTGCAAATGAAATAATAACAGACTTATTTTTTTTTTTCCATAAGAAAGTGTATAAAATTGACAGAAACAAAGAGAAACAACTTGACATGATTGCAAATTCAATTGGTAAAAAAGAATTTAAATCATATCGAGAGATACAATTATATACAAAGAATTAGAAAGCGAAAAAACAAAGTGGCAGATCAAAATTTTAAGAAATACCATATTTAAAGAAAACTGAATTCGTATCACTGATATTTATATAAGACAAGTAATTAGGAAGCGATGATTTTGTCTACAATGAAAACAATGAATGTCACTTGAATGTTTACAGGTAAAGGGAGACAACTTTGAATTCCATATTGAGTTAAAGTTTTCTTACGGTTTTTTTCTTCTTCATTTTTTGTTTTTAAAGATTTATCTCTTACTTTTTTTCTTGAAAAGTTTTACATGGCTTCCATGTGTAAGTCATTTGATATTTTAAACTTGATACTAAATTCCTTAAACTTTAATAAGAAGTGGATAATCCTTTCCCTTTTGTCTTCCTCAATGGATTTAAATCAGTCATTATCGGACTCTCTGTAAACGAAATATCAGATTCTTCATATAATAAATCCCTGCAAATGAAAACAAGACCGCTAATCTTCCTTGAGAATATCAAAACAAAATTTCTTATTTTATAATTTCATGACTAATTTTTTCCTTATTAAAATTTAAAGTATACTCCAGATTTCTACTTATTTTAAAAGTGGTCCCAAAGTCAAGAAAGAAAAAAGTTAAGAAACACTAATTTAAACAATCTGCGCAAAATTATAAATTTTAAATTTAATACAATCAACAGCTGTTTTATATTTTTACAAACATTTTACAGGCGATCGAACTGATTTTTTTATATTACTTTTGTTTAGCAGACAATTGTTGGAATAGTAATGAGTCTTTTTAAATTTATGAACTGTAAGTTTGTTAAATCCTTTGTCAACTGATGATTCTTGGTATCATTTTATTACGCAGATTTTTTAAAGTTAGGTCTCCTTTTAACATCAATAAGACAAGTAATTAAAGATGACCGCAGTTTCTTAACTATAAGGCTTATAAAGAAAACACAAGTTATTTGTATAGAGAGAGAATAGGAGAAATAGGAATCAGTGGAAACTATCAAATGATCAAAAAAAAATCACTTGAACACAAATTTAGAGTTGTCTCCCTTACACAAGCAGCGGGAATTTTTTTACTTTTGGAGTTGAAATCTTCAAAACGGAATTTTTATTTAGTCAGATATTTATTTTTAATTCTCTGGCAATCGATTGGTTTAAATCTGTGTTCTTTTAAGTAAATGAGGTAAATATCGTTTTTGCTTATGTGTTTTGTTTTTATCAAAATTGCCCATGTCCTGAAGGGACCCAGCATATAGAAGAAGGTTGAGTTAATCATTACTTTTTTTTAAAAAATGGCCTAAATTTTCTTAAAATCGTTTTACTTTAAATTAAAAGAGGCAAAAATAACTATTAATTTGTACAACTTGTGCTAATGAGTGAAATATATTTTTATAATAATATTCTGTGCTGTGAAATTATAAACCATTTAGTTATTTATTACTAAACTAGTTTACCAATTATATATTGACTTATTTAGACTATTGTCCTTATCTTATTTGGCCAATGAACTCACGAGCCTTCTGGGCTTCATTATAGTCAAAAATTTCAAACTAAACACTTTATTCAATCCACAGGAGTAGATTGTTCTCTTTGTACAGTCCATGCATTTTTTAAAAACCATTTCACCCCAAGCAAGGTGATAATGCCATTGAGAGTTACTTGGAGTGAAAGAGAATGAGAAAACTTTAAAAGGAACTGGAAACCCAATCCTAAACAGGAAAGAAGGGATAAACTTCTTCGGCTGTTCAATAGACAGGGAGTGACGTAAAACCATTTCGGAACATTCTCGATAAGTGTGAACTTGTAGATAAGTCGGAACAAAGGATAAGGTCTTCTCTCATTTGGATTTCTGGTGCATAATGACCATTTTGAACGGTCTCTGTGGATCGAGCCATTCTTGCCGACATCCGCCGATTAGTTTTAGCGGGAGATGGAATGCCGTTGTCGATATTCATGGAGGAAATCGGCACCAATAACGACGTAAACCAGGAACTTCGATAAGTGTGAACTGTAGATAACTGGAAAAAGGATAAGGCTCTTCGTCTCATTTGGATTCATGCGCATAATGACCATTTTGAACGGTCTTATTTCGGTGGATCGAGCCATTCTTGCTGACATCTCGCCGATTAGTTTTAGCGGGAGATTGGAATGCCGTCCTTGACCTCGATATAGATCGTATAGGAGGAATCCGGTACTAACAACGGTGACGTAAAACCATTTCGGAACATTCTGATAAGTGTGAACTTGTAGATAAGTACTGAAATAAAGGATAAGGCTCTTCGTCTCATTTGATTTATGCGCATATAATGACCATTTTGAACGGTCTTATTTGTTTCGGTGGATCGAGCCATTCTTGCTGACATCTCGCCGATTAGTTTTAGGGGAGATTGGAATGCCGTCCTTGACCTCGATATAGATCGTATAGGAGGAATCCGGCACTAACAACGGTGACGTAAAACCATTTCGGAACATTCTCGATAAGTGTGAACTTGTAGATAAGTACTGAAATAAAGGATAAAGGCTCTTCGTCTCATTTGATTTATGCGCATAATGACCATTTTGAACGGTCTTATTTGTTTCGGTGGATCGAGCCATTCTTGCTGACATCTCGCCGATTAGTTTTAGCGGGAGATTGGAATGCCGGGACCTCGATATAGATCGTATAGGAGGAATCCGGCACTAACAACGGTGACGTAAAACCATTTGAACATTCTCGATAATGAACTTGTAGATAAGTACTGAAATAAAGGATAAGGCTCTTCGTCTCATTTGGAATCCATAATGACCATTTTGAACGGTCTTATTTGTTTCGGTGATCGTAAAACCGATTATTTAGCGGGAGATTGGGCCGTCTTGACATTCTCGGTACCAATAACGGTGACGTAAAACCATTTGAACATTCTCGATAAGTGTGAACTTGTAGATAAGTACTGAAATAAAGGATAAGGCTCTTCGTCTCATTTGGATTTATGCGCATAATGACCATTTTGAACGGTCTTATTTGTTTCGGTGGATCGAGCCATTCTTGCTGACATCTCGCCGATTAGTTTTAGCGGGAGATTGGAATGCTGTCCTTGACCTCGATATAGATCGTATAGGAGGAATCCGGCACTAACAACGGTGACGTAAAACCATTTCGGAACATTCTCGATAAGTGTGAACTTGTAGATAAGTACTGAAATAAAGGATAAGGCTCTTCGTCTCATTTGGATTTATGCGCATAATGACCATTTTGAACGGTCTTATTTGTTTCGGTGGATCGAGCCATTCTTGCTGACATCTCGCCGATTAGTTTTAGCGGGAGATTGGAATGCCGTCCTTGACCTCGATATAGATCGTATAGGAGGAATCCGGCACTAACAACGGTGACGTAAAAACCATTTCGGAACATTCTCGATAAGTGTGAACTTGTAGATAAGTACTGAAATAAAGGATAAGGCTCTTCGTCTCATTTGGATTTATGCGCATAATGACCATTTTGAACGGTCTTATTTGTTTCGGTGGATCGAAGCCATTCTATGCTGACATCTCGCCGATTAGTTTTAAGTACCAAATAAAGATAAGGGAGATTGGAATGCCGATCCTTGACCTCGATATAGATCGTATAGGAGGAATCCGGCACTAACAACGGTGACGTAAAACCATTTCGGAACATTCTCGATAAGTGTGAACTTGTAGATAAGTACTGAAATAAAGGATAAGGCTCTTCGTCTCATTTGGATTTATGCGCATAATGACCATTTTGAACGGTCTTATTTGTTTCGGTGGATCGAGCCATTCTTGCTGACATCTCGCCGATTAGTTTTAGCGGGAGATTGGAATGCCGACCTTGACCTCGATATAGATCGTATAGGAGGAATTAACAACGGTGACGTAAAACCATTTCGAACATTCTCGATAAGTTTGAACTTGTAGATAAGTACTGAAATAAAGGATAAGGCTCTTCGTCTCATTTGATTTATGCGCATAATGACCATTTTGAACGGTCTTATTTGTTTCGGTGGATCGAGCCATTCTTGCTGACATCTCGCCGATTAGTTTTAGCGGGAGATTGGAATGCCGTCCTTCCGATATAGATCGTACCTCCGGCACTAACAACGGTGACGTAAAACCATCGGAACATCGATAAGTGGAACTTGTAGATAAGGAAATAAAGGATAAGGGCTCTTTCGTCTAATTTGATTTTGCGCATAATGACCATTTTGAACGGTCTTAACGGTGACGTATTCTGCTGAAACCAGTTTTCGGAATGCCGTCCTTCTCGATAGAGGAACCGGCACCAATAACGGTGACGTAAAACCATTTCGGAACATTTCGATAAGTGTGAACTTGTAGATAAGTACTGAAATAAAGGATAAGGCTCTTCGTCTCATTTGGATTTATGCGCATAATGACCATTTTGAACGGTCTTATTTGTTTCGGTGGATCGAGCCATTCTTGCTGACATCTCGCCGATTAGTTTTAGCGGGAGATTGGAATGCCGTCCTTGACCTCGATATAGATCGTATAGGAGGAATCCGGCACTAACAACGGTGACGTAAAACCATTTCGGAACATTCTCGATAAGTGTGAACTTGTAGATAAGTACTGAAATAAAGGATAAGGCTCTTCGTCTCATTTGGATTTATGCGCATAATGACCAAACGGTCTTATTTGTTTCGGTGGATCGAGCCATTCTTGCTGACATCTCGCCGATTAGTTTTGAGGGGAGATTGGAATGCCGTCCTTGACCTCGATATAGATCGTATAGGAGGAATCCGGCACTAACAACGGTGACGTAAAACCATTTCGGAACATTCTCGATAAGTTTGAACTTGTAGATAAGTACTGAAATAAAGGATAAGGCTCTTCGTCTCATTTGGATTTATGCGCATAATGACCATTTTGAACGGTCTTATTTGTTTCGGTGGATCGAGCCATTCTTGCTGACATCTCGCCGATTAGTTTTAGCGGGAGATTGGAATGCCGTCCTTGACCTCGATATAGATCGTATAGGAGGAATCCGGTACTAACAACGGTGACGTAAAACCATTTCGGAACATTCTCGATAAGTGTGAACTTGTAGATAAGTACTGAAATAAAGGATAAGGCTCTTCGTCTCATTTGGATTTATGCGCATAATGACCATTTTGAACGGTCTTATTTGTTTCGGTGGATCGAGCCATTCTTGCTGACATCTCGCCGATTAGTTTTAGCGGGAGGAAGATTGATATAGATCGTATAGGAGGAATCCGCACTAACAACGGTGACGTAAAACCATTTGAACATTCTCGATAATATACTGAAATAAAGGATGGGATTTGGAATGCCATAATGACCATTTTGAACGGTCAACGGTGACGTAAAACCATTGACGTAAAACCATCGGAACATTCGGAACATTCTCGATAAGTGTGAACTTGTAGATAAGTACTGAAATAAAGGATAAGGCTCTTCGTCTCATTTGGATTTATGCGCATAATGACCATTTTGAACGGTCTTATTTGTTTCGGTGGATCGAGCCATTCTTGCTGACATCTCGCCGATTAGTTTTTTGGAATGCCGTCCTTGACCTCGATATAGATCGTATAGGAGGAATCCGGTACTAACAACGGTGACGTAAACCCATTTCGGAACATTCTCGATAATGAACTTGTAGATACTGAAATAAAGGATAAGGCTCTTCGTCTCATTTGGATTTATGCGCATAATGACCATTTTGAACGGTCTTATTTGTTTCGGTGGATCGAGCCATTCTTGCTGACATCTCGCCGATTAGTTTTAGCGGGAGATTGGAATGCCGTCCTTGACCTCGATATAGATCGTATAGGAGGAATCCGGTACTAACAACGGTGACGTAAAACCATTTCGGAACATTCTCGAAAGTAAAGGAAATAAAGGATAAGGCTCTTCGTCTCATTTGGATTTATGCGCATAATGACCATTTTGAACGGTCTTATTTGTTTCGGTGGATCGAGCCATTCTTGCTGACATCTCGCCGATTAGTTTTAGCGGGAGATTGGAATGCCGTCCTTGACCTCGATATAGATCGTATAGGAGGAATCCGGCACTAACAACGGTGACGTAAAACCATTTCGGAACATTCTCGATAAGTGTGAACTTGTAGATAAGTACTGAAATAAAGGATAAGGCTCTTCGTCTCATTTGGATTTATGCGCATAATGACCATTTTGAACGGTCTTATTTGTTTCGGTGGATCGAGCCATTCTTGCTGACATCTCGCCGATTAGTTTTAGCGGGAGATTGGAATGCCGTCCTTGACCTCGATATAGATCGTATAGGAGGAATCCGGCACCAACAACGGTGACGTAAAACCATTTCGGAACATTCTCGATAAGTTTGAACTTGTAGATAAGTACTGAAATAAAGGATAAGGCTCTTCGTCTCATTTGGATTTATGCGCATAATGACCATTTTGAACGGTCTTATTTGTTTCGGTGGATCGAGCCATTCTTGCTGACATCTCGCCGATTAGTTTTAGCGGGAGATTGGAATGCCGTCCTTGACCTCGATATAGATCGTATAGGAGGAATCCGGTACTAACAACGGTGACGTAAAACCATTTCGGAACATTCTCGATAAGTGTGAACTTGTAGATAAGTACTGAAATAAAGGATAAGGCTCTTCGTCTAATTTGGATTTATGCGCATAATGACCATTTTGAACGGTCTTATTTGTTTCGGTGGATCGAGCCATTCTTGCTGACATCTCGCCGATTAGTTTTAGCGGGAGAATTGGATATGCCGTCCTAACAACGGTGACGTAAAACCCTCGATATAGATCGTATAGGAGGAATATAGATCGTATAGGAGGAAAACCATGAACGGTTTTTTGGAAGGCATTCCATTTTGAACTTGTAGATACACTGAAATAAAGGGGCTCTTGAATGCGCATAATGACCATTTTGAAATTTGTTTCGGTGGATCGGTGTTTTACGGGAGATTGGAAACCCATTTCGTATAGGAGGAACATTCTGACGTAAAACCATTTGAACATTGTCGATAAGTGAACTTGAAATAAAGGATAAGGCTCTTCGTCTCATTTGGATTTATGCGCATTTGTTTAATGACCATTTTGAACGGTCTTATTTGTTTCGGTGGATCGGTGACGCCATTCTTGCTGACATCTCGCCGATTAGTTTTAGCTGGTGGGAGATTGGAATGCCGTCCTTGACCTCGATATAGATCGTATAGGAGGAATCCGGCACTAACAACGGTGACGTAAAACCATTTCGGAACATTCTCGATAAGTGTGAACTTGTAGATAAGTACTGAAATAAAGGATAAGGCTCTTCGTCTCATTTGGATTTATGCGCATAATGACCATTTGAACGGTCTTATTTGTTTCGGTGGATCGAGCCATTCTTGCTGACATCTCGCCGATTAGTTTTAGCGGGAGATTGGAATGCCGTCCTTGACCTCGATATAGATCGTATAGGAGGAATCCGGTACTAACAACGGTGACGTAAAACCATTTCGGAACATTCTCGATAAGTTTGAACTTGTAGATAAGTACTGAAATAAAGGATAAGGCTCTTCGTCTCATTTGGATTTATGCGCATAATGACCATTTTGAACGGTCTTATTTGTTTCGGTGGATCGAGCCATTCTTGCTGACATCTCGCCGATTAGTTTTAGCGGGAGATTGGAATGCCGTCCTTGACCTCGATATAGATCGTATAGGAGGAATCCGGCACTAACAACGGTGACGTAAAACCATTTCGGAACATTCTCGATAAGTGTGAACTTGTAGATAAGTACTGAAATAAAGGATAAGGCTCTTCGTCTCATTTGGATTTATGCGCATAATGACCATTTTGAACGGTCTTATTTGTTTCGGTGGATCGAGCCATTCTTGCTGACATCTCGCCGATTAGTTTTCGAGCGGGAGATTGGAATGCCGTCCTTGACCTCGATATAGATCGAAATAAAGGATCCGGCATAATGACCATTTGAACGGTCTAACAACGGTGACGTAAAACCATTTCGGAACATTCTCGATAAGTGTGAACTTGTAGATAAGTACTGAAATAAAGGATAAGGCTCTTCGTCTCATTTGGATTTATGCGCATAATGACCATTTTGAACGGTCTTATTTGTTTCGGTGGATCGAGCCATTCTTGCTGACATCTCGCCGATTAGTTTTAGCGGGAGATTGGAATGCCGTCCTTGACCTCGATATAGATCGTATAGGAGGAATCCGGCACTAACAACGGTGACGTAAAACCATTTCGGAACATTCTCGATAAGTGTGAACTTGTAGATAAGTACTGAAATAAAGGATAAGGCTCTTCGTCTCATTTGGATTTATGCGCATAATGACCATTTTGAACGGTCTTATTTGTTTCGGTGGATCGAGCCATTCTTGCTGACATCTCGCCGATTAGTTTTAGCGGGAGATTGGAATGCCGTCCTGACCTCGATATAGATCGTATAGGAGAATCCGGCACTAACAACGGTGACGTAAAACCATTTCGGAACATTCTCGATAAGTGTGAACTTGTAGATAAGTACTGAAATAAAGGATAAGGCTCTTCGTCTCATTTGGATTTATGCGCATAATGACCATTTTGAACGGTCTTATTTGTTTCGGTGGATCGAGCCATTCTTGCTGACATCTCGCCGATTAGTTTTAGCGGGGGAGATTGGAATGCCGTCCTTGACCTCGATATAGATCGTATAGGAGGAATCCGGCACTAACAACGGTGACGTAAAACCATTTCGGAACATTCTCGATAAGTGTGAACTTGTAGATAAGTACTGAAATAAAGGATAAGGCTCTTCGTCTCATTTGGATTTATGCGCATAATGACCATTTTGAACGGTCTTATTTGTTTCGGTGGATCGAGCCATTCTTGCTGACATCTCGCCGATTAGTTTTAACTTGGGAGATTGGAATGCCGTCCTTGACCTCGATATAGATCGTATAGGAGGAATCCGGCACTAACAACGGTGACGTAAAACCATTTCGGAACATTCTCGATAAGTGTGAACTTGTAGATAAGTACTGAAATAAAGGATAAGGCTCTTCGTCTCATTTGGATTTATGCGCATAATGACCATTTTGAACGGTCTTATTTGTTTCGGTGGATCGAGCCATTCTTGCTGACATCTCGCCGATTAGTTTTAGCGGGAGATTGGAATGCCGTCCTTGACCTCGATATAGATCGTATAGGAGGAATCCGGCACTAACAACGGTGACGTAAAACCATTTCGGAACATTCTCGATAAGTTTGAACTTGTAGATAAGTACTGAAATAAAGGATAAGGCTCTTCGTCTCATTTGGATTTATGCGCATAATGACCATTTTGAACGGTCTTATTTGTTTCGGTGGATCGAGCCATTCTTGCTGACATCTCGCCGATTAGTTTTAGCGGGAGATTGGAATGCCGTCCTTGACCTCGATATAGATCGTATAGGAGGAATCCGGTAACAACGGTGACGTAAAACCATTTCGGAACATTCTCGATAAGTGTGAACTTGTAGATAAGTACTGAAATAAAGGATAAGGCTCTTCGTCTCATTTGGATTTATGCGCATAATGACCATTTTGAACGGTCTTATTTGTTTCGGTGGATCGAGCCATTCTTGCTGACATCTCGCCGATTAGTTTTAGCGGGAGATTGGAATGCCGTCCCTTGACCTCGATATAGATCGTATAGGAGGAATCCGGTACTTAACAACGGTGACGTAAAACCATTTCGAACATTCTCGATAAGTTTGAACTTGTAGATAAGTACTGAAATAAAGGATAAGGCTCTTCGTCTCGCATTTGGATTTATGCGCATAATGACCATTTTGAACGGTCTTATTTGTTTCCGGTGGATCGAGCCATTCTTGCTGACATCTCGCCGATTAGTTTTAGCGGGAGATTGGAATGCCGTTGAATGCCGTCCTTGACCTCGATATAGATCGTATAGGAGGAATCCGGCACTAACAACGGTGACGTAAAACCATTTCGGAACATTCTCGATAAGTGTGAACTTGTAGATAAGTACTGAAATAAAGGATAAGGCTCTTCGTCTCATTTGGATTTATGCGCATAATGACCATTTTGAACGGTCTTATTTGTTTCGGTGGATCGAGCCATTCTTGCTGACATCTCGCCGATTAGTTTTAGCGGGAGATTGGAATGCCGTCCTTGACCTCGATATAGATCGTATAGGAGGAATCCGGCACTAACAACGGTGACGTAAAACCATTTCGGAACATTCTCGATAAGTGTGAACTTGTAGATAAGTACTGAAATAAAGGATAAGGCTCTTCGTCTCATTTGGATTTATGCGCATAATGACCATTTTGAACGGTCTTATTTGTTTCGGTGGATCGAGCCATTCTTGCTGACATCTCGCCGATTAGTTTTAGCGGGAGATTGGAATGCCGTCCTTGACCTCGATATAGATCGTATAGGAGGAATCCGGCACTAACAACGGTGACGTAAAACCATTTCGGAACATTCTCGATAAGTGTGAACTTGTAGATAAGTACTGAAATAAAGGATAAGGCTCTTCGTCTCATTTTGGATTTATGCGCATAATGACCATTTTGAACGGTCTTATTTGTTTCGGTGGATCGAGCCATTCTTGCTGACATCTCGCCGATTAGTTTTAGCGGGAGATTGGAATGCCGTCCTTGACCTCGATATAGATCGTATAGGAGGAATCCGGCACTAACAACGGTGACGTAAAACCATTTCGGAACATTCTCGATAAGTGTGAACTTGTAGATAAGTACTGAAATAAAGGATAAGGCTCTTCGTCTCATTTGGATTTATGCGCATAATGACCATTTTGAACGGTCTTATTTGTTTCGGTGGATCGAGCCATTCTTGCTGACATCTCGCCGATTAGTTTTAGCGGGAGATTGGAATGCCGTCCTTGACCTCGATATAGATCGTATAGGAGGAATCCGGTACTAACAACGGTGACGTAAAACCATTTCGGAACATTCTCGATAAGTGTGAACTTGTAGATAAGTACTGAAATAAAGGATAAGGCTCTTCGTCTCATTTGGATTTATGCGCATAATGACCATTTTGAACGGTCTTATTTGTTTCGGTGGATCGAGCCATTCTTGCTGACATCTCGCCGATTAGTTTTAGCGGGAGATTGGAATGCCGTCCTTGACCTCGATATAGATCGTATAGGAGGAATCCGGCACTAATAACGGTGACGTAAAACCATTTCGGAACATTCTCGATAAGTGTGAACTTGTAGATTGAAATAAAGATAGGCTCTTCGTCTCATTTGGATTTATGGATCGAACCAAATGACACCATTTTGAAGGATCTTATTTGTTTCGGTGGATCGGCCATTCTTCTGACATCTCGCCGATTAGTGTTTTAGATAGGAGATTGGAATGCCGCATTGACCTCGATATAGATCGTATAGGAGGAATTTGCGGTGACGTAAAACCATTTCGAACATTCTCGATTTGAACTTGTAGATAAGTACTGAAATAAAGGATAAGGCTCTTCGTCTCATTTGGATTTATGCGCATAATGACATTTTGAACGGTCTTTTTGTTTCGGTGGATCGAGCCATTCTTGCTGACATCTCGCCGATTTTGTGGGAGATTGGAATGCCGTCCTTGACCTCGATATAGATCGTATAGGAGGAATCCGGCACTAACAACGGTGACGTAAACCATTTCGGAACATTCTCGATAAGTTTTTAGATAAGTACTGAAATAAAGGATAAGGCTCTTCGTCTCATTTGGATTTATGCGCATAATGACCATTTTGAACCTTATTTGTTTCGGTGGATCTTCGCCGATAGCCATTCTTGCTGACATCTCGCCGATTAGTTTTAGCGGGAGATTGGAATGCCGTCCTTGACCTCGATATAGATCGTATAGGAGGAATAACAACAACGGTGACGTAAAACCATTTCGGAACATTCTCGATAAGTGTGAACTTGTAGATAAGTACTGAAATAAAGGATAAGGCTCTTCGTCTCATTTGGATTTATGCGCATAATGACCATTTTGAACGGTCTTATTTGTTTCGGTGGATCGAGCCATTCTTGCTGACATCTCGCCGATTAGTTTTAGCGGGGAGATTGGAATGCCGTCCTTGACCTCGATATAGATCGTATAGGAGGAATCCGGCACTAACAACGGTGACGTAAAAAACCATTTCGGAACATTCTCGATAAGTGTGAACTTGTAGATAAGTACTGAAATAAAGGATAAGGCTCTTCGTCTCATTTGGATTAATGACCATGCGCATAATGAGCCATTTTGAACGACATCTTATTTTTTTCGGGAGTGGATGCCGAGCCATTCTTGCTGACATCTCGCCGATTAGTTTTAAGCGGGAGATTGGAATGCCGTCCATTTTGACCTCGATATAGATCGTATAGGAGAATCCGGCTCTTCGTCTCATTTGGATTCATGGCACGAATTTTGAACGGTCATTTGTTTCGGTGGTGACGTAAAACCATTTCGGAACATTCTCGATAAGTGTGAACTTGTAGATAAGTACTGAAATAAAGGATAAGGCTCTTCGTCTCATTTGGATTTATGCGCATAATGACCATTTTGAACGGTCTTATTTGTTTCGGTGGATCGAGCCATTCTTGCTGACATCTCGCCGATTAGTTTTAGCGGGAGATTGGAATGCCGTCCTTGACCTCGATATAGATCGTATAGGAGGAATCCGGCACTAACAACGGTGACGTAAAACCATTTCGGAACATTCTCGATAAGTGTGAACTTGTAGATAAGTACTGAAATAAAGGATAAGGCTCTTCGTCTCATTTGGATTCATGCGCATAATGACCATTTTGAACGGTCTTATTTGTTTCGGTGGATCGAGCCATTCTTGCTGACATCTCGCCGATTAGTTTTAGCGGGAGATTGGAATGCCGTCCTTGACCTCGATATAGATCGTATAGGAGGAATCCGCACTAACAACGGTGACGTAAAACCATTTCGGAACATTCTCGATAAGTGTGAACTTGTAGATAAGTACTGAAATAAAGGATAAGGCTCTTCGTCTCATTTGGATTTATGCGCATAATGACCATTTTGAACGGTCTTATTTGTTTCCGTGGATCGAGCCATTCTTGCTGACATCTCGCCGATTAGTTTTAGCGGGAGATTGGAATGCCGTCCTTGACCTCGATATAGATCGTATAGGAGGAACAACGGTGACGGCACGATAAGTGTGAACTTGTAGTGACTGAAATAAAGGAAACCATTTGACCATTTTGAACATTTGTTTCTGGATAAGTTTGACATCTCGCCGATTGCGGGAGATGGAATGCCTGACCTCGATAATCGTAAAGGATAACGGTGACTAAAACCTTCGAACATTCTCGATAATTTGCTCTTCGTCTCATTTGGATTCATGCGCATAATGACCATTTTGAACGGTCTTATTTGTTTCGGTGGATCGAGCCATTCTTGCTGACATCTCGCCGATTAGTTTTAGCGGGAGATTGGAATGCCGTCCTTGACCTCGATATAGATCGTATAGGAGGAATCCGGCACTAACAACGGTGACGTAAAACCATTTCGGAACATTCTCGATAAGTGTGAACTTGTAGATAAGTACTGAAATAAAGGATAAGGCTCTTCGTCTCATTTGGATTTATGCGCATAATGACCATTTTGAACGGTCTTATTTGTTTCGGTGGATCGAGCCATTCTTGTTTGACATCTCGCCGATTAGTTTTAGCGGGAGATTGGAATGCCGTCCTTGACCTCGATATAGATCGTATAGGAGGAATCCGGCACTAACAACGGTGACGTAAAAACCATTTCGGAAGATTGGAACATTCTCGATAAGTGTGAACTTGTAGATAAGTACTGAAATAAAGGATAAGGCTCTTCGTCTCATTTGGATTTATGCGCATAATGACCATTTTGAACGGTCTTATTTGTTTCGGTGGATCGAGCCATTCTTGCTGACATCTCGCCGATTAGTTTTAGCGGAGATTGAATGCCGTCCTTGACCTCGATATAGATCGTATAGGAGGGATCCGGCACTAACAACGGTGACGTAAAACCATTTCGGAACATTCTCGATAAGTGTGAACTTGTAGATAAGTACTGAAATAAAGGATAAGGCTCTTCGTCTCATTTGGATTCATGCGCATAATGACCATTTTGAACGGTCTTATTTGTTTCGGTGGATCGAGCCATTCTTGCTGACATCTCGCCGATTAGTTTTAGCGGGGGAGATTGGAATGCCGTCCTTGACCTCGATATAGATCGTATAGGGAGGAATCCGGCACTAACAACGGTGACGTAAAACCATTTCGGAACATTCTCGATAAGTGTGAACTTGTAGATAAGTACTGAAATAAAGGATAAGGCTCTTCGTCTCATTTGGATTTATGCGCATAATGACCATTTTGAACGGTCTTATTTGTTTCGGTGGATCGAGCCATTCTTGCTGACATCTCGCCGATTAGTTTTAGCAGGAGGGAGATTGGAATGCCGTCCTTGACCTCGATATAGATCGTATAGGAGGAATCCGGCACTAACAACGGTGACGTAAAAACCATTAGCGGGGAGATTGGAACATTCTCGATAAGTGTGAACATTCTCGATTGTAGATAAGTACTGAAATAAAGGATAAGGCTCTTCGTCTCATTTGGATTTATGCGCATAATGACCATTTTGAACGGTCTTATTTGTTTCGGTGGATCGAGCCATTCTTGCTGACATCTCGCCGATTAGTTTTAGCGGGAGATTGGAATGCCGTCCTGAAGCCTCGATATAGATCGTATAGGAGGAATCCGGCACTAACAACGGTGACGTAAAACCATTTGGAACATTCTCGATAAGTGTGAACTTGTAGATAAGTACTGAAATAAAGGATAAGGCTCTTCGTCTCATTTGGATTTATGCGCATAATGACCATTTTGAACGGTCTTATTTGTTTCGGTGGATCGAGCCATTCTTGCTGACATCTCGCCGATTAGTTTTTGGAATGCCGGGAGATTGGAATGCCGTCCATTTCGGAACCTCGATATAGATCGTATGGGAGGAATCTCATTTGATTTTATGCGCATAATAACCATTTTGAACGGTGACGTAAAACCATTTCGGAACATTCTCGATAAGATGTGAACTTGACGTAAAACCATTTCGGAACATTCTCGATAAGTACTGAAATAAAGGATAAGGCTCTTCGTCTCATTTGGATTTATGCGCATAATGACCATTTTGAACGGTCTTATTTGTTTCGGTGGATCGAGCCATTCTTGCTGACATCTCGCCGATTAGTTTTAGCGGGAGATTGGAATGCCGTCCTTGACCTCGATATAGATCGTATAGGAGGAATCCGGCACTAACAACGGTGACGTAAAACCATTTCGGAACATTCTCGATAAGTGTGAACTTGTAGATAAGTACTGAAATAAAGGATAAGGCTCTTCGTCTCATTTGGATTTATGCGCATAATGACCATTTTTGAACGGTCTTATTTGTTTCGGTGGATCGAGCCATTCTTGCTGACATCTCGCCGATTAGTTTTAGCGGGAGATTGGAATGCCGTCCTTGACCTCGATATAGATCGTATAGGAGAGAATCCGGCACTAACAACGGTGACGTAAACCATTTCGGAACATTCTCGATAAGTGTGAACTTGTAGATAAGTACTGAAAAAAGGATAAGGCTCTTCGTCTCATTTGGATTATGCGCATAATGACCATTTTGAACGGTCTTATTTGTTTCGGTGGATCGAGCCATTCTTGCTGACATCTCGCCGATTAGTTTTAGGGAGATTGGAATGCCGTCCTTGACCTCGATATAGATCGTATGGGAGGAATCCGGCACTAACAACGGTGACGTAAAACCATTTCGGAACATTCTCGATAAGTGTGAACTTGTAGATAAGTACTGAAATAAAGGATAAGGCTCTTCGTCTCATTTGGATTTATGCGCATAATGACCATTTTGAACGGTCTTATTTGTTTCTGGTGGATCGAGCCATTCTTGCTGACATCTCGCCGATTAGTTTTAGCGGGGAGATTGGAATGCCGTCCTTGACCTCGATATAGATCGTATAGGGAGGAATCCGGCACTAACAACGGTGACGTAAAACCATTTCGGAACATTCTCGATAAGTGTGAACTTGTAGATAAGTACTGAAATAAAGGATAAGGCTCTTCGTCTCATTTGACCATTTTTGATTATATAGTTTATTCGGATCATAGGCTTTTCCGGGTCCGTGTAAACTTAGATAAACCTAAGGATAGGGTGAGTGGCTACTGGAAATTAAACTGCTCTTATTTGGATTTCCGTGACCAGCTGCTACTAATGATGCAAAGAGAATTGACGGGGAGTTTTAAGATCGAAAATTAGAACGCTTGCTGCTGGTTTTAGTCGTCGGCTCAATCTAGATAGATTAGCGTCGCAAACGTCTTGTGAGCACAGAGTAGATCGGGCAGTGAAATCAAGAAGGATCAAGCTCTGGTAGTTAGGGCTAGGTTAAAAGTATGTCCTCTGAGGCGACGAATATGGCCGCTGTTTTGCGCGCAGAGGTGTCTCGGAATGCATCTCGGCGACATCGCATGTTTCACATTCCCGGATAAGTGGACCGTGACTACAAACGCGGGGATATGTGAGGCTTTTCGTGCTTACTTTCAGGAACCTTCACCAGGGAGCCTGATCTGAGCCCTGCTAAGTTCAACACCTATACCGCCAACTTCCCCTGTCTTGAGACTGCTGAATCGGCTGGGTGCAAAGGTCTTAGCACAGAGTCGGAAATCTGGGATGCGCTGAAACAGGTTGCCCTGGATAAATCTCCGGGATTACGTAGTCTTCTGTACGAAGTTTACGTGAGGCAGTTGCCCGTTTTTGTTCCTTTGCTGGAACTGATATACAACAACGGGGTGAAAGAAGGGTCTATGTCTCAGCGCTCCAGCATGGGTGTGACCAAGTTGCTACACAAGGACAAGAACGGTGGGGATGGGTTAGGTAATGCTCGCTTTTTAACTCTATTAAATACAAAGTTTTTGAACAAGTCATAAGCCAACAGTCCTGTCTACTCTGGTTGGCTCCGAATAGACTTGTGCTGTGAAGGGTAGGACTATTCAGAACATCCTGCATATGGTACGCTTGATCATCGAGAAAGTTAACAGTGAAGCCGTTCTGATCAATTTAGATCAGTCCAAGGCCTTCGATAGGGTTGACCATCGATTTCTGGAGGTTGTCCTTACGGCGGCAGGTTTAGGGCCGTACTTTTTTGCACCTGGATCCGACTTCTTTATGCGAATCCCGGTGCGCTGGTTGAGGTGAATTGGATACGATCGGACACTTTCGTATTGTCTTGCTCTATTCGGCAAGATTGTCTGCTTTCGCCTTTGCTTTACGTTCTTGCGCTGGAACCTTTCCTTCGCTAGTTAAAGTCGAATCCGGTCCTGCCCAGAATTTCGTTGCCTGGTGCTACTAACTCGTCCGCATATTCTGCCTATGTTGATGACGTCTCGGTTCTTGTGTCGATGAGAGCCGAGATTGACGAAGTTAGCAAAGAAATCAATGGTTATGAGATGGTAACAGGGGCTAAGATCAACCGCGACATGTCTGTTGCCTTGCGGTTAGATGCGTGGAAAGGAGTTTCTCTTCCCGGACTTTCCTCTGGACGGACGGGCCGGTCAAGACACACTCGGCGTCTGGTTCGGGCCTAATATTCAGTTGGAACTTCCGTATGCCACACAAAGGTCATTATTAAGACTCTTGTTCTCTTTCTTGTGGAGAGACAAAGCCGCTATGGTATCTCGGAAGATGTGTTGCCTTCATCCATCTGAAGGTGGTCTGGTATGCTTAGCATTGAAATTCGTCAATATATGCTTCGCATCACCTTCCCTAGACCGAATGTCTCCCGAATCGGAAAGAAAGACGCCAGTAAGACATTCACATCCCTGAGAAGTGTGCACTCGAGCGAGGAGGCAGCTCATCGTTTTGAGCCGAATGCTCCTTCTGCCGCGAATGTCGTCGTGCTCTGAAACGCCTCTTATGGGTGTCGGATGGCCTCTCCAACGTCAAGGCGTTGTTTCGTAGGGCATTATAACAAGTGTTAGTTATGGGGTCCGTTCGTGATGAGCTGATTGACGAGCTCGGTCTTATGAAGCTAGAGGCTCGCTCAATATGGCCTTCGGTGCCGGGGTTGAATGCCTCTATATCGATGAGGCATCACTCACCTGGCTGGTGATTCGTGGGGCTCTCAGGGTCGCCTAAAAACTTTGTTCAGCGGGCTTGAGAAATCTCCAAACTGCTGTTGCTGGGATTTGGAAGTCGAGACCATTGGTCACGCCTTCTTTCATTTCAGGTTGGTAGTGCTGTTATGCAGGTTTGTTGAAGGCCTCATGGTCCACATGCTGCAAGGAAAGTCCTTGAAGCCAATTCTGTTTTTTAGCAATGTGTTGCCGCAGATGACGAAGTCTGAACAATATGTTTTTTTGCTTACTAGGTGTTATGAGAGGCGTGATTTAGACGAAGCGTCAGAAGGAATTCCATGATGGCGAGAAGTTCAATTCTTCCCAACATATCTTTTTCTTTAAGCATCAGCTTAAAGTCAAGATTAGGCCGGAAAGACAACAGCTCACCTCATTAGAATTTGGCAAAATGTGTGTAAATCATGCGCGTTTTTGCCGAGTAAAAAGGGCTGATTTAGTGTGGCATTTTGATACCGGTTAAGCATCAGGATATTGTTTTTTCTGGGTTGAACTTGGGCAAACCATCCCTGAAATTAGGCTAGAGTAGGTTTTATTTTTTTAATTTTTTTAGATTTTCTTTTTTTCCAGTAAACTTAGCCAGGGTGTGTTTGCTCATTGGCCCATGTTGTTTCTGTCCCCATTTTTTTCTTTAGTTTATTACCCCATCCCCTCCCTCGTTAGGTGGTCAGTGATGTGCAGTTCTCTGGTGGATGCGGGGCGCTTTTTCGATTTTCGCATGTTTTTTTTTCATTTTTGTTGTCGTATCGGAATGAATACGTGTCTGCCGGAGTGCTAAGGATGAATGAATGATTTTTTATATTTTTTTTTTATTGTTCCGCATTGATTTTGTCCAGTTAGCTCCAGTTTCTGCCACATTTAAGGATTGTGGGGTGTTTTATCACTAACATTGTTTAGTTTAGTTTCTTATAAATAGATTATATTCATATTGTACATATTCATTGGGGATTTTATTTAATTTGTTGTTTTATTCAAATCCATACGCCCACCAAAGAAGTGCACATATAGGAACTATTTAGCTTTTTTTTTTTCATAAAGACAACGAGGTATTATGGTGGATGTAGTAAAAATGTATGTAAGATGTGTGTTGTTTTGTTGTTAGGAATATTGTTTGTATGTTTGTGGCTAGCTAGGTTTAAAGTTAAGACAGATGAAAACCGTCCTTTTCCCCAACCCTTTTTTTTAGGCCTTATACCACATTTTCTGTATTTTAACAGAAATAATTATCGTCATATGCTCTCTAAGCTCTCAGCGTGGGAAGCTCTTGCCGTGTCGAACTCTCTGTCTTTAAGAAGAACCCGGACGAGACTATGCTGAAGGGCACAGTCTCGTCCGGGAAGGTAGAGAGTG
This sequence comes from Acanthosepion pharaonis, assembly GCA_903632075.3. Lineage (NCBI taxonomy): Eukaryota > Metazoa > Mollusca > Cephalopoda > Sepiida > Sepiidae > Acanthosepion > Acanthosepion pharaonis. The sequence goes on from CAHIKZ030003501.1 coordinate 119,893, forward strand.
TCTACGGACAAGTTTATCCTGAGCCCATGGGCTCAGATTTCCCCACATTAAATTTGGCCTTGTGCCGCATTTTACCTCGTGTGGAGGCAAGTAAATATCGTAATATGCTAAGTAGTCCATCCTTAACAGTAGTTTACCTGCCTGACGCCATTGGCGTGTATTGTATTTTGTTGATGTTATAAAAGATTACCATTTCATTTCCAACCTCAGTTTTGGTTATTCTGTAAACATTTCTAGGTTACAACAACATACTTGAAGATATTTACCCTATTTATATCGTTCGGAATGTTATCCTCAGATTTATCGCCATATCCATGATGTTTCAGCTGTTGTATTCTCCGACTTTCTTCAGGTTATGTCTTTATTTCTGTTGATGAGGTTGAGTAAGTATTTATAATATTTACACCGTTCAGACTGCTGTCCCAATATTTATCGCCATATTCGGTCGTTGTACGCTCGGATCTTATTCGGGTTGTTATACGCTGGAAATTCGCCACGGACCATTTATTTAGTCGACGGATTGTTCTAATTCCACGTGCCATGGATAAATCTGTTGGTTGAGAAATCCATAAAATTTAACGACTAAAAGTACGTAGGTATAAAAGAGATTATAAAAAGTAACATTAAACTATAACAAAGCAAATCATTGTAAACAATCATTAACTAAATCCAACCCGTGAAATCGAGGTGTGCAAAATCTGTATTTCTAATAAGCAGTCTTTTCAATATAGTCACTGAAAAATTAATTCCTATCTTTACAGCTAAGTATTCCATGAATTACTGTCATCGTTAAACCAATAAAATTGAGAAAAAAACTATTCAGTGATAATCTCTTTGGATGAAAAAGGAAGAATATTATTAGTAGAAATATATAATGTTCATGTTTATTTTTGCGCTTTTGGTAACCCTTTTCTAGTCGTTTCATTGTTTAGAATCTCATTAATTTTCCATCATTCTGGTTTGAAAATATTTATGCAGCAATAAACTTCAGGTAATAAATATTCACTACGGCATAATTGATGCCATCATTTTGATTCGTTGAAATTAACATATAGCTAACAGCAGCAGGATACTTTGATCGTATATATATATATATATATATATATATATATATATATATATATATATATATATATATATTTATATATAAACGTTTGATAAAATTTTTCTATTTATTGCTTTCCCGCAAGTTTTTAATATATGGGTTAAAGTTGTTGAAAGTCGAGGTGTTTTGCCGAGAGCTTTTTTTTATCCTCAAACGTCATAATGGCTGTAGGTTTTGGCTTTAAATAGGTTGCTTATTATTTTAGATTTATAGATAACTTATTTTGTAATTAGACGAATTTGTTGGATTAGTCCATTATTAATAAGGAGGGGTTGGCGTTTATTATTTAAAGGATTAGTTAGTAAAGATGTTATAAGTTATAAAAAACAATTCAATTCCACCTTCATCCATCGAACACAATATATATATTCTAGAAAGCCAAAAAAATGTAGATCCATTTAGGTGAAACCTAGGTAAGTAGTTTCTGGCTCTCTAGGATATATATATATATATATATATATATATATATATATTGTGTGTGTATTTAGGCATCATTTTTTCATTGATGATTTTTTCATTAAATAATATAACCAAGTTTTGTCTATTTATTTTATGTAAATTCTTTACGTATCGTCTGATAAGCTTAATAACATTATCATTAAACCAAGAAAGAAAAATCACAATATTGATACATTTATTTAATCCTATCAAAATCTAGTATATCCAACTCAATTATTCGCAATGATTCTTCTCCCCAGGTTAGCGATTTACAAAAAAAAACAAACATAGTTTACAAATTCAAGTGCCCTTTGGAAGATTGTATCTGCAACGAATTAAATAATAATTATGTTGGCCACACCACAAACTCGCTTTCACGACGTTTTACACTACATTTAAATGATAAATCTAACATTTTTAGGCATTTAAAACAACATGCCTTGCTGCATACACAATTCTGGAAAATTCTTGTTGAAAACACAACTATGCTTAAACATGAAAACAATAAACAAAAACTAAAAATTCTTGACGCTATATACATAAAACAGTTGATAACAAACCTGGACAAAATAAACTATAAAATCTCCAAAAATATTCTTAAAGGCTATAATTGGTAACAGAAGCCATTGATTTATACCAACGGCTTGCCATACTTAATACTTCTCGCTTTCATTCTCGCGTGGTCATCTGTGACGTCATGAGCGTCTTCCAGCGTCTTATATACACGAGACTGTCGTTGCTTGAGAATCTTCCATGTAAACAGAAACACACTATCATCACTGTTTTGTCCGTGTATTGCTTAATATATTGTAATGTAATTGCCATCTTTGATAATAGCTTATGTAAGCCGTAAGCTTAGATAGGACTAAAAAAATATGTATCAATATTGTGATTTTCTATATTCGTTTAATGTTATTAAGCTTATCAGACAATATTACATAAACTAAATAGATAACACTTATCTATATTCTTTAATGAAACATGCATCAAATATATATATATATATATATATATATATATATATAAATATATTTATATATATATATATTGAACAATTTTTTTTTTCTTATTTTACTCGCTATTTTTTTTCTTTTGAAAAAGATGGTCGATTTTCCGGCCTTATTAGTCTTTTTTTTTTTTTTTTTTCCCAGGTACCAGTTTGTTTAAATATATTTTATTTGCAGATTTTATTATCTGAAGATATATATATATATATATATATATATATATATATATATATATATATATATATATATATGCACACACACACAAACCTAAAGACCGTATTGAGCACTTTACTTATTTTACTTAGTCGTATCGAATTTTTTTTTTTGAACTGAACTTGGAAGTGGGACGACAAATTTTTTTGTAACTTTTTTCCCTTGGGTATTGGTCTGTTTATTTACATATCAGATACCCAATCTCTTCCGGACGAGTATAATATCTTATATTTATAAGATTATTGCTATATATATATATATATATATATATATATATATATATATATATATATAACCTTAACCATCTCTTTTTCCCTCAGCTATGGGTAAATAGCAAGACAGACTGGGTTCTATAACCTTAGTCTGCAACTGGTAAGGAGTTTCTCCTGTTTCTGAATTCAAACCAGCCCAGAGAGAGTTGGACTTTGTCAGGCTATCTTGCTCAAGACACACCACTTCTACTGAGGCTGCTATAGATGTATTCCCCCTACAACTTGTGATCATTATTGTTTTGGTCATTCATCTCACCTTCAGTGACTTTCCCACTGCCATAACGTAGTTTTCCTGTGCTATATCTATAAATATTTTCATGGTAATTTTTATGATGACCTTTCCTCTTTGGTGCTTTGACTTTATGAACTTATCATTTCACTATATTGGCAGCTAGTCCCCATCATTTTATGGTTGAAATGGCTAGATGTAACTCTAAGTTCTATGCTAACAGTTTCTTCTTCTCACACTTTTCACTTGTGGAACTCTCTTTTTGGCTTCCAGTAAACTTTAATCTTCAAAACTTTTAATGCAATGTCAATCGTTATCTTCTGGCTTCTTAATTCCTTTTCTTTTATTATTCTCTCCTTATATTGTTTTTCTTTTTCTCATATTCTTTTCACACTCAGTAACCCCCTGTTTTAGTGGCTTTATTGCCTTGCTTAGCTAAAATGATTAAAAAAAAAAGATTTTAATGTTTACCCTCATCTTCTGTGTTGCTTTGGTCAAAAACTTTTGATTGAGTCACTGTTTATACTCAATGACTATTTTGGACTATCCTCACCTAGATTATTGTTTTGGTCAGAGACTATGAGATAAGTTATTAATAATGTTCAGTGAATTTTAGGCTATCATCATTGTTTTTTATTTGAGACTTTGAGATAAGTTCTTGTTAATATTCAACGAATATTTTGGACAATTCTCATCTTATTTTTGTTTTTATTTGAAGCACTGAGATAAGGTGTTAATATTCACCAAATTTTATTTTGATTATCTTCATCTTCATTGTTGTTTCTGTCAGAGTCTTACTCTATTAATGTTCAGGGAATTTTTCTAGACTTTTATCTTTGCTATCATTTAGATTTTTTTTTCAACAATAGGCAAAGATTCCTCCAGAGAATGATTTGATTATAAATAATGCAAAATAAAAAGAGCATAAAAAAAAGAAGTGGTGAAAAAAAAAAAATTCCTTCAATATTAATAAAGTTAACTTTAATATTCACTATGTAATATACATGATAAAAAAGAAGATGCACTTAAAACATAAAGGATTTGGAATATCTCAAAGTTTCTAACAGAGGAGAAAAGAAGAAAGTAAAAAAGAATTATCAGCGCACACTGAAATTGATTGTCAGGTTTGAAATGGCATCAGTTGATTTTACACAAAATAAGGGTAGATGCTACTGAGAAAAAAACTTAACAACCAACAATTTTAAGCTTCTTTTTACATAGTCGATGTGCATTTATATGGAAAATATTTTAAAACTTAACAGGAAATGTAAGACAGTGTCATAAAAATGATTTATATGCACATCAATTCCCAGTTAAAAGCTGACTTGTAGAAATGATTTTTATTATACAAGAATGTATATCAGAAAAGAAGGCAGAAGCTAAACTATACATACGTAAAAATAAAAATGCGTATGTATGGCCTAATATCAAAATGTTGCGTGATCATACATATATCCCAAAGATTTGAAGAAAAAGTTTTATAAAGATTGGGCTACTTTTGGAAAATAAAACGTTTTTTTTTTTTCACACCAGTAAGATTTTATGTCATAAAAGATTAAATTCATGCAACATTAAACATTTCAGGAAATAAATATGATGTCAACCGATTTAAAATTTCCAGGAAAAATTACATCTGAAAGTTCTACAGAAATTTTACATTAGCCTGAATGAAAACAGTTTTATTTATGTTCAGATTATTATCCTTATCTTTCTTGTTGTTATCATGGCGTTTCAGCCATCAGGCCCTCTGGACTTCATCAGGTGTATATCAATTCAGGTCACTTACAAGGAATTCTCAACTGAACCCTTTATTTAATCTACAAGGGTAGACTGCTCTTGTTCCACTGCCCATGTCTAGGATATCTCATTATGTTGCTTGGTCTGTTTCCAGTGAGTTCAAATACATACAGCTTATCTCAGGGACTGAAACTGAAAATTTTCATTAGAACCAAAAAAAAATAATTATAAACTTCTATGTGATATATCATTGGTTTATCAATTTGTTGACATAGTACTTGTGAGTTCATTCTTTGGTCTGAGTCAATGTGTTTTTATTGACTAGGCTATGGTCTCATAGGACAATTCTCTGTGAAGAAAAGGGTCTTAAAACTAAACTACCTATCTAGTGATGAGTGCAGCAGACAGGCAGACTAGACTTAAGGCTCCAAGTTTGGGACAATAGCATAGCAGATTAAGGGATTGAAACACACAATTACTGGTATTAAATTCACAAATAATGCTATATATCACATTATATATCACATTATTTTGCCACATTATATGTCACATAAATTATTTTCTTGGTTTCTAATGAAAATTTTCAGTTTCTTAATACTTTTCTTAGCTTTTGGAAGGCATCTTTTACTATTCCAATGCATATTCAGTGAGTTCAAATCCATGGGCTGGGCAGTGTGTACTTGGATTCAGTGGAAAGAGGGTTATCAATAGCTGAGCAGGGAAAAATTTGGGAACATGGCTATAGGCGAACCTATCTACTTCGATTGACAAAAAAAATGAAAAAAAAAAAAGAAAAAAATTTAAAATAAATAATAAATTAAATTACTTTTGGAGACATTGGAGACATTAACATTAAGAAACAAGGATAAAAATAAATAGAAGTAAAAATAAAATAAGATAAAATTATTATGCTTTAGACTGCATAAAGTTGCAGGAGAAGAAACAAAAACAACAAAAAAAAGAAAAATAAGACAAGACATTTACTTGTATTACTGGTTATAAAAAGATCAAGGTGGAAAATCTCTTTGTGGGTGAGGGAGGTGATCTGGAGGATGGAGGTGTCAGTTGTGTATAGGTTGGTCATGGAAGGTTATGTCAGGTCAATTGACACTGGTGAATTTTTTGCCTGTCTACTACCTTGAGTGTCATGAGTTAGGTTCTTTTAAACAGTCATGGTAGATACATGACTCAGCATTTTTTGTTAAGTTTTTACTTTAGTGGCATCATCTGTCATTGGCTCCTTTTGAATTGTATTATATATTTTTGGTGGGGATTTGTTTTTTTAAGCCAGATGTGATGCTCAGAGTCTGTGTGCAGAGGATGACTTTTTTCATTTTAATTTTGCTTTCATCACATTCACACCCAGCCAACAAGTTTTGATGTGGAGTGAATGAGAAAAGAGATCCAATCTGAAGTTAAGTATAACAATCCTAAGAGAACTAGAAGTCCTACCAGGATCTAACAGCTTAAAGATATAGAGAAGATACAGCATTAATGACAGATACAGAAAGAAAACTGCAGGAACTCCCTAGACAAAGTAGCAAAGGAAAGCAGAATGAAAGGAATAACTATCAATTGTAAGAAGAAAAAATATATGGTTGTCAACAAAAGGAACAGCCCAGGATGTAATCTACGAATTGGAGATGCTAAAATGAAGCCAATACAAAAATTTAAATAACATGGAAGTATTTTAACAAAGGACAGAAATTGTTATACTGAAATCTGAAAGGCACATTGGAATACAAAAAAGCCTTCCAAAGGCTAAGAAAATATTAAGATACTGGAAATTTTCATTAGAAATAAAGAACTTAATGATGAACTGCTATGTGATATCACTCTTCCTAGATTACAGTGTATGTTGGACAATTTTCTTGCAGATGAAGAGGAGAGACTTGAGGCAACAGAGGTTTTGCTGAAAGATGTTTAGAATAAATTTCCTTAGTTTAGTCAATTTCTTCATATAATATGGCTTCATATTTCCTGGACAGACCTAAGTATGATGGAGGAAAATCAGAAGCGATTGTTGAAATTATGTTTAAATTTCCTGGTTTGCTTGTGTATGTATGAATTGACTTATCTTCTTCTATTTGCTATGTCCCTTTAGAATGTGATTGAACATGGTTCTTCTCAACTTCCTGCCCTTTATAGCTCTTAGTAAGATTTATCTTTTTACTGTCCTACCCAGTCCCTGTTCTGCCATCCATTTGCACAAGCTTGTTAGGTAGGTTGATTATGGCTCTCTGCAACTTCCTATGCCTTGTAGCTCATAACAATGTTTGCCTTTTTCTATACCCTGTTTTGCCAGTCATTTACACAATCTTGTTAGGTAGGTTGATCATGGCTCTCCACAACTTCCTATCCTTTATAGCTCTTAACAATGTTTGTCTTTTCACTATCCATCCCAGTCCCTGTTCTGCCATCCATTCACATCCTTGTTAGGTAGATTGATTATGGCTCTCCACAATGTATTATCCTTCGTAGCTCTTAGTAATGCTTGCCTTTTCATTATCTGTCCAATTTCCTGTTCTGACATCCATTTATACAAGCTCGTTAGGTAGTTTAGTAATTGCTTTTTCTCTAGTACATTTTTTGTCTTCAGTATGACTTGTGAGTGTCAAGTGCATTTTGGTGTCGTATTTTTACATCATAGAGATATTCCTGGCAAGGTAGAAGAAAAGAGTTCAAACAGGAGAAGGGAATTAATTTAGATGGAGTTGAGTTGCTTTAAATGAAATAACTTTTATTGCCTATGTCAGTTAAGATCATTTGTTTACTTGGGATTTACAATTTAAAGGGAACAAGCTGTCTACATGAACTTTCAGGAGAGGTTTTATAAGCATCCTTTCAAAAGAAAGGTCAAAGTTTATGTCTATCATATTGAATAGATCTTTGGTGTTGGAGTTGTGCCTGACCATTGCAAGTAGATCACCTGAATGAATTTCATTTGATCTTTTAAGAAGTGGCAGCAATGCAGAATTCAAAGAATCACTGGTATTAACATTCTTTTTTAACACTTTCTGCACATCCAACTTTGAGAAAAGCTGCTTGAGGGTGGATTCTTTTTAAGCTGTACATAGATTCAATAAACATCATTACTTTCAATAAATTTCGCTATGTTAGGAAATGAAAAGTTTTCAAAATATCAAAGTACACTATACACTTTATAAGACTTTAAATATGTTAATATTTCTGTGTTTCTCATTTTATATTGTGGATGTGCAGATGATGTAGTGGGTATTGGCCTGGAATGTGGAATCAAGGTGCTAAGTTCAAATTCAGCCTAAGCTGTTGCATTCACCTTCAAATAAAAAAAATGTATAAATTCATCAATTTCTCCTTAGCTAGGGGGTTAATAGCAGGCAAAACTGGGCTTTCTAACTTTGGGTAATAACCAGTTTAGAATGAAGAAAAAAACTAACCTGGAAAGGGAAGTGTTCCATCAAGCAGTCTTACCGAAACACAACACTGTTGCTATGGCTACAGTATTTGTAGCCATATTACCCCAATGAGATTTGTAGACTGGGCTTCGTAGCTTTGAAAAAAAAAAACTGAATACAAATAACAGAATTAAAGCTACCTTGCCCAAATACTACTCATTCTATGGCTACAGTGCATATGGTACTGTGTTGGGCTTTCAAGCAATCAGTTTAGAAAGAAAAAAAAACTCTGAATTTAAAACTAACCTGAAAAGGAATCAGTTCCATCAAGCTATCTTTTCCCAAACAAAGCACTGATGCTACTAGTGCACCAACTGCAGCAAAGTTGCCCTTCTCTGACTTTCTCTATAAATAGTTTTATGGCAATTGTTTGGATGAACTCTTCACCAGATTTTTTTGTATGCATATTGTAAAAACTCATTGGGGTTAACTTTTTTAGAATTGTTGTTTTTATTCCCCTCCCCCCACAAACAACGATTTGTAAATATGGGGACTAGTTAATATTTTCATACAGACAAAGAGGTATTATGGTGGTTGTAGTAAGAAAGGTACGAATGAATGTGTTGTTTTGGTGTAAGGAATATTGTTCGTACGATCGGGTCAGTGTTTGTGGCTAGCTAAGTTATAGTTAAGACAGAAGAAGACCGTCCTTTCCCCAATCCCCTTTTTGGCCTTGTGCCACATTTCTGTAGATAACGGAATAAATATTGCTCTTTACTATGGTACCTAGACTTATTGAATTTAAAACGCAATACTAGACTAGCATCGAGATCTCATCAATTTGCATTTGAGTTGGTTAAATGTTTTTTCATACTTCCCACTTGTGGAAATCTTTTCTGGCTCTATGCTTTACAGCCAATTTTAATCTTCAAAAATTTAAATGCAATGTCAATCCCCATCTACTGTTCTAATTATTCTTCATTATTCTTGCTCTTTAGTAATGTTTCTGTTTCTAACTCTTCCACACCCAGTAATTCCTTGTGTCTTAGTGGCTTTACTACCTTGCATAATGTGAACTTTATTAAACAAAAAATAAAAGAAAAATTTATGAAAAAAAATTAAAAGAAAAATTTATGAAAAAAGTTAAAAGAAAATACCTGTGAAGCAACATTTTCAATTTTTTTAAATAAAAGAGGCATAACAAAGAAACTGCCACCTGAAAAATTAGAATAAAATTTTCAGTGAATGAAAGCTGAAAATCAAAATTTAACAGGTTTAAATTTTCTATAAAATAACCCCAACAACTAAATCCTGAATAATCTAATTAAATCTTACAAAATTATTTTATTTGTGATGAATTGTTAAAATGTTGGGATATAATTATCTGTCTTTACATATAAAGTATCATGTGATAACTGCCACATGAGTATAAAAATAAAGTCACAGCCAAGGGACAATCAGTTCTTAATCAGTAAGTAACCTAAATGAACATTGATTTCCTTATGCTTCATGGCTTGAGTGATATTGGTTCAACATGGCTATCTGTGGTGAAACACTTTAACATTCAAGTAAGAAGTGACTTTTGAAACACTGGTTCTCATATGATCATTGGAGTTAAGCAACATTGAGCCTGGTCAGTAACTAGATAGGTGACCACCTGAGCACTAGGGAATACCAAGTGCTTTAAACTTGGATGGGCAGATGGTGTAATGGATAATTGGAAATCGGAGAGCAGAGTTTCAATTCCAGTCTGGTTCATTATAATCACTTATGCACAAATAATTTGGGAAATTCTTCCTCCAGCTATGGGTTAATTAGTTGGATTCATATCAGTAAATCATTATCTCTAAAATATCTAAAATATTCTTGCAATCTAAAATTACTTCTGGCTTTAAATAACATGTAACAGGTTGATAAGCCATAAAAAATCAAAACAATCAAGTAAGAAGCTGTATCAGTGGAATATTTCTTTCCTCTTGTCAGTCCTTAGAAATATTTCTGTTCTTACTTTTGCATGACCAATTTCTATTAATAAAAGAAATATTAAGCAATACTTAATTAACCTACCAAAAAGACTTGATCCATTTCCCTAAAGGCAATTTTCTTCCATTAAACCTTTTATTTTATCAAATTTTCTTAACATATGTTCTTTTAAAAAGTGCTAAAATATTAAAAATTATAATTAGCAGTCATTCTATTTAAAATCACTAACCAGTGTAAGGGAGACAATTCGCGTAGCTCGCAGATGACAAAAGGGATGAGAATAAATACAGTCATAATTTAATTGTATATACTGTATACCTTTTAATTGTATACAGTTTATCAGTTATTAAGATCTAACTAATGAAGCACAACAGCAAAAACATATAAGACTCAAATGCTAACAAAAGTTCTATAGCAGATTATCTGTTAGATTTACTGATTAGGTTTCATCATATAAATTTAAAAACTTTTGTTCTGACTTCTAATCATTTTTAGTTCTAAAAATAATTTTGCTTTTAGAAGCTCCAAAATAATCTCAATATTCACAATATAACTTTACCAAAACAGAAAGCCTATCTCTGCTAAAAATTTAATCAGAATGTTAAAATATTTTCTTACCTAATGCAAGTGTGCTAATCAGAAAAGAATCTTGAATATAATTAAAATTATTTTGCACATTTTCTTGTGCATCCAAAATTCCAAAAAAAGGCAAAATCACCTAAAAAGAAAAAAAAGTTAAAAATGAAAAGAACAAAATAATCATATAAAAAGATTTTCATGATAAAATTCCATATAATATATTTTATAACCAATATTAAATCTGGACAATGTTAAATACATTCTATGATCACAAAAGTGGGCAATTAATTTTCCTATTTTAATTCCCCTAATCATTATTTCTTTAGCTTTTAACTTGAAATTATCAAAAAATTAAATAGCCAGATATGAATGCTCCAAAATCTAAGACTGAATTAAAATTCCATCAACTGCGCATAGGCTCCACACATATCGCTTACATTTTTACTCAAACACTCAAAGAAAAAATAAGCAATACAATCCAGAATTTCCACCAATAGCACCTACTTCCACTTAAAGAAACAAAATAAAAACTGGAGCTGATTTGAGCCTATGAAAGGACATAAAAGCCCATCAAAGTAACATTTTCAGCAGTCAGACAGCATCTTGGCCTGGATTCACAACACTTGTCAGAAAGTAACCTCCCATCCCCAAAAGATAACTCACCAAAAGACTGTCACCCCAGTAAGTCACAACTCACCTTCCCTCTTCTACCATACGCCTCTGAAAACACCTTTTACAACTCCACTTATCTCCTTTCAATGAGTGATATTTACACCAATTTATCATTTTTGTATTTTAAATTAATACAATTGTTTATTTCTTTAAACCACTATTGTTTCTTCTTTGTTCTGTCACTATACGGTTAATATAACAACATTCATTCTTAGGGAATAACAATCCCTTTCTCTTTGATTCTCAGTGCATAATATATACATGTCAACTTGCTCAAACCAGTTTTAAATCAAAATTTTTTAAACTCAATATTGAATCAAGTTCCACTTTTAATGTTACTATTGTGATTTTCATTCATTCCTAGCTCTGTGAATGACTTGTGCCAACTTGCAAAAAGGCCAACACTCAGTAAAAATGTGCTGCTATAAATCTCCTGTCATCAGGACCAAAATGTTGCCTTTCTTGTTGATATGCATCTGAAGTTAACTTTTGTTTATTTACTATATATGTTTTTAGTATTTACTCCCCCCATCTCTCTCTAATACTCTCTCTCTGATACTCTCTCTCTGATACTCTCTCTCTGATACTCTCTCTCTCTCTTTCTCTCTCTCTCTCTCATCCAATTTTCAGAATTCATAAAAAACAATAAACAGAAAAGAAATAATGTGAAAACAATATTGATTGGATAAGGTTGCAATTTCACTTTGAAGACTCCAATATTTTCACATTAAAAATATAATTGACATATTATCAGCCCTGAATGGAACTCTAGCATATAAGAAGATGCAGACTGGGCTCTTAACATTACCATGCAACTATAAATTATTATTAATTATAGGAATAAAATATGATTTTTGAAATATCTCTAAATTTTTACAATATTCAGCTGGTATCACCAATTCAAAAACAATATCAAATACTAACATTTTAAGTTGCTACTTTTTTAAATAAAAACAAAATGTAATAATTCAATAAAACCAATTTAGCTGGGGAGAGTGCATTATTTCCTGGCTACTGACAATCTTTTTGTCCCTTGATTCACAATGCATATGTAATGATAAAAGTACACAGGTGTAGGCTTTAAGAAAGCTTTATTCAACTCAGAATATAGGGTTTGCTTATAGTGTCCTTTTATAGTCCCAGTAAACAGAAATAGCTCTCTCTCAAAGAGTAGAGTGACAAAACAAGGGGAGACAACTCTTGATTATTCATAACAGCATAATAGAAAGATTAAGTGTTGCAACTTGCTCAAACAAGTTTTAAATAAAAAATTATAAAATTCAATTATTAGACTAAATTTATTTGAAGGAATAAACTCAAAGATGTTCAATGCTCTTTTATGACTTTGGGGAGCTTGAATTACAAGGCCAACTTTATATAACCTATTTATTATTTGAGGTGTTACAACATGTAACATGCATGCAAACAAATGTTACTGTTTTAAATAATAAAACAAAATGTAATACTTCAATAAAACTCATTCAGCCAGGGAGATTATTCTTTTCAATAATTTAATGTTTTTTGTCATATTCAAAGTAGATCAGAAATGTAAACAAAATACTGTATACAAATTGCAGTACTGAAAGCCCACTTTGGCAGCTTGACAATGAACTTTAACAAAATAAATGACAAATTAAAGAGTGATCTTTAAGATTTTTTAAAGAAAACATATACAACAATGTCTTAGAAATGTAATTTGTTCACCTATCATAATCTGATGCATTATACTTTCTAAGTTTATGGAGATATGATCCAAAAGATATTTCTGACATTAAAATATCTTAAACCCAGGACAATGAAACTCCAGAAGATAGTTCTAAGATTAAAATAATTTAAATCCAGGGAAATGAAAATTCAAATATAGTTCTAACTTTAAAATATTAGAAATCCAGGAAATGAATATCCAATAATAGTTCTAAATTTAGAATTGTTAAACCCAAAAGATAGTACTAACATTAAAATATTTTAAATCCAGGAAAATGAAAACCCAAAAGGTAGTTCTAACTTGAAAATATTTGACATCCAGGAAAATGAATATTCAATAGATAGTTCTAAATTTAAAATGTTTCAAATCCAGGCCAATGAAAATCCAACAGATAGTATCTAACTTTAAAACAATTAAATCCAGGGAAATGGATTATTAGCATAGTGCTAATAATAAATATTTTAAATCCAAGAAAATGAAAATCCAAAAGATAGTTCTAAAATTAAAATATGTTAAATCCAGTAAAACAAAAATCCAAAATATACTTCTAACATTAAAATATTTTAAATACATGACAATGAAAATCCAAAAGATAGTTCTAAAATCCAAATATAGTTCTAACTTTAAAATAATTTAAATACTGGAAAATGAAACTCCAGAACATTGTTCTAACATTAAAATATTAGAAATCCAGGAAATGAATATCCAAAAGATAGTTATAAATTTAAGATTTTTAAATCCAGTCAATGAAAGCCCAAAAGATAGTGCTAACTCTAAAATGTTTTAAATACAGATAAATGAAAATCCAAAACATAATTCTAACAATATTTTAAATCCAGGAAAATGAAATCCCAAAATATAGTTCTAACATTAAAATATTTTAAATCCAAGAAAATGTAAATATGAAAGATAGTTCTAATTTTAAAATAATTTAAATCAAAAAAATGAAAATCCCAAAGATTTTTCTTACTTTAAAATGTTTTACATCCAGGAAAATGAAATGATAATGAAAGAAACTCAAGAGCAATTCAACAAAATTTCTCCACAAAATCCAAACTACAAATTTCAGAGACTGTTCTGCTTTCATATTTTTTTCCTGTTGTTTTTTTTATTTCATTTTAATTTGTTTTGTTAAAAGCATAAAATGAAAATACTTACAGCCATAGTGAAAAGGCTTGCCTTAATAAAAGTAAGTATTGAGATGACAGGTTGGATGAGTTTGAAAGCAAAAATTATAAAGAAGGCAAGACTCCAAGTGAATATAGGAATTACATTTATGTACCTGTGATTAGAAAGAAAGGAAACAATAATTAAGTGATGATAAGTAGTGAATTAACATATAGTATTGTTTTATAAATTCTTCAATAACTAAAGAATTTTTCCGGCCACTTGAGACATTTGTCTATGTAAACCAGACTGATGGTAATGCTACTTTGTTTGATCTAAAAAAAAAGATGATTGGCTCTCAGATAAATTCTGAAATGTCATTAAAGGAAAAAGATAATATTATATACAAGCACAATTCAGGAATTCAGGATTTTACATTAAATTCATATGTAAGAATATTTATATATGGATGAACAGCAGAAACCACCAGAAATAGACAAAACTAATATTGTGACTTACAGTGTATTACTTAAACAATGATAAGATGTTTATTGTAAATGGATTTAAAATTCATATTTTAGCAGAATGTTACATTCTGGTTACAATAAAAATATTAATATAAAGCTACAAAACTGCTAAATATATATGTGTTGAATGGCATCCTTTAATATTTACAATGTTTCTGCAGCCATATTCTTACAGTTTAGGAGCTTAATTTAAATACAATCAGGTTTGAATGTGAAAATTTTGATTTTCTAAAAAGAAATTTCAATAGCCGATAAACAGTATAACAATATAAAATGGAGTTTTGTTACTTGATTCCAAGCATTTCACTGTAGGAGTCACTTCCGGCAAGTGAATAAGCAATCAACAGAATCACCCTAAAAATAGAAAAAGAGAAAATTATTTTAAGCTGACATTTAGAAAAATAATTTTAATATACAATTTTTTGAGCACTAATGTTGTTCATATTTAAATTTCAAGGTTTGTTTTAATTATGAAAAATTTTATTTAATGAACATTCAGTTCCTTTTATGCTTCTATATTTTTTGAGCAACTTATGTGACTTTGAAGAACAAATAGGCTTGTTTATTTAAGTAAAATCAAATGTAAATATCATAGCATCTAGGATCTACCAGAGATCCTTAGTTTTAGTTACATTGTGATTCCATCAACTGATAATTGGTCCCACTTCCTTTTTTTTAGTTTTTAGAAATTTTCAAACTTTTTACTCATTAGCTGTGAAATTATGTCAACCATTTTATCCCATGAGAATAAGATGAAAATGAAAAGTCAACAGGATCTTTCTTCTTGTACAGTGGTTTTCCTTAAGAATATTAACCTTAAGTTATCCCCAAACTTAGCACAACTACTTAACCACTGCTTCAAGGTGAAATCCTTCCTATGTCTGTGGAAAATGTTAAGTGTATTCCCTGTTTTCCAAAATGCTGGTGAGCCCTCATCCCCATCTCAGTATAGACCCATCACCATCTTCAGTGTCATTCTTTGAAGATTGTTGATCACCTCAATAACAAAAACCTTTCAAGAGATACAGATTTTAACTGACTCAGTCCATCACTGTTACCTTAATTGTTATTACTCAAAGATTAACTGAGGCACTAGACAATAATTACATCTCAAGGATAACAGCATTTGATATTTCAAAGGCCCTTACAAGGTGTAGCATAGAAGATTACTGCACATGCTCTCTGCCTATTGAATCACTGAAAGAGTCTTTTCAATTATCAAGTCCTTCCTAACAGATATTTCTCTGAAGGTAGTTGTTAATAGCCAGTCTTCTGAAGAAGTGATCAATTGGGGTGTCCTCCAAAGTTCATTTCTCTGTTCAACTCTCTTTCTACTTTACATAAATGATCTACCTAAAAGTATACTCCAATCTTTGGTGAATATCTATGCTGATGATACACTGGCATATGGGTGCATCTTCAGAGACTAGCAGGTGATCTCTCCTCTGACTTAGCTCAACAGCTCAGTAAGGGAGAGACTTGCTGGTCACATTCAGTGCCTTGAAAACCAAACTAGTGATGTTCCATTATCACTGAGAGGACCCTAAATCTTCACCTATTGCAATGAATGGGTGTTCTCACAGTGAGGCCCTGTGTATTAAGTACCTATAGGAACTTGATCCAGACAAAAAGTGGCACTCATACATACTTTTGCTAAAGATGCTGGATAAATGGTCAGTTCCCTGTATTTCTCCAAGAAGTATCTGACTCCTTCTGCTATCCTCTACCTTTACAAGAGCCAGACAAGGCCCAAAATGGGGGTATTGTTTCTATATATGTGCAGGATCTGCTCAGTCTTCACTTTCCAAAAAACTTTCAAGTTTCATGAATTTGGTGGCATAGTAATTGTAACTTACTGTTGTATATATTCATACTCACATATCAAAAATAGAGAAGATATCAAAGACATGTCTAATGCCATTACAAAGGAACATCTCTCCTAAGAGATGCAAGTCAGGTGACCTTATATCTTTTTGTTCTGCAGGTATGTCATGATCTGCCAATACTGGACCTGAACAAAAGACATATATAATTTTTTAATGCATAATAATGAACTCATCCTAAAAGACAATAAGATTAAAAATAGCAATGAATTATTAATAAGCAATTTCAGAGTTCAATATGAAGACAGGATTTTGTTTATAAACTAATGAGCTCAAGTTAAAAGAATAATAGAAATAAAAAAAAGCAAAAAAACTGTTCCTGTATTTATTGTATCAAAGTTTACCTTCATTATCTGGTTGATCTTCCAGTTCATCACATGTATCTTCATCCATC
Source organism: Acanthosepion pharaonis (assembly GCA_903632075.3). Lineage (NCBI taxonomy): Eukaryota > Metazoa > Mollusca > Cephalopoda > Sepiida > Sepiidae > Acanthosepion > Acanthosepion pharaonis. The sequence continues at coordinate 137,121 of CAHIKZ030003501.1, forward strand.
AACAACTCCATCTGAAAAAAAAAAAAAAACAGAATGAATATATTCCTCAGTGGGTGTGTTACACTCAACTGATAGCTTCAAATAATTTCATTCCAAGATTTTGAGAGTAAATTTGATTTTGAGCAAATGAAAGTGTGAGAAACCATTTACCCATGTTGAAGAAAAAGAGATTTATAGTTATACAAATGAATCAAATAAATAAATAATATATTAAAAGATAAATTTGTTGATGTATATGGCTTGGCAAATGGCTTGGATTACTCCACAAAATTGGTTCAGTTAATAAATGTGTTTATTTATCAATTGCCATTAATACAACTGAACAGAAAGTGTGTGTGTTCTGTTTTAAATCTTAGTTAATAGACAGTAATCATAAAAGAAGTAAAATGATCAGTTAGTCATGAAATAAATTATATAATGAATCAAAGTGCTAATATAACAAAATTCATCAAATATTCTTATCTGTAATGGATTGATTGCAGTATTCTCAGGTTATCTTTACATGAAAGTTTTTTGAAAATCATCCTTTTTAATGGTCAGCAAATTTAATGTATTTAAAGAAAAGGAATATAAAACATTTTCAGGGCAAAGAACCAGTGGCAAAAGTCTCCATCACAATTCGCCTCTGTATGTTAGGTATCTTATTATATGTTGATTTTCTATGCATTCCGATTGGTTTCTTTGAATTTTTTAGAAATCAATGAATTAAAGACATCTAACATACAGAGGTAAATTGTGAAGCAGGCATTTTGCCACTGGTTTCTTTTCCTGAAGATGATTCCTGATGGAATTGAAAGTTTGGGGAAAACGAATAAATTTCTGGAGAGCATTATAATTTCCAATATATATATATATATATATATATATATATATATATATATATATATATATATATATTATTATTATTATTATTGTTGTTAAATAAGGTGCTATTAAGACTTGGTGCCAGATGTTTTATGTAGAATGCTTCTCTCACAACGAGATGCTTTTTTGTTACGAGATTTATGAAGGGTGATCATGTTATCACACAGAATTTTCCTTATGGGTTCTTGTAGATTTTATGTAGCTAAATACCTATTTATGGGACTTTGATCAGATAAGTGACATGTGAGGCATCTGCTCAAGGAAGTATTTGAGTGACCTCGTATTGATTTATGATGAGAAATACAGTCTTGTACTGGGCAGTTTCACTGATATACTATATTGATCATCGCTAGTTTAAGTTTAATAGGGTCATTTTCATTAGTGATGAAGAGGTTGGCAGTTTTCTATGTTCTACAATATATTATAAGTTTTACCTGTTTACCGGGATTTACGGCTGAAATATGGTATTTAATGATACGTCACATGGCGAATTTGCCCTGTTTGTAATTATTGTGCATCTGGTTACACTAAAATATGTTGATGTTGATTGCTAGCTCTGTTGTACCGTATTTTTAGTACTGGTGTCATGTATTTTTGCTAAGAATAATTTTATTTGTTTTACGATGATGTAGTTAGGAAAATGTTTGTTTTATGTATTTGAGTTCACTCAGAAACATTCTCTGGGAAGAAGAATTGCTCTATTTAGGAAGTTTTTTTTTTATCACTGCTACTTTATATCTTTCAGAGCATTGGCTATCATAGTTTAGAAGACAAGAGTTCGTATTGGTGGTGTTTTTATACAGGTAGGTATTAAATACTTTGGATTTTAGTTCTATATCAACATCAAGGAATGGGAGTGCTTCGTGATCTTCCACCATTCTATCAACATTTACTTTTTTTCTATATTTCATTGTCAATCATCAATTATCATAATATACATCCTGTATCTGTTTATATATATATTCCGAAAGGCCGTTCCTGACTTGAAATGTTCGTAAACCGAAAGTATTTTTCCCATAGAAATCAATGTAAAATGAATTAATCTGTCCCAGGACTTCAGGTGAATCCTTACTTAAACTTTTACAACACATTTTATTAACACTATTTACATTATTCGGACTATTGTCCTCATCTTTGTCGCCATGTTTATCACAACGTTTCGGCCGTTGTATGCTCCGGCCTTCCTCAGGTGGTTGGAATGTCGGACTTAACCCTGTATTTTGTTCACTGGGGTAGATTGCTCTAGTTCCACGTGCCATGTCTAATGGATGTCAGTTATCTCCTGTTAATTCCCCTCTGTCTAAGGACACATGGCACAGTAGATAAAGGCGTTAGTTAGATCCAGTGACAGGACCTAAAGAATGTGGTTAAGGCAGTGGAGAACTTTCAGAGGGGAATTAACAGGAGATAACTGACATCCATTAGACATGTTGCGTGGAACTAGAACAGTCTACCCCAGTGAGCGAAATAAAGGGTTCAGTTCGACATTCCAACCACCCGAAGAAGGCCAGAGCGTACAACGGCCGAAACGTTGTGATAAACATGGCGACAAAGATGAGGACAATAGTCCGAATAATGTAAATAGTGCACATAATACCTCATCTCGGAAATATAGACAGATACATTTTATTAGTTTAATTATTGTGGTGCTAAAATTAAATGTAAAAAAAAAAATACTATTATTAATTTAAATACATTTAAAAAAAAACAAATACCTTATTTTTTTTCATCAACGCTAAAAAATAGATAATATTTGCAGTGGCAAAAGAACCATAAAAACTGTCTTAGGATTGAAAATTTTGTCATTTATCTAACGCAACGCAAAACGATCACAACACGCTTCAAGGTGGATAGCTTCCTTACAAGAAATTTATTCTTGCGACTGCTACTCATTCAAAATAGTCACTCATTACAGAACATCTTTATTACAAGTAAGAAATTTATCCTATCGCATATAAAAAGCTTAACATGTTTTTATTCTATGATAACATATTTCACTTCATAACATATTTGGTGCTTCTTCAGAATAGACACCCCCCCTTCCATGTTGCTTGTATAGCTGTAAAGTTGACCAACCTTTGAAGAAGTGTATTTTCTTTTTATTTTATGATAAAAACATCTTTTTTTTAGAAACCATTCAGTTAATCCTTAAATGGACCAATTTTCTTCGAATAAAATTTCTATGTTGATTTTCCATATGTTCACTCTTGATATTACGTAATGTTTTTTACTGAAATAATATCTTCAGGGTTTTTTCTTTATATAACTGTAAAAAATAGACGATGCAAATTAAAAAGTACGCACAATATATTGAAAAGAGGAGTGAAACATATCCCACCAATATTTCCCCAAAGTTTTTTAATAAAATAACCTATTCAGAAAAAATTAATTCATTAATGAATAAGTATTGAAATTTGCGTTTGAATTCCCTGAATTTTTGGCAAGTATTTTAAAACGGTGGGTAGCCTTTTTTGCTTTCATTTCAGAAAAAAGAATCCATTTTGTTTCGGTACCACCAACAAAAAACAAAAAGAAAAAATAGAAGCCATACCTAAAGTTTAAAAATGAAAACTCAGTTTAGAAGCTTTTATTTTATTTTTAATTCCAAGCTAATACATTAAATTTAATATTTCCAATAAGTAAAATACTTCGCTGAATTTCAGACCGAATTTATATTGATTGGAATGATTTTTTTGAAATCGATAATATCGGCCATATTGAAAAATCTGTTAACAAAATATAATTCTCTTTATTAAAAATCTTTCAAAAATAAAATATATTTTTCTGAAATTTTATTTGTGGAAGATTAGCTGATTTTAATGTTTAATTAATCTTAATTAAAACAAATATTACTTATTTTAGTTTAAAATATCACAAAAATGCATTAAAAAGTAAAGAGTATATAAATGTAAGAATTACTTGACGAATACAACGTGAACGCCTTTTTTCTATAATTTGTTTAACTTCTTCGTAATCTTGAAAATTTAAAATATAAGATTTAGAAAAATATTTAGTTAACTAGTTAATCTAATATTTTATTGAATTTTATGTACTTTGGCTTTATAGTCTTACTTACTAAGACGCTTGTTGAGAAAATGTTATAAAATTACCAATAAATTTTAAATTTACTATAGTTACCGCTCTTATTTTCTGATAATGTCGTGTATGGAAATCCGTATTTACAAAAATTGACACATTTATACACACACAAAACAAAATTTGAAATTATTTTTTAAATATAGTGGGGGTCTTACTCAGTAGTTTAGTAAGTTTTCCCATTTATGATTAGTAAATATAGTTTTTACTTAATAATATCACCAAATTGTTACACTACAAATTATTACCGAATTTTAAAAGATTTAAAACTTTATAAATTATTCTAATTAAAATTTTAAAAATGGAAATAATTCTTATAAGATTTTTTCTTAAGACAATAGTGTCTATAATATATCCTATTCATAAAGCAATTAAAAGTTTTTCTAATTAAATAATGTCTTAGTGTTATTGTATTTTTTATTTTACGATTAAGAGTATATTTTTCTGTAACAGGGGATCCTGTCTGAAAAAATAAAATTGATTCTCCGAGAACTTGTCCTTTAAACATTAAGCTCTATAAAAAGAAATTTTCTCGAAATTTTATAAAATTGAATAAGTAACAGTGGTGTAATAGATTTTCTAAAAAAACATTTCTAAAATAATTTAATTCAATTGTGAATAAATCTTAAAAGTTTCATTAAAATCTGACAATTATCTTATTTTACTAAGAATTTTCAAAGCAATGTGTTTTTCACCGCAAAAAGACGCTAAAATATCCCATATTAATGTATGGTTACCCATTGATGCAAGAAAAACAAGATTTTTAACCAAAATTTCGAAGGTTCTAAATAGGATTAAAAATATAATTTAATAATAAAAAATCCTTTGGTCTTTTCTCTTAATAACAACAAACATTTTGCCGATAAAACTTTTTTCATCATGTATTCTCATTTATTTTTATTTATTTATTTATTTATTTTGCGAATCTTTGGAGGTAGCTAATTTTGGTGGTATCTACTACTAAAATAGAAACTAGCGTTACATTTTTTAATCAGCATCACCACTAAGCACGGCAGTAATGTTACTAAAACACAAGGATGTGGAAGAATTAGGACCAGAAACAATAATGATGAGCAGAATGAGAAGAGTACAGAAGATAGCGATTGACATTGCACTTGAATTTTTCAGATTAAAGTTGGCTGGAAAGCATGGAGCCGGGAGAGGGAGTTCCACAAGCGAGAAATGCGAGAGAAGACACTGTTAGCATAGAATTTACATCTAGCCAGCTTAACTGTAAATTGATGAGATCTCGACGCCAGTCTAGTGCTGCGCTTAAATTCAAAAAGGCTAGGTACCATAACGAATAGCTGTGCGGCGGTGCGAAAGTGACTAGAACCGATCTGCCAGATCAGAACCAATAATATTGCTGATTTTCTTTGGCACTTATCAAGGAGCTCAAGGTAAATATTAGAGGCACCGGACCATGTGGCATGAACGGATACTAGACTTATAGATATGTAAGATAGATTCTGGAGAGAAAATTGTCTCGACCGACATCTTTCAATTTTATTTAAAAAATATAAGTAATATGAAATAATTCAAAATAATAATTAAAATGTGTAATGATTAAAAAAAAATATTATTATAGTCTAGGTTTATCTTTTACACTTACTTTTGGAAGAATTATATTTAAAAGAAAGCTAAACGGTTAATAAAAAAATAAAATTTGATGTGTTATGTTTGTCTATTAAACTTCCTAAATATATATTTGGCTAAAAAAGAACCGTTGAAAATAATTCGGTCAAGCGAGACTGTTTTTCATTTCTTTTTTTAAATTTGAAAAACATATCCATTTTGTATTTTTGCTCCAATCAGAAGAGTGACTTCCACCCACGTAAATTTAAAAGTTAAGACCCATCTGGAACCTCTTTCAAGGATATATAAGAAAACGTGCCATCGAATAATTTTAGAAGCTAATAAAATTTCCGAGCAGAAGGTGTTAAACTTTTCGACAAGAAGGTAATGAAAATTTCGACAGGATAGTGTTAAAATTTTCGACCGAAAATTTCGAAGAAGTCAGAAGACGAAGAGGCATGAAAATTTCGTTGTCAACGCATAAAAATAAGGTTCCAGAAGGAAAAGCTATTTTTGACTGTCACCTGTTGATGAGCTGGGCTGTTTCTCACAAAAGAAACAAACGGAAAAAAGAAGTGAAACCTGAGAATTGAACAGTGTTCTAAAAAAGAAATTATTGTTAAAAGTCCAAGTAACGCAAGTGAAGTTGCCAAAGTCCCCTTCTATTTTTTGTTTTTCAGTTAGATGGGTGAATCTATTTAAAGAGTATTTTCAACCTCAAAGTTTTTGTATTACCTTCTCAAGTTTTTTTTTTACAATATCTGAATATACAATTGTATATCATTTTTAAGAACTTGTCTTTATATTTAAACCTGTTATCTTGCTTTATTACTAAAAAGTCGCACAAAAGGAAATTTTTTTGCGAGATTTTTTGTCAAAATTTATTTTGTAATATTATATTAATGTTTATATAATAAATGTTCATCTCAAATTGCAATTAATAGTATCGAGTTTTGTTTGTTGATGTATGCGACTTTTTCTATAATCAGGATAAGAAAGGTGACGTTCTCCCTTCTCCCATTCTCTCCCAGGGAAAAATCCTTTTAATTTACCCTGTAAAATGATGAGATTTTGCTGCCAATCTTATGCTGTGCTTGAATTGATGAGGAAAGCTCATCACAACAATTGCCATGAATATATTTATAAAACAAGGCACAGAGAAGTTATGTTACAGCAGTGTGAAAGTGACGGAAACCGAAATGCCATGTCAAGACTGATAACATTGCAGATTCTTTGGATTTTATCAAGAATCTCTCGATATACAGAAGAAGTACTAGACCAGATGTGACAGCAATATTCAGTGCACGTATGAATGGTAAAAATAGTGCAAGATAGATTCTGGCAAGACAGTGAACTAACTTTCCTCGTAGCAGACTTAGCAATTGACTCGCTATAATCGTTCCAATACATTTTTTAATTCATTTTGAAAGCAATTCATTTGAAAAGCAATTTGGGACACATTGCAAAACAATAAACTATATGAACATCAGCCTAGACAATAAGAAAGGAGAATATAGAGCCATTAGCAATACATAGTGCTCAACAGAATAAGAATTGGACACACACACACACACAAACACACACACACACACACACTCTCTCAAGGCAGAAACTAAACCTCGGTGTACTCACTGCAATCAATTTCTCACAGTCAAAAATATTTTGATAGAATGTAAGAAGCACAAAAAATACATAGCAACAATTACCAGGCACAAAATGTTAACATGCTCTTCAAAAATGTACCTACTGCCCAAATAATAGGATATCTGCAGAAAATAAAATACTTCCAACTTCTATAGAAAATGGAGCTTGGATTTTGAACGATGCAACTTATATTTTGAAATATTTCCGATCTATACAACTTTAAAAAACTCACAACCACATGAAACATTCCTGAACAAAAATCCAGTTTCAATGTCGAATGCGAACACGTCGAAAATATAGTCCAAAATTTAAAGAAATATAAAAAAAATAATAGTTAGTAATACAAAATAATTAATAAAAAGTGTAAATAAACAAATAAATAAATATTATAATCGTCTAGGTTTGTCGTACACACGTACTTTTTTAGGGAAGTTTATTTTAACGAGAGTCAGACGATTTATGAAGAATGCTACATTTGTCTTTTAAAAATGTCTATTTTTAGAATTTACTGTAAAGAACTGCCAAAAATATTTCGGTCAAGGTGAACTGTTTCAAATTCATTTTTTAAAATATGTATATGTTATGTCGATGTTGCCGGTGACAGGCATAAAACATTTGAAGAATGGTCAAAGTAAATAATGACGACCAACATCAGTATTATTTAAATCGTTTATTCCCGACTACCGGATACCCATGGAGTACCTCTGTTTACACCAGGTGTAAATACTTCGTCCGGAGACCCCTAACGGGGGTATTTTGGTAACAAATAGATAAGGGGACGTAAGTGATTTGGGAGATATCTTTAACAGTTCAAAGTGGGGCGAGGCAACTCGTATATCACAACATATTTCTATTTATTATCCAATGAAAAGCGCGAGATTACGTCCACGTAAATTTGAAGATAATGTCCAGTGGAGCCCCTTCAATTGTTATATAAGAAGAGTCAGTAAAAGTGCCATACATGTTTGGGCGATCATGCCTCTTACGATTTATGACAGACTAAGCAAAACTAAGCAGTAAGTTGCCATTTCTTTCTCCGATCAGTTACAACTCCTTAATCAAGTGATTTTTAAATCTTCACTGTTATAATGACATCAAATAATTTATAAAACTGACAAAAATACTATCATCAGTATGAGTAGATTAGTCAAAACTTTCAATAATTTATGATGGCCTTGAAAAACAAAAAACAAAAAAAAAACAATTTTAATGTAAAGAGGCATGTCAAAATTTTAATTTTTTATCATCCATACCGTATAATAAATAAAAAAACAGTTGTAAAATAAAAAAAAACATAAAATTATTTTTTCAAATTGTTCACACTCGAAAATGGCATTAAACTTTATATTTTTTGATCCTTCAAAAACAATTATTTTACATCAACTTTAAAAGAAAGAATTTTAAAAATATTACTGTAAGAATGCATATAAATTTTACACAAACAAATATACATCAGAGACTTTTTTCAGTGGAAACAAACAATATACAGTATATTTTGTTAAAATTAGGTATCAGGAACACTTTTTAAAATTTTTCTTCAGCTCTTTTCTTAAGATTTTGGTCCATATTTTCGATGCGTTCACACTCGATATTAATGTTTTGTTTTTGTTTTGTTTTTTAACTGGTATACCTTCGGAGATTAAGCTTTATAAAAATGTAAAAATTAGAAACCTCGAAACTAGTACAGTTAAGCAAAGCTAGATATAAGTGGCCCGAAAAAATAGGTAATATTTGTATCTAAGTTCATAAAGTGAAAGTAATTATTAAACTGTAGTTTAGAAGAATAAAGTTTCTTTAGCATGTTTGGAATTGTGTATTGTACAAGTTGGTAAAAGTTCAGAAGAGATTTCAACATTCGTACTTGCGTGAATGTTGATAATGGTCTTTAACGTCTGACTGCATTAGTTAAGACTGGAGTTGTTGAAGATTACATCTTGGTACTTGGTAGCAAGGAATGAGACTCGAGAGAGAGATGAATGAAAAGAAACATTATTTATTCCTGAAATATAACAGAAAATGTTGCACAAGGCCGAAGTTGGATGCGGGACAAAGGTGGGTCTTCTGTCTTAACTTCTAAACTTAGCTAGCCACAAACGCTGACCCAATCATACTAACAATATTTCTTGCACCAAAACAACATATTCTTACTTACCTTTCTCACCACACCCACCATAATACCTCAATGACTCCATGAAAATACAAACTAGACCTATATATGTACAATTTGTGGTCTGTGAGGGGAGGGGAATAAAACAACAATTTAAAATTTTAAAAGTAACCCCAATGAGTATTTACAGTATGAAACAAATAACTATTTACAAGAAACTAAGCAAAATCGAGTTAGTAATAAAAAACCCACAATCACTAAATGTGGCAGAAACATCAGTTAACTAGACAAAATTAATGCAGGACTATAAAAATTAAAAACATTCATTCATCCCAAGCACTCACACAGACATGCACTCATTCAGACACAACAACAGATACGAAAAAAAAATCACACCCGAAACGAAAAACGCTCCGCATCCACCAGAGAACTGACGTCACTGACCACCTAACGAGGGATGGGATGGAGAATTAAACTTAAAGAAAAATAGGGACAGAAATAAAAGGGGCCGATGAGCATACATACCCTAACTAAGTTTACTGAAAAAGGAAACTAAAGACTCAAAAACTAAACCTAAGCTAACCAAAATTTTGGGGTGGGTTGCTCGTGTTCAACCCAGCTAAGCAATATCCTGATGCCTAACCGGCATCGAAGTGCCACTCCAGGTCAGTCCCTTTCACACGACACAAACGCGCAAGATTCACCCACCTTTTGCCGAATTCAGATGAAGAGAGTCGCTGCCTTTCCGACCTAAACTTGACTTTAAGCTGATGCTTAAAGTACAAGATCAGCTGGAAAGATGTAAATTTCTCGCCTCCATAGAATCCCTTCTGACGTGTCGTCCAAATCACGACTCTCATAACACCTAGTAAGCATAAGAACACATAGTGTTCAGCCCTCATCAAGGGCGGAGCCACATTGCTACAAACAGAAGCGGCCTCAAGGACAAAAAACTTTCCAGACAGCATGCGAACCATGAGGCCTTCAACATACTTGCACAGCGGTGCGACCACCGGGCAATGAAAAAAGGCGTGACTAATGGTCTCGACCACCCCACTACAGCGGCGTCAGTTTGGATATTTCTCCAAGTCCACTACGCAAAGTCTTTTGGCGACCTAGAGGGCCCCACGCATCACCAGCCAGGTGAGTGATGCCTTATTATTATTGAGACATTTCAACCCGGGCGACCAAGGCCATATCGAGCGAGCCTCCCGCTTCGTAAGACCGAGCTCGTCAATCAAATCATCACGATCGCCCCCCTAACTAACACCTGATATAATGCCTTATGAGACAACGCCTGGACGTTTCAGGGCACGACGACATTCACGGTAGGAGGAGCACTCGGCTTTGGGTAAACGGTGAGCCTCCTCCTCAGCCGAGCGCACACTTCTCAAGGATGGGAAGTTCTTACGGGCGTCTTCCTTCCAGAAAGCGCCCACTTCATCCGGTTCACGGCACATTCGATCCAGGAACCCGATGCGAAGCATATATTGACGAATCTCAATGCTAGGCATACTTAGACCGCCTTCAGATGGATGAAGACAACAGATCTCCCGAGAGACTCTGGCAGCCTTGCTTCCCCACAAGAAGGAGAACAAGAGCTTCATTAACTTCAGACGGAAGTGGAAGCACAGAGAGTCGGTAAAGGAGAATCGGGTAGATGTGCGAACCAACATACTTCTGCCCTCCCCTTTAAGGAAAGATTCCTCCGAGACCACAAGTTGATTGCGATCTCGGACTTCCTATGCACCTCCGACCAATTCATATCCAACTGGAGATCAGGATCGAACCAGACGCCGAGAATCTTGACCGGCCCATCCGTCCAGAGGAAAGGTCCGGGAAGTGAAACTCCCTTCCATGCACCCAACCGCAAGCCCACAGACTTATCGCGGTTGATTAAGTCAGGGGAAGTCAGCTAAATAGGCGTCGAACTGAGCAGGGCTCAGACCGGGCTCCCTGGTGAAAAGTTCCTGAAAATACTCACGAAAAGCCTCACATATGCCCTCGTTTGTGGTCACGGTCCGCTTATCCGGCAATGTGACGCATTCTATATGCAGCCGAGATGCACTCCGAAACTCCCCTGCACGCAATTCTTGATAAGCAAGGAGGCCAACTCTGCCTTAGCTAAGACTATGTCCCCACTATCACGGGATTTAATCGCCGATCAACTTTTTGCTCACGAGCCGTTTGCGCCGCTAATCTATCTAGATTGAGCCGGCGACTATAATCGGCAGCAAACGTTCTAATTTGGCATTTGAGTTTATCCCACCAAGCATTTCCCACCACAGCCCCCGTCAGTTCCCTTTGTATCATTAGTAGCAGCTGGTCCCGGAAATCTTGCTCACCAAATAATGAGCAGTTCAATTTCCACTAACCAGCCATCTTAACCTTAGACTTATCTAAGTTTACCCGGACCCGGACTAGCCTATGATCCGAATAAACTATATAATGGAAACTTGGACACCCTAAGAGCGCTACATCGACTCTCCTGACTAAGACTAGGTCCAGGTAGCTAGAACGCACCCGAGTACCCGAGCTGCCACTATTAGTCCAAGTCCACACTACCTCCCGTGAGTGTTCATTTCGGTATTTATCGACAGGTTTGATCTTGTCGATAAAGTCCCGAAATGGTTTCACATCCGGGTTGTTAGTACCCAGTCTTGACCCTATACGATCTATATCGGGGTCAAGGACGGCATTCCAATCCCCCGCTAAAACTACCCGACGAGATGACACCAAGAACGGCTCGATCTGCCGAAACAAAGCAGGCCGCTCAGAATGGACATTGGGCGCATAAACCCCAATGAGACGAAAAGCCTTATCCTTTATGGTATCATCCAGCACGCAAAGTCTGCCCGCTGGATCTGCGAAGACAAGAGCACACGCAGCCTTCAAAGGCTTGCTCACCAGCCAAGAGACACCCCTCAAGCGTCCATCATAACATGCTGCATAGAGGGAAAAATCCCTAAACAGAATGCCGTCATGATCGCGAGACGAAAATCGGGTCTCTTGCACACAGCATACATCCACCCCGAGAAGCTGAAGGTCACGATAGAGCCTCTCCCTTCGAGACTCGCACCTCAGGCCTCGGGCATTCAAACTAGCTAACCAGAGAGACATTGTCAGACCGATTAGGGTTGCTCTGCTGGTCGGGGAAAGGATACCGACAGCCTCTCACATGGCCCATCTCAGTTTTGATGGTACCGTCTTGGGAGAGACCGCCGATATCTCAGGGGAAGGTCAATTTTCAGTGCTCTATAGAGGGAGGGGTGACGGAAACAGAGACCCGCCCAGCACAAAATTGTTTTAACTTCTTTAATTTGTCGTTTTGGACAATTGCTATTGGAGGCGTCATTTTGAAAGAGGCTATTGCCTCATCCAACATTGCCCAACATTGACGCGCTCCCGTGCCAGTTCTTACAACAGTCAATACCCGTTGGGCCTTAGGGAAGTTTTTCGGATGCTCAATATCTTTGTCTGCGTACTGTTTAATGGAGAGTAGGTATTTTAGGTTTTTAATCCTGATGCCATAATCCCTGCCTTTCTCAGCTTGAGACGGGGAGATACGGCAGATGTCTTCTCCACTATATTTGGGAAGTTTTTTCCTTTTGTCATTAGCGTCCTGATTTGGACTTCTTTGTCTCTTAGGAGGGAGCATTTCAGGTGTGTTAAGGGGTGGTTTAAGGAGTGAAGGACTGGGAGAAAAAAATTTTATCTGAAAGGGCTGGGATCTCTACTGAGAGGGATTGAGAAATGGGAGGAAGTGGAAGGAATGATCTTTTGAATTGTAGGGGTCTTGAAAGGAGATGATGGTTGGGAGGACTGTTTTTGTGAGGGTGTGGAAGGAGTAGCTTCTTTCATAGGTTTGGACTTTTTTGGGTGGGAGGAAAGTGTTTCTTGAGAAGAGATAACAGGAGTGGTCTTTTTAGTTTGAGCGACCTTTTGTGTATCTAACTTTTCTTTTAATTTTTTAATTTCTTCCGTCTTCTCGAACGCAGGGTCATATTTCTTTTGAAGTTCTCGCAGATTTGATTTCGAGGCCGGGGCATCTCCCTTACTGTTGACAATGGGAGTGGGACTGTCCGTGTCTTTTGTCCCGGGGGCTTCAGGGGACTGAGGACCCGCTGTCCGGCGCTTCCCTCTGCCCTTGCCAGCAACCAGCCATTCCCCCTCTCCCTTCTCCGCAACTGCACTAGCAGAGCGCAAAAGCTCTTCGGGGACTTCGAATTTGGCCCAACCGGGGGATTCTCCACTCTGTTCCCAGCAGATGGCATGCCCATTACAGGCGAGGCGGTATTCAAAGACGCGGTCAGAGGGGGATTTTGGTCGATTGGGACCTGACCTCCAGAGGCCTTATTCTCTGGGCAGGAAGAGGAAAGGTGACCAATCTTTCCACACTTCCAACACACCGGTTTGCGGCCAGTCACGATGACCGGCAGCTTCAGGCTCCCACCATCCAGACAGTTGGGGATGGAGAGGAAAGCATTTTGCTCTAACATGATATCGAAACTCCACTCCCCGGTCAAGCTATCGCAGGAAGCACCCAGAATTCGCCATTACTGCGACAGGAATGCCGCTAGGTGTTCTCCGATACCTAAGGAGTGATCTTGTATATCGCTACATTGTCCTAAGCCTGCCTTCATATTCTGTTCTCAGAATAATATCTTTCGTAATGATTTCGCGTGTTGTCATTTTCAGGCAATCTTCTGGTGTGGGTAGCAATGTGTCCCACATGAAAAAGCCAGAGCCCTTAACGATTCTTAGTGGCTTAAACCCCTGCGACTCCAGTGTTTTTACCACTGTGTCTTTCGTCGAACGACAAATCTTGCGCGTACGCTTATCGACGACGAAGACTGACACTATTCGTTTCTCGATTTTCTACAGTTCTTTGGGGTCCTCCAAGAGCCCACCTTTGACAACAAGGTGTGCGTAACTCTTGGCACGCTCCAAGAACTCCGCAATATCGATTATACACTTCGGAGGGGACTTCCAACAATAGAGCAATTCCCCGGCCTCCGTGTTATCCCTGATCTTATTGGTCTCCATATTATTATTTGAATTGCCTGGTTCTTGGCCCTTATTGGCCACTGTACTTTTTTTTATTATTTTGGCCATTATTGGTCACCGTAGATTTTTTCTTTCTTTTTTGGCCATTATCAGCCTCCATTCATTTTGGGGTTTTTTCTTTGGCATTATTGGTATCCATATATTTTTCAGATTTAACTTGGCCTTTATTGGCCTCTATACTATTTAAATTGCCAGCAATGACATCCTCACAAGAGGAAGAAGAATCCAAGGCCGGAAACTCCTCTAAATTGTCTTTGTCAGGTGGGTCTTTTTTGGAGTTGAAGAGATGCTTTCTTACAGATCTCCTGAAGGAAGCCATTTTTGGTTTCTTTTTTAAAATTAAGAAAGAAGGTACTTTCTTTTCTTTCTTTTCCATTTTTAAGGGGGAGGGGAGGGGTGAAAAGGGGGAAAATAGTTAATAAATTTCGCATTATAGGCGGAAGTAAAAAGAAAAATTAACAGACAAATAAAACAGCAGGTGACAGACAAATATTAGAAATAAAAGACACAAAGCTCGCCCGAAAGCGAGATAAGCGAAAAAAATCACGTGAGAAAAAAAAAAAGTACAATAAAAAATAGACAAAAATTAAATGAACAACGTTCGCCTAAAGGCGAAACAATAAATTTAAAAAGGAAGAAAAACGAAAACGTTAGACAAAAAAAAGGAAAAACAAAGAAAATACGAAACTTTCACAAATAGACAGAGCTAATCACAAAAACCAAATGGCTGACGCTATGAAAGCGAGCCAAACAAATACACAAAAGAAAATATGTAGACAAATAGACAAAGGTAAGAACAAAATAAATGGACAAATAGACAGAACAAAAGAAATAAATAGACAGTGCAAACGTTAGAACAAAATAAAGCGAAACACAGACAGAGGTTACAAACAAAAGAAAATGAAGATATAATTAAAACAGAAATTAAAGAAAAAGAAAATTAAAAAGGAAAACTAGAATAAAAAGAAAAAGAACAAAAATTAAGGGTGTAAAAAATTAAAAAATGAGGAGGGAAAAGAAAAAGTCAAAAACTTTTCAAAACAGTCGTGAAAAACACAAAAAACAGTAATATATAGTCAAACTTAACTTAGAAATAAAGATCAAACACAATAAGGTTAATATCCAAAGAGTCGGGCGGCAAAACAACAGTCAGAAAAGGTCAATGAATGAAAAGAAACACAAGGGAGTTTACACGTGTTCTGTTTTTATAATTTTTGTTGTACCACGTGGGAGGCTCAAATGGAGAACGCGGGAAAACAGATTTGTCGCGTGCAGGCGGTTTGATTGGTCGGAACTGACCAATCAGCAAACTAGATTGAAGGTGATTAACCAATGAATGCTTGTTATATATTTGTAAGATGGTAATGGTGAAAATTACAACAGGAATAGTGCATTTCCTAGCAGGGGTTAACTGGCTTGTTGTGGAAGAGTCCACAACATGTCGAAAGTACACATGATTTGGGAGGTACATAGTTATGTCATCTCAACCTTATCCAAAATCGGACTTCATTTTGGAGTGCCTTAATGTACGAAGTCTTTTCATTAAAATCAATTTTGAATGAAAATAGTAATTATTGATAGTCATATAAAGAGTAGAATTCTCTTTTGTACTTTTAAAACTTTAATTAAGTTTAAATTGAATTTCTACTCCAGATCCAGGTGAACTATTATTATGTCAAATTCCTTAAATTCAACCCATGGGACACATTCTGAGAGGTTTTAATAATTTCCCTTAGCCTGGAAATGGTCTAGAGCCTTGTTTGTCAACCTTCTTAGAGCCAATTTAAAAAAGAAATTCTAATCATGTGAAGTAACTTCAATTTAATTTAGCACTTTAAAAAAATTGTTTAGAATATATCAAAAACTTGTCACTTGCTTCTGAAAAAGCTGACCATTCTCTAGTTTTAAGCAATTGTAAAAATATATTAAACTGATCTGCAACTTGAAGGTAAATTATAACATTTATAACAAATGCTCTTCAGTGTTTTAAAAAATTTTGACCAGTTGTCATGAACTTTGAAGGACAGTTGATTTCATCCATTTGTTCTAAATTTATATCCATAATTCTCAAAATGTGTATGTGTGTGTGTGTGTGTGTGTGTGTGTGATTGGATGTTGTTTATGCATTTCTACAGTTTTCAATCGATTTCGATGAATTTGTTTTTTTGTTTGATAGATAACTCGTCAGTGCAGACGTTGAGTCCAAATTGGCTGGAAAAAAATTACGACCGTGAAGGTGAAAAATCGTAAAAACTGATTTTTTTTTAACATTTTGCGCAAAAATCAAAGGCAAAATTTAATGCCTGTAAAAAACAGCGTAAAATCATTCAGGGAGTTGTAATCTAACGCAAAAGATTATTAAAATTATAAGAAAAATTATATTATAAATAAAAATTGTCGTATATTATTATCATGATGGTCCAGTGAAGAGGTTCCTTCCTTGCAAGATTGAGAACGCAAAAACGGCTCTTTTCAGAGACAATCCCCCTATTCACATTGTTAACCCCGCCATTTGGGGATGTGCCTCAGTTGCACCCAAAAATATGTTACTAATATTGATTTTCGGGTGGGCTGACTTTAAACTTAAACTGCTTCAAGTGTACGGCAAAATTTTCAGTAATGAAAAACCCGGTCGAAGACGGGTTATACTGCTAGTCTTTTATAAGTTGAAAATGAAATTAATCAGTCAGTGAGTTTGAAATTATATTTCAATCATTACAATTGCACTAATCAGTTTAATTCAATTACAATTTCATTTTTAATAACAAAGTACAGAAATATCTTTTGTAATACTCTTGGCAGCATCTGTTTTTTAAACGCTTGTGATAATTCATTTCTTAAAATTGAAATTAATGGATAGAACAAACGAGATTTTTTTCTCTGCATGTTTCTCTAATTATGGTCTGTTTTTGTCATATCAGTTGCAGTTGTCAAAGTGAGCACTTCTGTTTGGGTTAAAGAATTGGATTTCTGATAGTGTTGTGACCAAGTAAATAGTTTAAGAAATAACAAAAAATGTGTTACAGATATATCATATATTAAACAGTAAATATAACAGAAGAGTATTACACGACTAGTGAGTGTGTGTCGGTTGACCCAGCGTTTAATCTATTCGACTGTTCCCCAAGGCCTTCTCTCCTACTAATCTTATAGTAGGCGGAAGAATACAACATAGCCTCTTTAGAGGGAGACCATTTAACATCGTGTCCATGACCCGTTGAAAAATGGAAGGGGCGACATTAACCCCGAACGGAAGTCTTAAAAATTGTATAAACCCTTGTGCAAAGGAGCTTCGAGCATTCCTCGTCCAGTGGTATTTGTAGGTATACCTCGCTTAAGTCAATCTTAGAAAAATATTTTCCTCCACTGAGCTTAGCGAATATCTCCTCTGGACTTGGAAGGGGATAATGATGATCCTTTAGGTCGCTGTTCAGCTCCGTAGAGAAGTCAGCACATACACGAATTTCTTTGCTCTTTTTTTTTTTTTTTTAATATAAAATGTATTCAACCTTTGCCAGAAATCCCATTTCCTCAAGTGGATTCAACTCTTCGTCAATTTGATTTAACGAGGGAAATGGAACGTTACATTTTTTCTTAAAAACTGGGTTTACGCCTGGCTTTAACTCAAACTTAACAGACATTTTTGTGCATTTTCCTAGTCCCCCACTGAAAACGTCGGAAATTTTTTTTTTAAATTCAACTTTCAACTTTTTCGACATAATGAGTTAATCGGCATATCCCAAAGTTAAAACTGTTCCATCCAATTAGTCCCGAACAAATTACCCGTATTCTGTATAATATACGCCTTTAGTTTTAAAGTTTTACCTTTGAATGACACGTTCGTTATAAGTTGACCCATAAACTTAATAGAGTCGCCAGTTACACCTTTAGCTATTCGGTTCGTTCTTAACAAAGTCGGCTTACCCAGATTTTCCATGTTTGATAATTAATTATGGATAAGTCTGAACGCGAATCAAGCTGTAGCCTTATATTTTTGTGAAATATTTGCACTTTAATATATTTCTTGATGTTACGACTTTCTGGTTCATCAGACTTGGTAATTTTTACAAAACTTTTTTTTATCTTGTTCTTAATCCTGCAGTGGGAACTTTTGTGTCTCAATTTATCGCAATTAAAACATTTTTTACCTTTAAAAGGACAATCACTATACCAATGTAATTGACCACACCGGAAACATGGTCTTGACGGCAAAGTAACTTTATTATTTTTTGGTTGACCCTCTTTAATTTTTCTTTGGCATATTTTTTTTAATGTGAGCCACGCCACTCTGACGCTCACGAAACGTTGGCAATCTTCGGCAGTTTGCTGTAAAGTAACGCCAGGTTCGTTTTCAAGCTTGTTGAGTACCCTACAGCGTATTTCGCTGTCTTTCGCTGAAATCAAACCCTGGACGAAAATTAGGTATTTAAAATTATTGGCGCTTAACTCTGCCAATTTGAAGTCATCGCAGTGTTTATTGACTACACTTGCGAAAGTAGTATAAATTTGGTCTTCTTCGCGAGTGAGATTCATGTATTTTCAACGCTTGTGGAACAGTGATGTTTTTAGACTGAAGAGTTCTGTTAATGATTGAACCGCCTTTTTAAATTTCAAGTCACTGTTATTCTTAGGCAAAATAACAAACTTAGTATATTCTGCTGTGCCTAATTTCCTGAGGAGTAGGCAAACGTTTTTTATAGTCAGCCCAATATGCACAATCCGTATTGTATAAGTCCTCGTAACGTTTAAAGTATGAAGCGAATGTAATTTCTTCTTCAGGGGCAAACATGAAGTTTTCAATAGCACTCCATATAGCATTTTGAGAGAACGCGTTTTCGGTGTCCTCATATCGGCTTTTGATGGCTCTATTATACCTTTGCTCGTTCTGTGTTGGAAGGAGCATTTCTTCCAGTTTCTGTTGTCTGACCTGAATTTCTAGATGCAATTCCTCAAATTTCTTTTGGTATTCTACTTGTTCTCGTTGGAATTTCTCTTTTACTGCGGTGGTACATAAAATTAAGAAATGAGAGGGGAGAATTTTTTTTCTCTCATCCTCTTAACCAACAATAAGTCTGTTTGACTTGTAAGATTCTTTTACTGAAAAATTTAAAAGCGGGAGAGGGGATAAATTTTTAAGCGAAAACAATAAGTCTGACTTGTACAGTTCTTTTACTGGCTTGCTGGAATGGAAAAAAAATAACAAAGGTTCACCAACCTTCTTCCTTCGGTTGACCAGCGTTCAATCTATTCGACTGTTCCCCAAGGCCTTCTCTCCTACTAATCTTATAGTAGGCGGAAGAATCCAACATAGACTCTTTAGAGGGAGGACACCACAACAGATAGTATACAACATTCGGAAGGATAGAGGTATTTTCCTCTTTTGTTTTCCATATGACAAATCTAATAGGAATAATAAGAATCAAAAATCTTACAAAGTAACATTCAGTGAATATTTGAATATTTTGATTAATTAATAATTTAACTAGTCTTTAATATTTTATATGATACTAGCAGTAGAGCCCGGCGTTGCCCGGGGATGTAACAGTAAGAGATAGATCAAGTATCGAACATCATAAAGACTGAAAAATAAAATTGACAAAGATTATTGTTTAAGGTTGACGGACACGCATGTCTTAATTAGTTTTTTTTTTTTTTTTTACGAATTGGTCAAACCCAAATTCAAACAAAAACATTGTTTACAATCGTTATGAGTCTATCGATTGGTGAATAGAATTTTATTATAAACAATTGTCTTGTAAATGGAATTTTAAAGCATTCTGAATGTAAATAAAGAAAAAAGCGTGCAAGACAATAAGAAATACTACCTGCCGAAAAAAAAAAAAGTGGATGTTTCTTTTATCGGCTGAAAAAATGTAAGAAATCCGATCCATATATAAAGGAACACACACACACACACACACACACACACACACACACACACACACACACACACACACACACACACACAACATAAACAACTGGGTTTTTTAACCTAAGTCACTCCACGGAATCGCTAAAACATAGAGCATAGTCTGATGAAA
>CAHIKZ030003502.1:0-87137 GCA_903632075.3 Acanthosepion pharaonis
CCGGACCATGAGGTTTCCCTACGGTGCGTGTATTCCACAGGACAAGGTCAGCAAGATCAGAAGCTTCCCGCGAGGTCGAAATCCGCAAAGCCTGCCCAAGACCCTTGATCGGCAAATTGTCGAAAAAGGAACTGGTCGAGGAAGAACTGGAGGAAGGTGGCCGCCAAGGCGGCTGCGGGTGGGGGAACGACAGGGTGAGGGACGAAGAGGGTTGCGCGGCATCCGTGATGTAGCCCAACAGCCCGGTGTGACGACGCGACATTGCGCTTCTACGAGGATCGCGGCCTGATCGAGCCGCGCCACTCGGGCACCGCGCGCGTCTATTCGAAGCGCGAAACGGGCGGGATGCAATTGATCCTGCGCGGCAAGCGGCTGGGCTTTTCGCTGCGCGAGATCGAGGAGTTTTTGCGGCTCTACGACGCCGATCCTCAGCATGTCGAACAGATGCGCGTGCTGGCCGAGCGATGCCGCGAGCGTATCGACGAGCTACGCCAGCAAATGACGGCGCTCATCCAGACGGTCGAGAACTGGAGACGATCGAACGCGAAGCGCATGAGCGAATCGGCGCGGCCGAGAAGGTGTGAAAGGCCGGTGCATATCCCCCCCGAAGGCGAGATAACAGGGCGAAGCCCTGACGGAGGAGCGTCAGCGATCGCGAGCGTAGTACATTCAGGCGTGCGGCGCCCTCCAGCTTCGCTGGTCCATATCCCCTTACGGGAGGTCGGTGCAAAACCAGCCCACACCATTCCGGCGAAGGCCAAGATCCAGTTAGGTAAACGCCGGTAAGCCGCCCCATCGCGTGCGGGCTGGACCCCGCCCCTCGCCGGGTGGAGCATTACGAAGAAGATCAAGCTTCGCAACGATCCCCATCAGGGGAGGACGCGCGACCCGGCGGCGATTGATCGATGAGCTCTGTTCAACCCGTGGGTGCCGCAATATTAATCGCGAAGGATCACGCCCCGGTCGGCGCGCGCCAGCCCAGCCTGAGCGCCTTTGCGGCAACGCCACATAGTCGTTGGTCAGTCCGGCGACCGCCTGCGACAGTGATTGCTGTGCCGATACGCGCTGCCGCCTGCGTATCCAGCGTGTCGATCAGCGTCCGCGGCGCCGCGCGGTAGCGTTGCTGCATCAACGCTCGCCGAGCGATCGGCCCGAAGCCTTGGCCTGAGCCAGCGTCGCGACCGTAAGTTGCGACGCGCGGAACCGGGCGAGCGCATCCTCCGCATCGCGCAGCGCCGACAGACCGCCCGCGATACTGCGCCTCTGCTTCGTCCCGCGCGCCCTCGGCTTGGCCGACACGGGCGTTGGCGCGACAAAGAAGTTCAGCACGTTCCACTGGGAGCATCGGCGCGCCTAGCGTCGCAGATTATCGAGATCCGGTCAGCGCGTCGAGCGACGTGCCGCCGATGCCGATGATCCCCATCAGGTTGAGCCGCGGAAACTTCGCCGCCTCCGCCACGCCGATGCGGGCGGTCTGCGCCGCTAGACGGCGCTCGGCGGCGCGGGATGTCGGGTCGGCGTTGCAACAGCGAGGTCGGATCACCCTGCCACCTGCGCGGGGCGCGGGGCACCGCGCCGCCTGCCCCAAACGCTGGTCGAGCGTTCCGGCGCTTCGCCGATCAGAATGGCCAGCGCGTTGAGATAGGTCTCGACCGAGGCCGAGAGCAGCAGGATTGTGCATCCAGTACTTTCCACCTGATTGCGCAGCCGCTCGACCATCAAGCTGCGAGGCGGTGCCGTTGAACCGCTGCGTCAGGTTCAGCGTGTCGCGCTGCATCCGCGATGCCTCACGCGCAGGATCAGCTGCTGCGCGTCGCGAAGCCCGGACATAAGCTGGGCGACATCCGCGCTGAGCGACACTTGCGCGTCGGCGACATTGGCCTCCGCCGCGCCGCGATGGCCCGGGCCGCCTCGACCGTGCGGCGCTGGCCGCGAACAGATCAATCTCCCAGCTCGCATCGAAGCCGAGATTGAAGAAGTCGAGGCGCCTGTCCGCCCGAACCACCGCCGGCCGCACCGCCATTGGCACCACCGCCACCGCCTTGCTCCGCCGCCACCCCGTTGCTGCCCGCCACCGAGATTGATCCCGGCAGGTCGGCATGGAGATAGGTCACCGGCATTGGCATTGGGCGCCTGTTAGCGCTCCAGCCGCAGCGAGGCGCGCGCCGTTTAACCGTGCCTGCGCCACCGCGACATTGGGATTGGCGGCCAGCGCCTGCTCCTCCAGCCGGTGGTATCCAATGTTCAACGTCGTCCACCACTCGGCGACCGCAGGTGCGGTCGTCGCGACGCTGGTATCGGCGCGGGCGAAGCCGGCAGGCGGTTGCGCCGCCGAACCGACACCCTGGGAGGTCCTGCACAATTGGGCCCGACGGTGCAGGCCCCAGCAGAGAGCGGAATCAGGGAAAGCTGCTTGCGCATCATGGGTCTCACGCATCGCCACGGGGCCGCCCCAGGGGCAGCGGGCGGAGGAAGAGGACGAGTGGCATCACCATCAGGATGCCCACTGGAAAATCCAGAACAGGTCGTTATAGGTCATCACCAGCGCCTGTTGCCGTGGATGGTATTGCCGATCGCGATAGGCCGCCTCGGTACTGCCGAATTGCTGGGTCAGCCCGGTAAGCCAGTCCTGCACCGACTGGGCATTGCCGACAGCGATTCCTCCAGACGCCCGCTCGTGCAGGAAGCTGCGCTGGTCCCGGACGGTCGCGATACCGGCCAAAGGCGAAGGAGCCGCCAGATTGCGCGCTGCGCTGAACAGCCTGGCGGCGTCACCGGCGCCTGTTCGGGCGGCACCGAGGGAGATTGCCGCCCCGGTTCAGGAACAACATGCCGAGGATGAATTGCCGACGCCGCGCAACAACTGGGTCAGTGAACGAACTGCCGGTCGAGTCCGCCATCAGCACGGTGTCGATCCCCGCGCTCAGCGCCATGATGCCCAGCCCCAGCGCCACCGCGATACGGATATCGACCTTTTGATCGGAACGGAGTGAAGGCATCATGATCAGGCTGGGAATGCCGCTGAGCAGCACCACCTGCTCCGCCCGGAACGCGTTATAACCGGCGATCGCGGTCAGGAACTGCGGGATCACATAGGGAGGTACCGTAGAGCACCATGCCCAGCACGATGCCCATGATGACCACGCTGCTGCCGAACTGGCGGTCGAGGAGCAGTTTGCCGGATGATGCGGCCGCGACGCGACGAACTGGCTGGCGAACAACAGGCCGAAGCCGATGATCGACAGGATGGTCAGCTCGATGATTTCCGCGACTCGAACCACTGCTCGCGTTGGCCTTCTTCCAGCACGACGGTCAGGCCGCCCAACCCAAAGCAAGGCCGGCAATGCCCAGCCAGTCGGCCTTCAATAGCTCCGACAGATGCGGCTTCTGGTGCGGCAGGCCGACGAGCAGCAATGTGACCAGGATCGCCCCGACCGGCACGTTCAGGAAAAAGGCATAATGCCAGCTGATATTCTCGGTCAGCCAGCACTGATCAACGGCCCCATGACGGGGCCGAGAATGGCGGTGACGCCGAAAAAGGCGGTCCTGATCGGCTGCTGCTCGCGCGGCAGGCGGGTGGCGATGATGGTGAGCGCGGTCGGGATCATGCGCCACCCGTAATCCCGCCCGCGCGACCGATAGTCATCATCGTCAAATTGGTCCGAAAGCCCGCACAGCACCGAAAAAGGCCGTGAACAGGATCGAGGGCGATCAGCAGGAAGGTGCGCAGGCCAAGCGCGCTCGAGGCAGGCCGACAGCGGGATGATGATGATCTCGGCGACCAGATAGGAGGCGATCCACGTCCCCTCCGTCCCGCTCGCGCCGATCTCGCCACGGATGGTGGGGAGCGGCGGACGATCGAGATGTCGAGCGTCGCCATCCGCGCCGATGCTGCCCGCCGCGACGGCCAGCCAGTGGCCAGGTCGGTCTTGGCCGGGGCACCGCCACTGCACGGGCAGGTGCCTTGGCGGGCCGCCCCGGGCGGGGGCCGCAGCGGCGCTCACCGGCCCTGCGCCCCTCCCGCGCTTCGTTATGTTGGTCCTGCTGCTCGGCGATGCGCTTCAAAGCACCCTTGGCCGAGCGGTGTCGACGACACCTCGACCGACATGCCGGGGACGAGCAGGCTGCGCGTCTGCGGATCGGCGTCGACCGCGATGCGGACAGGCACGCGCTGACGATCTTGGGGGAAGTTGCCGGTCGCATTCTGCGGTGGCAGCGAGAATTGCGCGGTGCCCGGTGCCACGCTTTCGACATACGGCCTTGGATCTCGACATCGGGCAGCGCATCCACCTCGATCTTCACCGGCTGGCCCGGGGCGCATCAAGCAGTTGCGTTTCCTTGAAGTTCGCCTCGATATAAAGCTGGCTGACGGGCACGATCGACATGGTACGGGTGCCGGCCTGTACGAACTGGCCGACACCGCACCCGTCTTATTGCTGACACGGCCTGCGATCGAGGCGCGGATCAGGGTCGAACCAGATTGACCCTCGGCGGCATCGAGCTGCGCCTTGGCGTCGCCCTGCGAGCGGGCCTGCTGCTGGGCATTCAGTGTGCCGACGCGGGCGCTGCGCGGCGGCGAGCGCGGCAGGAGGCACTGGCGACGCGGGCATTGGCCCCGGCGTGCCCGTTCTGAAGCTGCGACAGGCGCTCGCGGCTCCTCCGCCCTGAGAGGCGGCGAGCGGGGTAGCGCGTCACTTCGGCCCGGGCGAAGGCGGCATCGCTCTTGCGCGGCGCGAAGCTCGGCGCGGGCGCGGTCGATCGCGGCCTGCTGCTCGCGGATCTGCGCCTGAACGCTCTTCGGCATTGGCGCGTGCGACGCCGATCTGCGCCCTGAATCTGCGCGGTCTGCGCGCGCTATAATCGCGCGTGTCGATCTGAAGCAGCGGGCTGGCGGCCTTGACGTCCTGATTCTCGCCGACGAACACCTTGTCGACATAGCCGGACACCTTCGGCGCCACGGTCACTGCGTCCGCCCGGATGAAGGCGTCGTTGGTCGACTGCATATACTGGCCAACCTCTTGGCGCGCATGCAGAACACCCCGCCGATAATCGCGATGGCGGCCACCAGACAAGCAGAATGACCGGATACGCCGCTTCTTCTGCGGCGATGCGACCCTCGGCCGCATCGTCCTGCGGCACGTGGGGTTGCGGCGTCTTCCGCCGTCATTTACGAAATTTAGCGTCAGCCGCGCCGGCCTCCCTGTCGATGGAATCAATAGAACTTGATGGTGCATTTGCTCGCACTTGCATAAAGGCAAGACCATCATTGAGCTACCTCATATTATGCAGACCCGCGGAACCCCTGCTCGTACGCTATGGCCGCCTGTACATGCGTCTTCATCGGGACTGCTCGACCGGCGCATGGCGGCGCAGAGGCATCGCTGGCGCGTGCCAAGATGCTGATGTTCGCCGAACAAGCACGCGCCGGTCCGCGCCGACATTGCCGACAATGCTTCAGCTTGGCGCCGCGTACCGTGACCCGAGCGATCGATACGATGGAGCGCGACGGGGCTGGTGCGGCGCGCGCCGATCCGGCCTGACCGGCGCGCAAACGGCTGGACATCACCGATATGGGCCGACAGGTGCTGGAGCAGACCGAGCCGCTGCGCCTCCGAGATCGTCGACCTCGCCTTTGGCACGCTGACCGACGAGGAAGCCGCGCAACTCGACCATATCCTCGCCAAGCTGGAAGACGCGATCGCCGCCGAGGTCGAGTTTGCCGGGCTCTTGGGCTACCGGTCGCTAAATCCTGCCCTGATCGCGGCATAAGCCATGCCCTTCCCGGATGAACGGCCTCGGCAATCGTCCCTAATTGCCGTTGTAAAGTCTGAGCGCGGCGGGCGGATCGTTGGGATGTCCGCCCCGGGCGATGACGCAAGCGGCATGGACCGCCCCCAAAGTGCCCGCGCGAAACGGCTGGAGATGCAGCCGATGACCAGCGGATGACCGCCGCGATCGGGGCAATTGCGCTGAAACACACAAGGGATGCCGCGCTCGGCGATCATCTGCGCCGCCATGATGCCGCTATCGCCATCGGCCAGCTTGACGTCGCATAGCACCAGATCAGGGCGCTCGGCCTCCACCAGCTCCATCGCGGCGGCGACCGTATCGGCGACGCCCGTAACGTGATGGCCGTGAAGCGTCAGCGCATTTCACGAGAGCATGGCGACCAAAGGCCTCGTCCTCGATGACGCGCAGCTTGAGCTGCTGGTCGCCAGACAACTTTCGTCAGACTGCGGGACCGTGCCGATGCTCGCCGCCATCATGCGGCATAACCAAAATGAGGCACCCGCTTCCCTCGCTCGTCGGCGTCGCACGCAGTTGATGGCATAATCTCGCGACCAATCGATCTGTCCCAACCAGATCGACGCCACGCTCCCATCCAACGCCGTCAAACGATATGCGCAGCATTTCGTTCCCATCGATCTGGCGCGTCGTCATGCTGGATGCGCGGCACCCCGATCTGCGCCTCCAACATGGTGTCGAGCAACAGGGCGGCGGCAGCCGCCCGCTCGATGGGCACGGCGAGGGGCGTCTGGCGCTGCGATCTCGGGCGGTGCCTCGTGTCGCCGCGCAACTGCCCGATCACATCACCGAACAGGGCGGCCAGATCGACAAGCCCCGGCTCGGCGGTCGCGTAAAGCGGGCGATGCGCGCTGGCGAGCACCTGCAGCCGCTCCGCCGCCCGACCCAAGGCGGCGTGTCTGCGGGTCGGCGGCGGCACGAACCTCGTTGGTGACGAGACCGATCGCAACCTGAAGCGCGTTGCAGACCCGGTGATTAAGTTCGTCCAGCAGCCTTGTCTGGGTTTCGATGCCTTCCCTGCAACGCCTGCTCGATCCGCAGCCGATGCTTGGCGAGCGAGACATAATGGCACAGCAGCGACAGCAGCCGCTGCTCTTCATCGGTGAAGGGCCCCCGCTGCGCGTCACCGAAAGCTGAGCGTGCCGAGCAAATTGCTCGCCATAGAAAAGCGGCATGCAGATAGGCTTTGACCCCGATCGAACGCACAAAGGCGGCGGCGGGTCGTCCGAGTGCTGGATGTCGGTCAAGTGCAGCACCCGCCGCTCGCGCATGGCACGTGCGCAGAGCGAGCCGGCGATATCCAGATCCGCCATGGCGCGGCGCTGGGCCGGACTCAGCCCGCCACAGGCTTCCAGACGGATATCATCCGCATCGCGCCGGAAATTGAAGAACAGGTCCAGCCGCAATTCGTCCTGGATCAGCTCGAACAGCGCCTCGATCATCGCGCGCGGGTCGTCGGCCCCCATCAGGCGATCGGTCGCCGCCGCGATCAGCGCCAGATAGCGCCGCGTCGTATCCGGATCGCTGGCGACCGGTCCGATCGCATCGTCGACCAACGGCAAAGGCGCCGCATTCAGGGTGGTGGGAGAAGCCACCTTAAAAAGGATAACAATTGCGGAGGCCCCGGTCCAAGGGCGCTTTAAAAATTACGATGAACCGCAATCGCTTGGGGCGCGAGACCGGGTGGATCGGCGCTGCCGTCCACCCGGCCCCTGCTACATTCAGCGGGCGATGACCGCCGACTGGTCGACCGGCACCACTGGCAACCCACACGCGGCTGGCATTGGCGCCGCCGCGCTCCAGCGTGATCGTCGCCTTTTGCCCAATCGCCGGCCTTCGCCGTGAAGATATTGGGCACGAAGGTCTGGGGATTGCGGTCGTAGAGCGGAACAGGCTCGACTGGACACGGATCATGATCCGGTGCCCCGGCTGGAACACATGGTTCACCGTCGGCAGGCGGAACTTGTATTCTGCGCCCCGCCGGGATGGCGGTCGGGTTGGCGAAGCTGTTGCGATAGCGTCCCCGGAAGATGTCGAGGCTGATCGGCAGTTTAGCCGCCCATCTTGGGTTCGATCGCATCCTCGGACGGATAGGACGTCGATGATCTTCACGACGAAATCGCCATCGGTGCCGGTCGTGCGCGCGAACAGGTCGGCGATCGGCGCGCCGGACACCCGCACCGCCTTGGTCAGCACGGGCGAACGATAGGTGACGACATCGGTGCGGCCATCGGCATGACGCTGATCGCTGACCAGCAGGTCGCCCCAGCGGCCGTCGCTGAAGTTCACCGGCCGCGATAGATGCGGCACAGGATTGGCCGGATCGGAACATAACTGTCCTGCCCCGCCGCCGGCTTGTCAAAGCTCAGCCCTCGTCGTCCGCCAGATAGAGCGGGGTCAGCGGGGCGGCGCAACCAGTCTGACAAGCGAGCGGCCATTGGTGAGCTTTGTCCTATCGATTCTCCCGGTGTTGTAGATCGCCGCGCTGGGCAGATTGGCCGCCGGACCGTCCTTCAGATACTGGTTGAACAGCGGCGGGACCATGTCGGCGGAACTGCTTTGGCGGTGTCGCCATTCCACTGGAACGGCCCCGGGCTGGTGCCGGTGCGGTTGATCTGGCTGTGCCGCCACGGGCCCATGACGAGGAAGTTGTTGCCCAGCTTCCCTTGGCCTTCAGCGCGGGGACGTGATCGCACCGTGCATATCCTCCACGGTCCCAGCCCTGTTCCCAAATGGTCGGGACATTGGAGGATTGGCCGCCAGCAGCTTGTCGAGCGCACGCCCCTGCCAATAAAAGTCATAGGACGGGTGCTGGACGATGCGCTGCCAGAAGGGCAGTTGGTCATATCCCGACTTCACAGCCCAGTCGTTCGCTGAGCCAGCGGAAATTTTCATAATCGTCATAGCCGCCGCTGGACGGCGCGGTCCCCCTCACCCTGTAACCGGTCTGCGAACCGATCCAGCCGATATTGGCGGGGCGGAAGGCGCCGTAATGGAACCAGTCGTCGCCCATCAGCCATCGATCATCAGGCTTTCAGGCGCCGCGACCTTCAATGCCGGGTGCGGGTTCAGCAGCGCCATGACGACGGTAAAGCCTTATAAGACGAACCGATCATACCGACGCGGCCGTTCGATTCAGGCAGGTTCGCCTTGTTCGCAGCCAGTCGATCGTGTCGCAGGCATCGGTGGTGTGATCGACCTTGGTCGCGTTCAACGGGCCGATGACGGGGCGCGTCACGACATATTCCCCTCCGAGCCATATTTGCCGCGAATGTCCTGATAGGACGCGGATATAACCCGCCTGACGAACTCCTCATCGGCCAGCGGCAGCGCCTCGATCATCTTGGCGCTGTCCGAACGCTGCGCGACCCGCGGCGTTATAGGGCGTGCGGGTCAGGACGATCGGCGCGTTGACCCGCGCCCTTGGGGACGACGATCACCGTATAGAGCTTCGTCCGTCGCGCATCAGGATCATCACCACCCGCTTGTCGCCAATCCCGCTCGGCGACGTTGGTCGGCGGCGTGAAGTGGGGCGGAATGTCGCTGACCGTCGAGTCGGTGACGACCTTGACCGGCTGACCCGTCACGGGTGCCTGTTGCGCGGTGGCGGGCGTCAGGACGGCGAGCGCGCTGGCGGCGAGCAGAAGGTTGCGAAACGCATGGAAAAACGGACCCCCTCATGGATCGGTGAATACCGCATCGTGCCGCGACACGGGGTCAGGGGCAACTGGCGTATTCAATAATGATACATGGTATCATATAATGGTGCAAGCGGGCGCGTAACGTACCGCCGCTTTTCGCTTTCCGCGCTTCCGGTCCGCCGAAAGGTCTGACAACAACGGACCATCCGGGAGGAACCCACCAGTGACCACCTTGAAGCGGCGCGGACCCCGCCCATAGCGCGCTGGCGCGGGATATCGGTGTCGCCATCGTGACCGGCCGGATCGCCCCAGGATCGACCCTGCCGGGCGAGGTCGAAATCGCCGAGCAGCGCGGTATGTCGCGCTCGGTGGTGCGCGAGGCGCTTCGCATGTTGTCGGCCAAGGGGCTGGTGGTCAGCAAGCCCAAGGCGGGCACGCGGGTGCGCGAGCGGCTGGAATGGGATCTGCTCGACCCCGATCTTCTCGCTGGATGTTCGAGGGCGAGCCGCCCGCTGGCTTCGTCAGCAGCCTGTTCCAGCTTCGCCTGATCGTCAGGCCCGCCGCCGCCGAACTTGCCGCGATCAGTCGCACCACGCGCCAGCTCGCGCATGGGCGCCGCGCTGGAGGCGATGGGCGAACATGGCCTCCACACCGAACAGGGGCCGCGCCGCCGACCAATTGTTCCACAACATCATCCTAGAAGCGACGGGCAACGAGTTGCTGATCAGCCTGTCTGGCAGCATCGGCGCGGCCGTCCGCTGGACCACGCTCTACAAGCATCGCGGGCAGCCGCGTGCCGCGAGACTCCATGCCCGAACACCGCCAGCTCTTCGCCGCCATCGCCGATGGCGACGCGGCAACGGCACGCGCTACGACGATCGTGCTGGTCGACCGGGCCCGCGAGGATGCCGAACGCGCACTGGCCAGTTGACGCGGGTTTCCTCAAGACAGTCAACTTAGGCCCAACCGCCATCAGCCAATCGGCCAGAGCGTCTTGAGCGGCTGCGTCGCATCGGCCAGCGCATCCTCCGCCACGGCCGCGCCATCCGCCACCAGCGCCTTGCCCTGCACGAAATCGCGCATCGCGTTGACGCAGTCGAGCGCGATCACCCGCCCCTCGCGCAGATAAACGACCGAGAAGCTGCGCGTCGCCGGATCACCGCGCAGGATCGCCCGGTCATGGCCGATCGACAGTCCGACTGTCTGCAATTTCAGATCATATTGGTTCGACCAGAACCGAGGGCACGGCATGATAGGCCGCCTCGCGCCCCGCGATCGTTCGCGCGGCGGCGGTCGCACGGTCATTGGCATTCTGCACCGACCGAGGCGGATGACGGCCCCGCCGGCAAAGGCGTTGGCATGCGCGGCGCAATCCCCGACCGCGAAGATGTGCGGCAGGCTGGTCCGCCCTTGCGCATCGACCGTCACGCCATTGTCGCCCGCTGCCCCGGCGGCGATCAGCGGTGCGACAGCCGGTATGATGCCGATCCCGACGATCGCCATTTTGCGCCAGCAGGACCGTAGCATCGGCAAGGCGAACGCCGGTCACTTTGCCGTCCCCTCGATACAGTTCACGCCGTCGTTCAGCCGCACGGTCACGCCGTGCGCGCCCGGTGCTCGGCCTCGTAGAGAAGCGCGACAGCGCCTCGCCCGCCACACGCGCCAGCACACGCGGCTGCGCCTCGACGATCGTGACCTGCTTGCCGAACTTGGTCAGGACGGCGGCCGCCTCCAGCCGATGTAGCCGCCGATCGATCACCACCACCTGCTCGACGCTCGGCAGTTCGGCGATCAGCCGATCGACATCGGCACGCGTCCGCACACCATGCACACCCGCCGGTCATGACCGGCACAACTCAGCCGCCGGGCATGGCCGCCTGCGGCCCAGATCAGATGGCCATAGTCGATCACGGCACCCCGGCCGTGGTGACGCAGCGCTTCAGGATCGACCGCGACGACCTCCTCACCCAGCCGAAGCGTGATGTCGCGCTCCGTCCAGAAGCGTTCGGGACGGATCAGGATCCGCTCGAAGGGCTTGTCGCCGGCCAGATAATCCTTCGACAAGGGCGGGCGCTCATAGGGCGGATAGGCTTCTTCGCCGACCATCGCGATCGTGCCCGCAAACCCCTCCTGCCGCAGCGCGATCGCGGCCTGCGCGCCGGCATGGCCGGTGCCGACGATCAGAACATCATAGGAGGCGGACGGGGAATGGGTCGGCATCTGGTTCATGCCCATTCCCTAGGACGGAACCACCCGCCTGTCATCGGTCATGACAAAGCGTTGCGAGCGTGAAAGAGCATCTTCAATCGCAGGCGGCTTGCCGCTAGGGGAGCAGGCAATTCTTCAGGAGACATCATGAGCAAGCTGCATCTCGTCTTCGGTGGCCGCGTCAGCGACCCGCAGACCACGGACTTTGTCGATCCCGCCGCGCTGGAAGTGGTGGGCGTGTTCCCCGATTATGCCAGCGCCGAAAGGCGGCGCGCCGCCGCGCAGCGGACCGTCGATGACGCGGAAATGAAGTTCGTCGTCGTGCATCTGCACCGGCTGCTGGAGCCGACGCTCGACTGATCCCCGGTTTTGGGCGAAGTTGGGGCGCGGCCTTCGACTTCGCTCAGGCTGAACGACGGTTGGGATTGGAATCCGCCCCATACACCGCATCACGCTCGTACCGAGCGTCTGTTGAAGCCGATCCCCCTCCGTTCGCACTGGGCGAAGTCGAAGTGCACGGAAAAACGGTCATGCCGGGCGATGTGAAAACCCGCTCGGGGCATGAAGCCCCATCCGCCTCAGGCGTTACGGTAACGCCACAACAGCAGCGGCTTGGCGAAGACCAGCCCCGCCACGAACCCGCCGATATGCGCGGCCACCGCGATCGCGCCCATGCCCATGCCGGCATAGCCGATCAGTAGCTGGATACCGATCCAGCCCGCCGCCAGCCACAGCACATGCGTCAGCTCCGCCGACAAGCCGGCAATGCCGCGCGTCGCACGACGCGCTGCCCGAAGAGCAGCGCATAGGACTCGACGATCGCCGAGATCGCGCCGCTCGCGCCGATCATCGGCATGGGTGAACTTTTCGGATCGGGAAAATGCTGCGCCATTGCCGCCCGCATAGGCGCCGACGATGTAAAGGACGACAATCCCGCGCGGGCCCAGCGCGCGCTCGGTCTGCGCGCCGCAATAGACCAGCATGATCAGATTGAACGCGATATGTGCGAACCCGCCATGGACCAGCGTCGCGGTCAGCGGGTCAGCAGCGTCGGCACGGCGAAGCCGAAATCGGGGCAGCGCCGCGCCTTCGAAGCGCAAGGGGATGAAGCCCGCCCCCGACCGCCGCATCCGGCACCATGCCGGTCAGGATCAGGAACAGCGACACGATCGCTGTGACGACCGCGATGGCCGTCGTCGCCCGTGCCGCTGTCCAGTTCATCGGATCAGATGAATTCGATCTTGCTGACGAGGTAATAGCGATCGCCTGACGGCACCGTCACCTCGACCTCTTCCTCGACCTTGCGCCCGATCAGCGCACGGCCCAGCGGCGAGTTGTAGCTGATGCGGCCGGTCTTGGCGTCCGCCTCGGTCTGGCCGACGATCTGATACTTGACCGGCTTGTCGTCCTCGTCGAGCAGCGTGACGGTCGCGCCGAACACGATCTTGTCGCCCGACAGGTCCTTCGGATCGATGATCTGCGCGCGGCTCAGCTTGTCCTCGATGTCGGCGATCGACGCCTCGATCTGGCCCTGACGCTCCTTGGCCGCGTGATATTCGGCGTTTTTCGGACAGGTCGCCATGTGCCGCGCTTCCTCGATCGCATCGACGATCTGCGGCCGTTCCTCTTTCAGACGCCGCAGGTCTGGGTGAGCTTGTCATAGCCCTCCCGGAGCATCGGCATCTTTTCGACGGTCGCCATAATATCTGTCCCCAATTCTTACGCATTCCGGTACGGACCACCCTCCCCCAACCGGGAGAGCGGTCCGCCAGCACATCATGTTCTCATGTCGGGATCAGTTGTGCGAACGCGAATAGTAGGATTGCAGGGGGCGTACTTCAAGACCACGGGTGCCTGCGGTCGCAATCGCCTTCGCCGCTTCGACGCTGGCGGGCGCTGTGGTGAAGTAGGGAATCTTCTGCCCCAGCGCCGCCTGACGGATCGGCTTGGAGTCCCCCTTCAGGCTCTGCCATCCTCGGTCGTGTTGAAGATCAGGGTAATGCCGCCGTCCTTGATCCGGTCAACGATATGCGGACGCCCCTGCGCCACCTTGTTGATCTTCTCAACCGTGACGCCCGCGCGATCGAGATAATCGGCGGTGCCACCGGTCGCGACGATCGCGAAGCCCGCCTCCGCCAGCAGCTTGGCCGCGGGGACGATATGCGGCTTGTCGCTGTCCTTCACGCTGATGAACACCGCGCCTTCCGTCGGCAGGACGGTGCCCGCGCCGAGCTGCGACTTCGCAAAAGGCAGTGGTGAAGTCGGGGTCGATGCCCATGACCTCGCCCGTCGACTTCATCTCCGGCGAAAGCACCGGATCGACGCCGGGGAAGCGCGCGAAGGGAAGACCGCTTCCTTGACCGCATAATAATCGATGTGACGATCGATTGGCGGCAGGTCGGCCAGTTTGCCCGCCGCCGGCGCGCGCGGCGATCTTGGCGATGGGCGTGCCGATCGCCTTTGGCGACGAAGGGCACGGTGCGGCTGGCGCGCGGGTTGACCTCGATGAGATAGACCTGACCGTCCTTCACCGCGAACTGGATGTTCATCAGGCCGCGCACGTTCAGGCCGCGCGCCAGCGCTTCGGCCTGACGCCGATCTCGGCGATGATCTCCTCGGGCAGGCTGTAGGGCGGCAGCGAGCAGGCCGGAGTCGCCCGAATGGACGCCCGCTTCCTCGATATGCTGGAGCACACCCGCCACGACGACACGGGTCGCCGTCGCAGATCGCGTCCACGTCCACCTCGATCGCGTCACGCAGATACTGGTCGATCAGCACCGGCGCATCGCCCGACACCTGCACCGCCGTCTGGATATAATCCTCGAGCTGCTGCGGGCCGTCGACGATCTCCATGGCGCGACCACCCAGCACGAAGCTGGGGCGCATCAGCACCGGATAGCCGACGCGCTCGGCGACGATCAGCGCTTCCTCGCGGCTGCGCGCGATGCCGTTCTTGGGCTGAAGCAGCCCTTGGCTTGTCGACCAAAGCGGCGAACTGCTCACGATCCTCGGCGAGGTCGATCGCGTCGGGGCTGGTGCCGAGGATCGGGATGCCAGCGGCTTCAAGCGCGCGGGCGAGGTTCAGCGGGGTCTGGCCACCGAACTGCACGATCGCGCCGACCAGTTCGCCCTTCGACTTCTCGACGTCGAGAATGGCGAGAACGTCCTCGGCGGTCAGCGGCTCGAAATACAGGCGATCCGAGGTGTCATAGTCGGTGCTGACCGTTTCCGGGTTGCAGTTGACCATGATCGTCTCATAGCCCGCATCCGCCAGCGCGAAGCAGGCGTGGCAGCAGCAATAGTCGAACTCGATCCCTGCCCGATCCGGTTCGGACCACCGCCCGGGATGACTATCTTCTTGCGGTCGCTCACCGCCTCGTCCTCAGGCTCGCCGAAGGTCGGCGCTTCATAGGTCGAGTACATGTACGGCGTCTTGGCGTCGAACTCGGCGGCGCAGGTGTCGATCCGCTTGAAGACCGGACGCACGCCCAGCTTCTGGCGATGCTCGCGCACCTCCTGCTCGGTCACGCCGCCGGTCATCATCTTGACGACTTCGTGGATCAGGCCCGAGCCGCGCGCGATGCCGCGATCCATGCCGCGCAGGTTCGCCGATTGCAGCGCCAGATAGGCCAGCCGCTTGTCGGAAAAGCCCATCGCCTTCAGGCGGCGCATGCCTGCCGTATCCTGCGGCAGGCCGTTCTGCATCACCTCGGCCTCGGCCGCGACGATCTCGGCGATCCGCTCCGGGGAACCGTGGGATCGTACTTGGCGATCGCATGGACCTCGGCGACGGTGAAGCCTTCGCGCAGCGCCTGCGCGGCGACCAGCAGCCGGTCCGGGGTCGCCTTGGCCAGCGCCGCCTCGATCTCGGCACGCGGCGCGCCACCAGATGCTCGACATCGTTGAAGCCGCTCAGGCCGGTTTCCAGCCCACGCAGCGCCTTCGCATCGATTCATGGATGTTGCGGCCGATCGCCATCACCTCACCGACCGACTTCATCGCGGTCGAGAGATGGAACCTGGAGCCCTTGAACTTCTCGAAGGCGAAGCGCGGGATCTTGGTGACGACATAGTCGATCGTCGGCTCGAACGAGGCCGGGTCGCGCCGGTGATGTCGTTCTCGATCTCGTCCAGCGTATAGCCGACCGCCAGCTTGGCCGCGACCTTGGCGATCGGGGAAGCCGGTCGCCTTCGACGCCAGTGCCGACGAACGCGACACGCGCGGGTTCATCTCGATGACGATCAGGCGGCCGTCCTTAGGATTGACCGCGAACTGCACGTTCGAGCCGCCCGTCTCCACGCCGATCTCCCGCAGCACCGCCAGCTGGCGTTGCGCATGATCTGATATTCCTTGTCGGTCAGAGTCAGCGCGGGCGCGACGGTGATCGAGTCGCCGGTATGGACGCCCATCGGATCGATATTCTCGATCGAGCAGATGATGATGGAATTGTCGTTGCGATCACGCACGACCTCCATTTCATATTCCTTCCAACCGAGGAGCGATTCCTCGATCAGCACCTCGGTCGTCGGCGAAGCGTCGAGCCTGGCGCGAACGATCGCGATGAACTCCTCGCGGTTATACGCCACACCGCCGCCGGTGCCGCCCAGCGTGAAGCTGGGACGGATGATCGCAGGCAGGCCGACCTTCTCAGCCCCGCCAGCGCCTCCGCCTCGGTATGCGCGATCGCCGAGCGGGCCGATTCCAGCCCGATCTTGTCCATCGCCAGACGGAATTTTGCCGATCCTCGGCCTTGTCGATCGCCTCGGCATCGGCGCCGATCATCTGGACGCCGAACTTTTCCAGCGTGCCGTCATGGAACAGCGCCAGCGCGGTGTTCAGCGCGGTCTGTCCGCCCATGGTCGGCAGGACCGCGTCAGGGCGTTCCTTCTCGATGATCTTGGCGACGACAGCGGGCGTGATCGGCTCGACATAGGTCGCGTCGGCCAGCTCGGATCGGTCATAATCGTCGCCGGGTCTGAATTGACCAAGACGATGCGATAGCCCTCTTCCTTCAGGGCCTTGATCGCCTGCGTGCCCGAATAGTCGAACTCGCACGCCTGACCGATGACGATCGGGCCAGCGCCGATGACGAGGATGGAGGAGATGTCGGTGCGTTTTGGCATTAGTGTGCCTCTCAAGCGGCGGAACCCGCCGATTATTCCAATGATGGCCGACCATTTCTGGCCGGAACGCTGCGGCGATCGCTTGACCTTGCTCATCCGAGATTTCGCCAATCTCGATAGCAACTCCACCGTCGCCGCGATCCTGCACGTGGATCGGCTCGATCTTCACATCTGCTAGCATCGCGAAGACATCTTCGACGTGCTCTGCCTTGATGCGAAAGCGAACCATGGGTCGTTATCCCTTCAGCGACCCCACGAACCGCTCGAACAGATAGAAGCTGTCCTGCGGCCCCGGCGAGGCTTCGGGGTGATACTGGACCGAGAAGGCCGGTCGGTCGGTCAGTTCAGACCCGCATTCGACCCGTCGAACAGCGACACATGCGTCTCACGCGTTCGCAGGCAGCGTCTCGCGCTCGACCGCAAAGCCGTGGTTCATGCTGGTGATCTCGACCAGACCGTCGGACAGGCGCTTGACCGGGTGGTTCGCCGCGGTGCCCTGCGGGTGCATCTTGGTGGTCTTGGCGCCGACCGCCAGACCCAGAAGCTGGTGGCCCAAAGCAGATGCCGAACAGCGGCTTTGCCCGTGTCGAGCAGCTGGCGGATCACCGGTACGGTATATTCGCCAGTCGCCGCAGGATCGCCGGGGCCGTTGGACAGGAAGATGCCGTCGGGTTCAGCGCCATCACATCCTCGTAGGGAGGCAGTGGCGGGGACCACCGACACCTTCGCACCGGCCCGGACACGGGTTGCGGAAGATGTTGTGCTTGCTGCCATAATCGATCGCGACGACGTGCGGGCGATCCGCGCCCTCCGCGCCCATGGCCGAAGCCCAGCCGCCACAGGCCGCCCTCGCGCGTCTCGCCCCAGCCATAATGCAGCTCGGTCGACACGTCCTTCGCCGCGGTCCATGCCCTCCAGCCCGGCGCGCGCGCCTTCTCCAGCAGCGCGGGATATCGAACTCACCGGCGGCCGAATGCGCGATCACGCCGTTGGGCGCGCCGGCCGCGCGGATGCGGCGGGTCAGCGCACGGGGTGTCGATACCGCCGTGCCGATACGGTTGTGCCGTGCCATCCATCCGGCGAGGTTCTCCATCGCGCGGAAGTTGGACGGGGCGGTCGGATCCTCGCGGACGATCATGCCCAGCGCATGCGGCGCGTCCGCCTCGATATCGTCGGGGTTCGCGCCGACATTGCCGATATGCGGGAAGGTGAAGGTAATGATCTGGCCCGCGAAGGACGGGTCGGTCGCGATCTCCTGATAGCCGGTCATCGCGGTGTGGAAACACACCTCGCCCACGGCATCACCCTCGACGCCGAAACCGCGCCCCAACACGTCTCCGTTCGCCAGAACGAGAACGCCCGTGGCGCCTTCGGGCTTTTCGGGCATGACGAATGGCTTGGCGTCAGCCGCGATCGGCGGGCACTCCCTGCTTTAAAATGTCTGCAATGTCGCTAAGTGGCGTCCGCTAGACCCGATGGCCGCCGCGTCAACCGGTTCACGGAATTGGTTCCATCGGCTATCGTCCCGCCTTTCCAGACAAGACGGAAAAAACGCGATTCGCGACGACATCAAGGCCGCGCAGGTGGCCGCCATGAAAGCGGGCGACAAGGAAAGCCGCGCGGCGATCAGCCTGATCCGGGCCGCTATCAAGAACCGCGACATTGAACTCCCGCACCGGCGACGCCCGCCGATGACGACATGGTCGTGATCGAAGTGCTGCAAAAGATGGTCAAGCAGCGCCGCAGATCGATCGCGATGTACGAACAGGGCGGCCGCCGGGAACTGGCCGACGCCGAAAAGGCCGAGTCGCGGTGATCGAGCGCTTCCTGCCGCAGACGCTGACCGAGGACGAAACCAAGGCCGCGATCGGGGCGATCAAAGGCGGAGATCGGCGCGTCCGGCATGAAGGACATGGGCCGGGTGATGGCCGAGTTGAAGGCACGCCATGCGGCGGTGCTGGACATGAGCAAAGGCGAGCGGGCTGGTGAAGGCGTCGCTGGCCTAATTGTCGGTCGGGGGGCAGGTCGGCACCCCTCCCCACCGCCCCATTTTGCTTGCATAAACGACGCCGTTTTATACCACTTATAATCGCGCGGACGCCATGAGGCCTGACCCGCAATTCGCTTGACGAGCTTCGGGCTCGCACCAGTCTGTCGGCGCTGATCGGCAAGACGGTGAAGCTGCAAAAAGCGGGCCGCGAATATAGGGGCTGCTGCCTTTCCATAACGAAAAGACG
Organism: Acanthosepion pharaonis; assembly: GCA_903632075.3. Taxonomy (NCBI): domain Eukaryota; kingdom Metazoa; phylum Mollusca; class Cephalopoda; order Sepiida; family Sepiidae; genus Acanthosepion; species Acanthosepion pharaonis. The sequence goes on from CAHIKZ030003502.1 coordinate 19,015, forward strand.
CCCAGCTTTACGTCAGCGACGACAAGGGCTTCTATCACTGCTTCGGCTGCTCGGCCCATGGCGATGCCATTCGCTGGATGACGGATCAGCGCGGCTTGCCCCTTCATCGACGCGGTCAGGAACTGGCGCAGGTCGCCGGGCTGGAAGATGCCGGCGCAGGACCGCCGTGCCGCGCAGAAAGCCGAGCGCGCCAAGGGCCTGCACGATGCGATAGCCGATGCGGCCAGCTGGTTTTCCGAGCAACTGGGCGGCCTGTCGGGTGGCGACGCTCGTGCGCTGCTCGAACGCCGCCGAGTCACCCGGAGACGGCGCGCCTTCGGTCTGGGCTTTGCGCCCGACAGTCAGGGGCAAGCTGAAGCCGCGCTGGCCGACTATGGCGATCCGGCGCTGATCGAGGTCTGCTCATCAAGGTCGACGGCAGGACCCGCTGCTGACCGGTTCCGTGGTCGGTTGATGATCCCGATCCGCGATGCGCGCGGCCAGGTGATCGCGTTCGGCAGCCGGATCATCGGCGAGGGCGAGCCGAAATATCTCAACTCGCCCGACACCGCTCTTCGACAAGGGGCGTACACTCTACAATCTCGACCGCGCAGCCGCCGCCGTGCGCAAGAGCGGCCGCGTGCTGGTGGTCGAAGGCTATATGGACGTGATCGCCCTCGCCGGGCCGGGATCGAGGAAGCTGTCGCCCCGCTCGGCACTGCGCTGACCGAGCATCAGCTGGAACGGCTGTGGCGGATGGTCGATGCCGACGCTCTGCTTCGACGGCGATGCGGCGGGACAGAAGGCCGCGATCGCGCCGCGCACCGTGCGTTGCCCTTGCTCCAGCCGGGCAAAGCCTGTCCTTCGTCACCCTGCCGCAAGGTCAGGACCCCGACGATCTGGTGCAAGAAAAAAGGCGCGGCCGGGTTCAGTCAGTGCTCACCCGCGCCACGCCGCTCAGCGATCTGCTCTGGCGGTCGGAGATCGCGCAGGCACAGACCGACACGCCCGAGGGGCCGCGCCGCTGGAAACAGCGGCTGGAGGAACTGGCGCAGCAGATCCGCACAAGGATCTGGCCTACGAATATAAGCGCGCGATGATGTCGCGCTATTTCGACATCTTCGGCATCCGCCGCGTCAATGCGGCGGCGGTGCATCAGGCGGTGGCCGGGCCAATCGCCATGTCAGGCGCGGCGTCGAATACAGCCTCAAGCGCGCCGTGCTGCTCAGGCTGATGCGCTATCCGCATGTCCTGTGCCGCTATATGGACGAGCTCAGTCGGTTGGACATGGGCGACCGCTATCTCAACGACTGGCGGCATCATCTGCTCGACGCGGCGGTCAACGATCCCCATCTGTCGCGGAAAGACGCGGCAGAGGCGAAGAGCCTGATCGAACAGATCATGGCGACCACCGACGTTCACCCGATCGACGCGCGCGATTATACCCGCGACCTCGCCTTCAGCTTCTTCAGCAAGATGGGCGATCCCGCCATCGCCGTGCGCGATCTGGAAAAAGGTCATCGGTGATGCTGGAGGAAAGCGAGACCCGCGCGAACCGCGCGCGCGCGGTGGAGGCGTTCGAGCCGACATGACCGAGGATCGCTTCGCCGAGCAGACGCGGTGCCACGCCGCGCATGCGCAATCGCTCGATCAGCTCTATCGCTGGCTGGAAGCCGCCCGCGACACAGCCGATCGGCAAGTTGGGAGGCCGCTTGATACGACAACCTCTCCGCCCCATATCCGGGGCATATTGGGCAGGACGCGTCCACACTGGAAAATTATGCATGGCTCCCACCCGCTTGCCAAACCGGCGGCGTGCGTGACAGAGGCCGGGCATTTGAACCCTGAGGGCATTTGATGGCGAAGGCGAATATGGCGGCGGATACGACCGACACGACGGAGACAGGCGATGCGCCCGCTGATCGACCTGAACGAGGCGTCGATCAAAGAAACTGATCGCCCGCGCCAAGAAGCGCGGCTACATCACGTACGACCAACTGAACGAAGCGCTGCCGCAGGACCAGATGTCCTCGGACCAGCTCGAGGATATCATGGCCGCCCTCAACGAGATGGGCGTCAACATCGTCGAGAATGAGGAACAGGGCGAGGACGGCGAAGGCGAAGAGGAAGCCGACGACGCCGCCGACAGCGTCGATGGCGACAGCGATTCGGGCCTCAGCCGGAGGCCAGAAGAAGGAAACCGTCGATCGCACCGACGATCCGGTCCGCATGTACCTGCGCGAGATGGGCGCGGTCGAACTGCTGTCGCGCGAGGGCGAAATCGCCATCGCCAAGCGGATCGAGGCAGGTCGCGACACGATGATCTGGGGCTGTGCGAAAGCCCGATCACCTTCAACGCGATCATCGACTGGTCGACCGCGCTGAACGAAGGCACGATGCAGCTGCGCGAGATCCTCGATCTCGACGCCATGTTAATCAGGACGCCGGCCCGGAAAATCTGGGCGAGGACGAAGACGACGACAATGGCGAGATCAGCGCCAAGAACGCCGGCCCGCAGTTCAAGGAAGAAGAAGGCCGGAGGAACCCTCGGTCGATGACGAGGATGGCGAGGGCGGCGAGCGGCGTGGTCCGCGCGCCGAGGACGAGAAGAGGACAACACCCTCTCGCTCGCCCAGATGGAAGAGACTCTCAAGCCGCAGGCGCTGGAGAAGTTCGCCAACATCACGAGCATCTACAAGAAATTCTCGAAGATTCAGCAGCAGCGCACCGGGTCGATGGCGCTGGGCGGCGAACTGTCGGCCGCGGACGAGCGCAAAGTACCACAAGCTGCGCGAGGAACTGACCGCCGAGGTCGAAAGCGTTCAGTTCCACAATGCCAAGATCGAGTTCTGGTTGACCAGCTTTACGCCTTCAACCGCCGTCTGACCGCGCTGGGCGGTCAGATGCTGCGTCTGGCCGAGCGGCACAAGGTCAACCGCAAGGACTTCCTCGACCGCTATCTGGGTCATGGCTGGACGAAAACTGGCTCCGACACGGTGCGCGGGCTCGACAGAGTGGGGGCAATTTCGCCAGCAACAGAAGCCGCCACCGTCGACCGCATCCGCAGCGAGATCGCCGAGATTTCGCAGCAGACCGGCATGGCGCTGACCGAATTCCGCCGCATCGTGAACATGGTGCAGAAGGGCGAGCGCGAGGCGCGGATCGCCAAGAAGAAATGGTCGAGGCGAACCTGCGCCTCGTTATCTCCATCGCCAAGAAATACACCAATCGCGGCCTGCAGTTCCTGGACCTTATCCGGAGGGCAATATCGGTCTGATGAAGGCGGTCGATAAGTTCGAATATCGTCGCGGCTACAAGTTCTCGACCTATGCGACACGGTGGATTCGTCAGGCGATCACCCGCTCGATCGCGGACCGGGCGCGGACCATTCGCATCCCGGTCCATATGATCGAGACGATCAACAAGCTGGTCCGCACCAGCCGCCAGTTCCTGCACGAGCAGGGGCCGCGAGCCGACCCCGGAGGAAATGGCCGAACGCCTCTCCATGCCGCTGGAGAAGGTGCGCAAGGTGATGAAGATCGCCAAAGAGCCGATCAGCCTCGAAACGCCGATCGGCGACGAGGAGGATTCGCACCTCGGCGACTTCATCGAAGACAAGAACGCGGTCATCCCGGTGGACGCGGCGATCCGAGCGAACCTGAAAGAAACGGTCACTCGCGTCACGGCCAGCTGACCCCGCGCGAGGGCGCGTGCTGCGCATGCGCTTCGGCATCGGCATGAACACCGACCACACGCTGGAAGAGGTCGGGCAGCAGTTCTCGGTCACCCGCGAACGCATCCGCCAGATCGAGGCCAAGGCTTTGCGCAAGCTGAAGCACCCCAGCCGCAGCCGCAAGATGCGCAGCTTCCTCGACCAGTAAGGTCGGGCGCGACGAAACGGAGAAGCCGTCGACCACCCGGTCGGCGGCTTTTTTGTGAGCCATTGTCTGTCGCATCCATGCGGACCGCGATAGACTGGCCCGTCATCAACCATCTCGCACGCCAGACCCAAAGGGACTGACATGGATATTCGCCTCGACGATCCGACCGCGCCGCATGTCGCCGATCTGCTCGCCTATCACCTGCGCGATATGCGCGGCGAGGCGGAAGAGTTTTCCTTCGCGCTCGACGCCTCCGCGCTGGCCGATCCGCATTTCCTTCTGGACGATCTGGGACGGCCCAGCGCTGGCCAGTTTCGCCGCGCTGAAGCAACTGGACGCCCGGCATGGCGAAGTGAAATCCATGCGGGTCGCGCCCGGCTTTCTGGGCCGGGGTATAGGCCGTGCGCTGCTCAACCATGTCATCGCGGAGGCGCAGCGCCGCAATTATGATCGGATCAGCACGGAAACGGGAACCACGTCGCCATGGCCAGCCCGCCGTCGCGCTCTATCGCAGCGCGGGCTTCCGTCTTGCGACGCCTTTGGCGATTACCAGCCGAGCCCGCATAATCAGTTCTTCACGCACGATCGGCCGCCTGATCGGTGCCGCCACTCGGCGCATCCGATGGCTTTGGGCTCCACAATCCGCAGGGGCGATAATTGCCGCCGGATGAAACGCCTGCTCCGCTGCTCTCGCCCTGCTCACCGCCGCTGCACCAGCGAACCAGAATGTCCCCGCCCCGGCTGTGTCGGGTGCAGATAAATACTTCGGAAGGCCCGATCGTCGTCGCGCTCGACGCGCCATGCGCCTGCGACGACCCGGAATTTCCCTCGCCTATGTCGATGACGGGCGGTTCGACGGGACGGTCTTCTACCGTGCGGCCCGCGACAAGCGGAACGAAAGAGGCTTCGTCGAGGCGGCATCCGCACCGATGCGCGCCGCATCCTGCCTCCCCTTCCCGCTGGAGACGACCGCCAAGACCGGGATCAAGCATCTCGACGGCACCATCTCGATGGCGCGCGGGCAATCGCCCAACTCCGCCGGGGCAATTTCTTCATCACCGTGGGGCCGACGCCGGGCATGGACGCGGCCGGGCTATGACGGCTATGCCGCCTTTGGACGCGTCGTGGCGGGGCATGGATACGGTCAAGAAGATCCTCGCCAAGCCCTCAGGCGGCGGCCGGACGCGATGAAGGGACAGATGATCCTGAAGCCCGTCGCGATCCGCTCCGCCAAGCGCCTCGACGGCACGCCCAAGCCGACGGGCGAGCCGAAGATGTGGCTGTATAATTTAGGGGGTAAGCGCCCTACCCGCCCCTTCCAACACCCGTTCAGCCTGAGCGAAGTCGAAGGCCACGCCAACCATGACCACGCGCCATGCAGACGCTCGTGGCGAAGGGCGTCCGCCAGCCTTCGACTTCGCTCAGGCTGAACGGAGGTTGGAATGAAAAAAGGGCGGCGACACCGCTGGCCACCGCCCCTTCCCTATCGAACCGCTAGAGGGTCCGCCGCGTCGATTACTCGGCGGCAGCGGTGCTTGGCCGGACGCATGTCGCGACGCTCTGCGATACGCGCCGACTTACCGGTGCGGCCCCGCAGATAGTACAGCTTGGCACGACGCACGGCGCCCTTGCGGACGACATCGATCGGTCGACGTTCGGCGAAGTAGAGCGGGAAGACGCGCTCCACGCCCTCACCGAAGGAGATCTTGCGGACGGTGAACGACAGGCCCATGCCCTTGTTCGAGCGGGCGATGCAGACGCCCTCATAGAACTGGACGCGGGTGCGCTCGCCTTCGACGACCTTCACACCGACCTTCAGCGTGTCGCCGGGGCGGAATTCCGGGATCTTCTTCGTCTCGTTGAACTTGGCGATCTGCCAGCTTCGATCTGCTGGATCCGTTCGCGACTTCATTCCTCAATCGTCGCCGCGCGCCAGAGGGCGACCGACCCTGAACCCTCGCGGCGTTTCCCAAAGGTCCAGCCGCCTTGACCGTGTATCCTCGCAAGCCACGGCGCGGCGCCATTTTGCGATTTTCGCGCGATCCCCGATCGCAGCACTTCAGGGGATCGTGCGCCCTTCCCCTCCACCCAGGTCGGGTATGTGCGGATATTCGAGGAGGCCACTTTCGAAGCTTTCCTCGACTCCACTGGAAGCCGCGCCCATTACGCCGGGAAACAGCCGAACGCAAGCGTCGAGCAGCACCAGCGCCCCATCTCGCCACCCGACAGGATATAGTCGCCGATCGATACCTGCTCGATGCCGCGTGCCTCGAACAGGCGTTCGTCGAACCCCTCGAACCAGCCGCATAACACGGTGACGCCCGGCCCCGCCGCGATCTCGCGGACGCGCGGCTGGGTCGGCAGGCGCCCGCGCGCGTCATCGCCAACACGGGCCGGTCGTCGGCAACCGGGTCCACCGCCGCCGCCAGCACATCGGCGCGCAGCACCATGCCTGCGCCTCCGCCGGCTGGCGTGTCGTCGACCGAGCGGTGCTTGTCGGTCGCGAAGTCGCGGATCTGCACCGTCTCCAGTGCCCAGCGATCCTCGCGCAGCGCCGCCCCGCCAGCGAATGGCGGGGTCCGGGAAACATCTCCGGTACAGCGTCAATATCGTCGCGCGGAAGGTCACAGCGTCCAGTTCTCGATGGTCAGGCCGGGGATGTCGGCGAAGTCGGCTTCGTTGTTGGTCACCAGCGTCAGGCCCGTCGCCCAGCGCATGGGCGCCGATCAGGCGATCGAACCGCCCGCGCCGGAACGGGATCGTCGCATAGGCCGATGCGGCATGCCGGTCGAACGGCAATATCGGCACACGATCGAAAAAAGCGATCAAAGGCCGCAATCGCCTCTTCACCATGCCGTTCCAGCCCCCGCATGATTTCGGCATAGGTGATTGCGGAGGCCACCGCGCTGCCCGGCTCGCATGTCGCCAGCCTCTGGGCCGCGCGGCCATCCGCGTCGCGTAGCACATAGATGCGAATATTGGGTCGAGCAAATGCGCGGCTCAATCACGACCGAGCAGCTTCCATCCCAATCCAGCGCGCGCGGCTCCATTTCGAAATCTTCCCGCTCAATCGGCTTCAGCCACGGCATCGAGCCCCGCAATGCCGGTCAGGTCGATTGTCTTGCGCGGCGCACTGGACGGGTTCGAAGACATAACGCCCTGTTCCTCACGCAGCGTCATTTCGGTACCTTCGGTCAGCCCCCAGCGCGGCGGGAAGCCGCAAGGCGAGCAATTGCCCGAGCGGAAGACCTTCGCCTGATAATCCTTGCCCATAACGACTCCCATATACGTCATCGTATATACGCCATCCGACGTTACAGGACAAGGAACGATGCGCAACCTGACGCTTTGCCCCGCCATGGACGATTGCATCATCATCGGCGCGGGGCCTGCCGGACTGACCGCGGCGATCTATCTCGCGCGCTATCATCTGCGCATCCGGATGTTCGACAGCGGATCAAGCCGGGCCGCGATGATTCCCTGCACCCATAACGGCTTCCCCGAAGGGATCAGCGCAAGGCGCTGCTCGCCCGGATGCATGACCGGGCCAAGCGTTACGGCGCGCACTGTATCCCGCATCGGGTCGCAAGCTGACCCCCCCGATGGCGACCGGTTTCACGTCACCACCGACGAGGGGTGAGTATATGGCGCGCACGATCCTGCTCGCGACCGGGTCGTCAATCATCGGCCCAAGCATCTGTTGCCCGGTGCACGACCCTGCGCTCGAACGCGGGCTGCTCCGCTATTGCCCCGTTTGCGATGGCTGTGAGGTGACCGACAAGAAGTCGGGGTGATCGGCACCAGCGACCATGGCATGCGCGAGGCGCTGTTCCTTCGCGGCTTCACCCACGACGTGACGTTGATCGCCCCCGATGCCGAGCATGACCTCGATCCCGAATGCGCGCGGGCACTGGATGAGGCTGGCATCACGCGCGTCGATGGTCCCCTGCGGCGGTTGGGCGATCGGGGGATCATCTGGCGCTGGACACGGCCCAGGGCGAATGCGCTTCGACAGCGTTTATCCGGCCTTGGGATCGCGTATTCGCTCCGAGCTGGCGGTATCGGCCGGTGCGAAGGCGGATCGAGCGGATGCTGGAGGTGGATGATCACCAGCGCACGTCGGTGCCCGGCCCTATTGCGGCGGGCGATGTGGTGAAGGGCTGGATCAGATCAGCCACGCCATGGGCGAAGGCCGGGGTCGCGGCCACGACGATCCGAACCTGTTGAACGAGTAACGCGCCCGATCAGGCGATGAAAGCGCGTTCCACGATCAGGCGGTCCTGATCCCATTCGGGCACGGCTTCGACCTTCATCGGCACCATGAAGCGGCGGCCATCAGGACGCTCGATTTCGAGCACGTCGCCCGCACCGAAATTCTCGATCAGCGCGACATGGCCCAGTTCCTCACCATCGCTGGCGATGGCGGGCAGCCCGATAATGTCGGCATGATAATATTCCCCTTCTTCCAAAGGGGGCAGCGCCGAGCGGCACGGTCAGTTCCGTGCCTCGCAAGGCTTCAACCGCGTTGCGGTCGGTCACTTCGGCAAAGCGCGCGATGACCCCGTTCGACCCTTCGCGTGCCGATTTCAGCGTCAGCGCACCATCGTTGAACGCGCGATAGGCCGAGACGTCCTCGGCGAAGACCTTCAACCGGACCTCGCCCGTGATGCCATGCGCGCCGATGATCACCGCCAGCGTAACGCGCGGCTCACCCGCTGGGCGAACCGGGTCGCCATCAGGGGCTATCGTCGTCGCCTTCGGCGGGTCAGGGGGGCAGAGACGCCTTGGTTGGTCGCGTCGTCATGATCGTCGGGTGCGGTCCGGGATCAGGTTCGGTCGGCGGGGTCATGCGCTTATCCTCTAAGCCAATGGCTTTAGGAAACGCATGGCCCCGCATTCCGATGCCTAAAGCAGGCCCGATCGCGATCGATCAGGACCGGCCGAGATCAAAGGCTTACGCCTCGGCGGTCTCTTCGGCCGGGCGTTGGCGGCTTCCTGAGCAGCCTTCAGCTTCTCGGCACGCTCTTCGGCACGCTCGGTGGCCTTTTCGCCGGGCTTCGCCTTGTTCGGGTTGTTGCGAGCGGCGCTCACGAACGCCGGCGGCGTCGGGAAGCGGGCGACGCGGTCGGTCGGCTGCGCGCCATTGGCCAGCCAGTGCTTCGCGCGCTCGGCGTCGAGCTGCACACGCGCTGGTCGTTGTCCTGGCGAGGAGCGGGTTGCAGTTGCCGATCTTCTCGATGAACTTGCCGTCGCGCGGCGCACGGGCGTCGCCACCACGATGCGGTAGTAAGGGCGCTTCTTCGAGCCACCACGCGACAGACGAATGCTGAGAGCCATATTTCAGTCCTTGGAGTAAAAAGTTCAAAATTACCGGCAATTCCGTCCGGCGCGGGGTTATTTCTTCTTCAGAAGATTCTCGAAGCCGGGGGGCAGCTTGGGCATCCCGTCGGGCGGCTTACCGCCGCCCAGACCACCCATGCCGCCACCGGGAAGACCATTGGCGCCCGCCTTGTTGAGCATGTCGCCCATCTGCGGACCGCCTGGCGCATTGCCCGAGCCACCAAGGCCGCCCTTGCCGAGCATGGCCATCATGCCCTTGATGCCGCCCATCTTCTTGATCTTCTTCATCGCCGTGGACATTTCCTGATGCATCTTCAGGAGCTTGTTCACGTCCTGCACCGTGGTGCCGGAACCCTTGGCGATACGGATCTTGCGCTTGGCGTTGACCAGTTCGGGCTTGGTGCGCTCCTTGGGCGTCATCGAGGTGATGATCGCATCCATGCGGAGCAGGATCTTGTCGCCACCGGCATCATTGAGCGCGTTCTGCGCCTTCTTCATGCCCGGCATCATGCCCGCCAGCGCGCCCAGCCCGCCCATGCGGCGCATCTGCGCCAGCTGGCCGCGCAGATCGTTCAGATCGAACTGACCCTTGGCCATTTTCATGGCCATGCGCTCAACATCTTCCTGCTGGATCGTCTCGGCGGCGCGCTCGACCAGCGACACGACGTCGCCCATGCCGGGATGCGGCCCGCAACGCGCTCCGGGTGGAAGGCTTCCAGCGCGTCCATCTTTCGCCGACACCGGCGAACTTGATCGGCTTGCCGGTGACAGCGCGCATCGACAGCGCCGCACCACCGCGCGCGTCACCGTCCATACGGGTCAGCACCACGCCGGTCAGCGGCACCTGCTCGGAGAAGCTGGTCGCGACGTTCACCGCGTCTGGCCGGTCAGCGAGTCGACGACCAACAGGATTTCCTGCGGCTGGGCGATCTCCGCCACCGCCTTCATCTCGTCCATCAACGCCCGGTCGACGTGCAGGCGACCGGCGGTGTCGAGCATCAGGACGTCATAGCCCGGGAGCTTGGCGGCCTGCAGCGCGCGGCGGGCGATCTCGACCGGCTGCTGGCCCGCGATGATCGGCAGGGTCGACACCTCGACACGGGTACCGAGCGTCGCCAGCTGTTCCTGCGCGGCCGGGCGATTGACGTCGAGCGACGCCATCAGCACCTTCTTGCGCTCGCGGCCCATCGCCCCGCTCGACAGCCGCTTGGCGATCTTGGCGGTCGTCGTCGTCTTGCCCGGAGCCCTGAAGGCCGACCATCATCACGACGGCGGGCGGGGTGACGTCGAGCAGCAGCTCGCTGGCATCCGCGCCCAGCATGTCGACCAGCGCGTCATGGACGATCTTGACGACCTGCTGGCCCGGCGTGATCGAGCGCAGAACGTTCTGGCCGATCGCCTGTTCGGTGACCTTGTCGACGAAATCGCGCGCGACGGGCAGCGCGACGTCGGCTTCGAGCAGCGCGACACGCACCTCACGCATCGCGGTGCGGACATCCGCCTCGGTCAGCGCGCCACGGCCACGAAGGCGGTCGAATACGCCGCCAAGCCGATCGCTCAAGCTGTCGAACATCGCCTCTACCTCGTCAAACCCGGCCCGAAGACCCACGCCATTCCGCCAAACGCAAAGCGCCGGCGGGCGAAACCTCGCCGGCCAGCGTGCACCCCTGGGCGCTTCACTTTCACATTCCGAAACGGAACTTGGGGAGGCTCTTATGGCAAAACTCAACCCGGCGCAAGTCTAGGGCGTCGGGCCGACATTAACCTCTTGTACACGCCTGACATGCGACCTCTTTTTTGCTATGCGGGCCGCCCGACACCCCCCGCTCCCCCGCCTGTTCGGGCACGCCTTTTCGCGTTGGGACTTGCCGGCGGCGCGTTCATGGCGGCCGTGGCGATCCTGTTGATTCAACTGGGCTTCGTGCCAGCCAAAATCATCCTGTTTCTGACCGCCGCCGCACTGACCGTTATCTACTGGCGGATGCCGTTGGCGCAGCGCCCTGATGCCGACCCCGTCGACCGTACCGACGCGCTGACCGGATTGACTAACCGCCCCAGTTGCAGCGCGCCGGGCAGGGCGATGATCGACGCCGCTCATGGCCGCAAGCGCGGGGTCGCGCTGCTGCTGCTCGATATCGACCGGTTTCGGGCGATCGCCGGTTCGTTCGGCCATGCCGCGGGCGATGCCCTGTTACAGCATGTCGCCAAAACGCTGCGCGGCGAAGCCCCTCCGAAGCCATTGTCGCGCGGTTCGAGGGGATTGCTTCGGATGCCTGATTCCGGTCGACGCCCGCGGCCGCGACCGCATCAACCGGCTCGCCGGAGCGACTGGCGATTCGCATCGCGCAGCCGATCCGGCTGGCCGATCAGGAGTTCGCTCCCCCGCCGCGATCGCTCTGGGCGCAGGTAGAGGGCACGACCGCGACGATCGACCAGTTGATCCGCCGCGCCGACTGGCGCTGATCGCGGCCAGAGCCGTGGCGATGGACGGCCTTTGTGGTTCGATCCGGCGATGGAAGCCGCCGCCATGGCCGAGCGCAACATGATTGTCAGCGACCTGCGTGCCGCCCTGACCAATGGCGATATCCAACCGCGCTTCGAACCCCGGTCGATCTGGGCAATGCCCGGCTGACCGGGTTCGAGGTTCTGGCGCATTGGGACCATCCCATCCAGGGGCGATGACGGCCGAACGGTTCATGCCGGTTGCCGAAGCCTCCGGCCTGTCCGGCGACGTCTCGCTAGCGCTGATGCGACAGGCGATGGCCGCCGCGCGCGACTGGGATCCGTCGCTGACCCTCTCCTTTCCGTTGACCACCGCGCAGTTCCATGATGCACGGCTGGCGCAGAAGATCATCAAGACGCTGACCGAATGCGGCTTCCCCGCCCATCGGTTGGAGGTCGAGATCACCGAGAACGCCCTGTTTGCCAATATGGCGCTGGCCCAGTCGATCGTCGTCAGCCTGAAGAACCGGGGCATCGGCGCTGGACGAATTCGGCAGCGGCTATTCCAGCGCGCGCCTTACGTGCCTTGCCGTTCGATCGGGTGCGGATTGACCCCGACTTCATCGGCGATATGGCAGCCGATCCCGGGTGATGAAGATCGTGACCGCCATCGTCCAACTGGGCGACAATCTGAACCTGCCCATCGCCGCCAGGGCCTGCGCGATGCCGAGACCAAGAGCGGCTGCGCATCATCGGTTGCGCCCATGGTCAGGGGCCGTTTTACGGGGCACCCATGGATCTGGGGCAGGTCCGTCAGCTCCGGCGGAAAAGCGGTTGCTGGCGGGGAGTGCCTCATCGTCCCCTTCCCTACCATCCCGCGTCTGGCCGGCTGAGATACTCCTGTTCTTCGGGCGTGGAGGTCCGGCCCAGCACGGCATTGCGGCTGGGATAACGGCCATGGCGCCGGATGACATCGCGATGATCGCGGGCGAAGGACAGATTTTCCTCGCGGCCTAGTTCGGCGAATTTGGCGACGCTCAAATCCTGCATCGCGCGCGACTCGGCATGCATCAGCGGCATATAGACAAAGACCAACCGCTCGGGCGGATAGCGATACTCCCATCCGCATCGATCGCCGCCGAGCAAAGCTCCAACGCCAGCGGGTCGGCGGCGTAAGCCTGCGCCAGATCCCGGTGCAAATTGCGCGAAAACTGTCGAGCAGCAGGATCGCGGCCAGCAGCGTATCGGGATCGTCGCGCCAGCCCATCGCTTCGGTCGCCAGCACCTGATCACGAAGCGTACCGAACTGCTCGGCGATCACGGTCGAGCGCATCGTCCTGGCGAAATGCTTTTCGGGTGCGGGGAGAACCAGAAGTCCAATATGTCCCGCGCCTCCGCGTGGACACGTCGTTCATCCATCCCTAGATCAGCAACCATGTCGTCCCCTTCCGGGCCGAGATCATCAGTCTGGGCTGTCGCCTCAACATCGCCGAAAGCAGAAACGATCCGCGCGCTGGCCGCGGGCCGGGAGGATATGGTCGTCGTCAATAGCTGCGCCGTCACCAACGAAGCGGTGAAGCAGACCCGCGCCGCGATCCGCCGCGCGCGGCCAAGGCGCGTCCGATGCCCAGATCGTCGTGACAGGCTGCGCGGCGCAGATCGATCCCACCAGCTTCGCCGCCATGCCCGAGGTCGCCCGCGTGTTGGGCAATGCCGACAAGCTGCGCCCCGAAAGCTGGGCCTCGACCGAACCGATGCTGGTCGCCGACCTGTCGCGCGTGGTCGAAACCGCACCGCATCTGGTCTCCGCCTTTGCCGGCCATGCGCGGGCGTTCGTCGAAGTCCAGAATGGCTGTGACCATGCCTGTACCTTCTGCATCATCCCGACCGGGCGCGGGCCCAGCCGCTCGGTGCCCGCCGGGTTGGTGATCGAACGCATCGCGCGCGCGGTCGAGCTGGGGCACCGGGGAGGTGGTGCTGACCGGCGTCGATCTCACCAGCTATGGCCATGACCTGCCGGGCCAGCGGGCCTCGGGTTGCTGGTCGAGCGTATCGACCCATGTCCCCGCCCTGCCCCGGCTGCGCCTGTCCTCGCTCGATTCGATCGAGATCGACGACCGGCTGTTCGAGCTGGTGACGGGCGAGCCGCGGGTGATGCCGCACCTTCATCTGTCGCTTCAGGCGGGCAACGACCTGATCCTCAAGCGAATGAAGCGCCGCCACAGCCGTGCCCAATCGGTAGCGATCGTCGAGCGCATGTTGAGCGCGCGGCCCGAGATCGCGATTGGCGCCGACCTGATCGCGGGTTCCCGACCGAGGATGACGCGATGGCGGCCGACACGCTGGCGCTGATCGACGATTGCCGGATCGTGCACGCCCATATCTTCCCCTATTCGGCGCGCGACGGCACGCCCGCCGCCCGAATGCCGCAAGTGCCCCATCCTCTTCGCCGCGAGCGCGCCGCGAAAGCTTCGCGAGGCGGCCGCGCGCCGCCGCCGCGACTGGCTGGCGGCCCAGATCGGCGGGACGCGTGACGTACTGGTCGAACGGCTGGGCACGCGCGGCCACGCGCCCGACTTGCAGACATCCATTTTTCCCCCCAACCGAACCGGGCCGCATCGCCCGCGTTCGGGTCACGGCGGCGACCGAAACCCATCTGATCGGACAATTGGTATGAGTTCTTCTCCTCGCACGAAAAGCTGCTCGGCGGTTTCCGTCGCACCTCCGACCGGCTGGTCGGCAATCTCGCCGGCACGGGTACCGCGCGGCTAGACGAGAGGATACGCTCGACGAGATCGAGGAAGCGCTGATCGCTTCCGACCTCGGCCCCCGAAACCGCCGGTCATATCCGCACGCGCCTGTCGGAAGGCAGCTTCGAGCGGAACATGGAAGACACTGGGCATTCGCCCGGTCGTCGCCGAGGAGGTGGAGAAGGCGCTGGCCAGGGTCGCCACCCGCTGGAGATCGACGCCTTTCCCCGGCCGCAGGTGATCGGTCATCGGCGTCAACGGCTCGGGCAAGACGACGACCATCGCCAAGCTGGCCCATCTGTTCATGGAGCAGGATTACGGCGTCATGCTGGCGGCGGGCGACACCTTCCGCGCCGCCGCGATCGGCCAGCTCGCCACTGGGCCGAGCGGGTCGGCGTGCCGATCGTATCGGGCAAGGAAGGCGGCGACGCGGCGGGCATCGTCTATGAGGCGGTGAAGCAGGCGACCGCGACCGGCGTCGACGTGCTGATCGTCGACACCGCCGGCGCCTTCAGAACAAGCGCGAGCTGATGGACAGGCTGTCCAAGATCCGCCGCGTGCTCGGCCGCCTGAACCGAGGCGCCGCACGACATCCTGCTGGTGCTCGACGCGACGACGGGCCAGAATGCGCTCAACCAGATCGAGGTGTTCAAGGACGTCGCGGGCGTCACCGGGTCGGTCATGACCAAGCTGGACGGCACCGCGCGGCGGCGTGCTGGTCGCGGCGGCGGAAATATGGCCTGCCCATCCATGCCATCGGTGTCGGTGAGGGCATGACCGACCTGCGTCCGTTCGACGCCAATGAGGTCAGCCGGATCATCGCCGGCATCGAAGGGAGGGAAGTGAACGCCCCGCAGAAGGAAGTCCCCAGAAGGAAGCGGGCGCCGCGCTGAAGGCCGGGATCGAATATGGCCCGCTGGTCCTCTTCTTCGCCGTCAATTTCCTCGCCCCGATGGGGGCACTGACGCGCGTGCTGGTGGCGACGGCGGCGTTCATGGTCGCCACGGTGATCGCGATGATCGTCAGTCGGGTGAAGCTGGGGGCGCATATCGCCGATGCTGTGGCTGTCGGGTGCGCTGGTCGTCGTGTTCGGCGGCCTGACCCTCTATTTCGACGGGCGCTTCATCAAGATGAAGCCGACCATCGTCTATGCCATGTTCTCGGCGTTGCTGTTCTTCGGCTTGGTCACGGGACGACCGCTGATCCAGATGGTGCTGGGCAGCGTCTATTCGGGCCTGACCCCGGTCGGCTGGCGCAAGCTGACACGCAACTGGGCGATCTTCTTCGCCTTCATGGCGGTGCTGAACGAGGTGGTCTGGCGCCATTCGACACAGGATTTCTGGGTCGGGTTCAAGCTGTGGGGCGCGATGCCGCTGACCATCGGCTTTGCCATCGCCAACATCCCGATGTTGCTGAAGCATGGGCTGAACGCGGAAGCCGTGAAGATCGACGAACCGCCGGTGGAGTAAAGGCTGGCACTCGGCGTCGGCCTCGCCGCCGCTCACATGGGGTAGGCACGTCATTGTGAGCGTTGCGAGACAATGGCGAAGGCCCAGCCCGCTCGAATTAAAGCTGCTGGCTGATCTCCGTAGCGGCGGCCTTCTCGGTCGATGTCATCCGGGCCTCGACCGCCGTGATCGCCGCAGGGGGCCTCGGCATTGCCACGGGCGGCGGCGCGCGTCAGCCAGCCGGGCGCGCGGCAGATCACGGTCACCGCCCCGGCCATTGGCCAGCAGCGCGGCATAGTTGAACATCCCGTCAGGATCGCCATCGCGCGACGCCAGTTCGGAACCAACGCCGCGCCATCGCTTCGTCCCGCGCGACGAAGGTTCCGTCGATAATAGGTCCCGACTGCGACGCGCGCTTCGGCCGATCCCTGAGCGCCGCACGGCGGTACAGACCGAACGCCACGCCTCGCGATCGAGCGGCACGCCGCGCCCGCTGTCCAAACATGGGCGAGCGCATAGGCGGCATCCGGATCGCCATGTTTCACCGCCTCGCGATACCGGGCAATCGCTGTGGGTAGATCGGCCGCCACCCCGTCATCGCCATGTTCCAGCATATCGCCGAGCGCCGCCTGCGCCGCAGCAAGGTGACGCTTGGCCCCACGCTGATAATTGGCGAATGCCGCCTTGGGATCGCGTGGAATGCCAGCCCGAAAATATTGGATATCCCGGGGCCCTTGTAGGCGGCGACGTGGCCGACAAAGGCCGCGCGCCAGTACCAGCGGCATGCCTCGTCCATATCGGCCTTGGTCCCGTACAGACCTTGACGATGATCGCCCCCAGCATCATGGCCGCTTCGCCCGAGGCGGTGTTCATTTCAGGATTGTCCGGATCGAAAACCGGTCAGTGCAGCCGCTCGACATAATTGGTCAGCGCCGCGCGTTTCAGCGACTTTATCGCGCGATCATTCTCATCACCGTCGCCAAAGCCCGCCAGCAGCAATTTGGCGACAAACAGCGCCGCCTCATCGCCGCCATTATGATCGGTGAGCCGACGTACCGCATCCGGAAACAGGGCAATGCCTCCGCAGCGCCCCTGATCGAACAGGGCGAACCCTTGGGCGGCGAGGTATCGCGCATCGCATATTCGGCGGCGGCCGTGTACGGATCGCGCGCCGTCGCCGACATGCGGGGCGCCTGCGTCAATTCGCTCGCGCCGCAAAACATCTGCAGACAGTTCAGCGCCGCCGCATGATCGGCCGACAACGCGCCAGCCATAGGATCGCGCTCTTTGCAGCCCGTCGCGTAGGCCCCCTGCTGTGTCGCTTCGAACCCGCCCGGCAGCGCCCCCGCCTCGATCGCCACGGACGGGTCGCCGCCCGGTAGCGCGATATCACCGCCCATCGTCATGCCGAAACGGGTCTTGCCCAAGACAGGCGGCGGCGAACCGACCGGAACCTTCGGGGTGCCTTATAGTCGGGGTTGCGGGGCATGCGCGTGGGCTGGATCACGGGCGGCATCGCTCCCGGTGCGGTGCGCAGGATCAGGGAATAGGCCGGAAGACGGCTGATGACCGAGCAGATCGCCCATTTCGGCGCCTCCGCACAGGGGCAGACGCCGGCCGTTGACGATGATCGTCTTGTCCCCCCCTATGTCGTCCGATGCCTCATTGGCCTCTCCGTCAGCGACCGAAGATTTTTCCGCCACCACGGTGCTCGCGGCATTTGCCTTGGCAATCGGCGCATCGAACTCGGCCCGGGCGGGGTGCGCCATGATCAAGGAAGCGCAAAGGGCCACAACGCAGCTTACGATCCCGCCGCGAACAGAAATTCCGATTTCGATCGCCACCTTGACCCTCCGCCAGCAACGACTTTTCTATGTTCGACTCATTTCATCATTATCGGCGGGATAAATTATTTTCACCTGCTGGAAAGTCGGCTCACTATTCCGATTAAATAATGCATTTGTTCTTTTCATGGCGCCAAAGTGCTGGCGATCATGTCGATCAATCGTAACCGCTTGGAAATTCCGGCAATCATCTTGCCTCAAAGAAACGAAAAAGGGCGACCCATCAGGGCCGCCCTTTCCCATATCCGAAACGGATGTGACGGGATTACGCCACCGCGGCCTCGTACCGGCGACCGGCCTCGTCCCAGTTCACCACGTCCACCGGGCCTTCAGATAGCCGGACGGTCGTTCGCCTGGGTCAGGTAATAGGCGTGCTCCCACGTCGTTACCGGGATCAGCGTGCCCTTGTCGGCGACGACGTCCATCAGGGGTTATCTGGTTCGGGGTCGAGGTGACCTTCAGCTTGCCCTCGGCATCCGCGATGACCGGGCCCAGCCCGAACCGAACTGGCCCGCGCCCTTGGTGTTGAACTCATCCTTCAGCTTGTCGAGACCGCCGAACGCCTCGATCGCCTCGGCGAAGCTTGCCCGAGGGCTGGGTCGTGCCGGGCTTGGTCGCGATCTTCCAGAAGAAGTCCTTGATTCAGAAGCCGCCGCCATTGTTGCGGACGACCGCCGGTGCCGACGAGATGGTGGCGAGGATGTCCTCGATCGACTTGCCCTGAAGCGACGCATCCGCCGCGACCGCCTCGTTCAGCTTGTTGGTATAGGCCGCATGATGCTTGTCGTGGTGGAAGGTCATCGTCTCTTGGAGATGACCGGCTCCAGCGCGTCATAGTCGTACGGAAGGGGCGGCAGTTCGAAAGCCATCGTAAGTGCTCCTTTTGGGTTTGCCTGTGGCAACGCCGGGCGCCTCAAATGGCTCCCCGAACGGGTTACGCAACCGTTCCGATCAGATCATGGCGACGAAGCGCGTGACGAAGCTGGTCGTAACTCAGTCCGGGGCCTCGGCGGTGGTCCGCTGGTTGAAGCGGTTCTCGGCGGGGCACGGGTCAGCAGCTCGCGTTCGAACCGGGCGACGCGCGACTTGAAGTCGGAAGGGCCCCATCGCAGGCCGCCACCTCGTCGCCATCATTGGTCGCGGGCGCCGGCGCACTCCCCTGCCCCGGGCTCTCGCTCTTGGCCGCTGCCGGCGAGCTGGCCTTGCGGGCGATAGGGCGAGCGGAAGGGATCGATCTCGATCGCATCGACCGGCCCCTCGCGATCCCAACGATAGACGGCGCGCTCGACGACGTTGCGCAGTTCGCGGACATTGCCGGCCAGCGATGCTCCATCAGCGCGTCGGTTGCCGCCGGACCGAAACCCGGCCAGCTTTCCCAGCCGATCTCCGCCGCCATGCGCCGCCCGAAATGATTGGCGAGCAGCATGATATCGCTCTTGCGCGCGCGAAGCGGCGGCAAAGGTGACGACCTCGAAACAGAGCCGGTCGAGCAGGTCGGCGCGGAACTGATGCGCGGCGACCTTGTCGGGCAGATGCTCGTTGGTCGCCGCGACGATACGGACATCGACCCGCAAAGGGGCCGCGACGAGCCGATCCGGGTCACCTCGCCATATTCGACCGCGCGGGCAGCCGGTCCTGCGCCGCCATCGACAACGTACCCAGTTCGTCGAGGAACAGCGTGCCGCCACTCGCTTCCTCGAATCGCCCGGCCCGCGCCTTGGTCGCGCCGGTAAAGCGCCCGCCTCATGCCCGAACAACTCGGCCTCGATCAGCGTCTCAGGGGCGCCGCGCAGTTCATCACGACCAGCGGCTGGTCCAGCGTCCGCTCAGGCGGTGGAGACGCTCGGCCACCAGTTCCTTGCCGGTCCCCGCTCGCCGATGACCAGCACGGGACGGTCGAGCGCGGCGGCACGACTGGCGCGTTCAGCGCGTCAGAAAGGCCCCCGACTGGCCGATGACCTGACTCGTCCGATCCATTCCCAACAGGTGGCGGATTTTGCCAAGCCTTGGCAAAGTGCAATCGTTCGGCCAGCGCAACTATTTTTTTTGCAAAGCGCGGATTTCCGTCATTTTCCGGGTGGCACGCCCCTGCAATGCATCTGGCATCCCGCCACCGAGCGGACCGAGACAGACAATCAGGGAGTTTTCACCATGTTCGCCACCACCGTCACCCGCCAGATCGCCGCCATCGCCTGCACCATCGTGATGAGCGCCACCTGCCTGCTGGGCGCCCTCGCCCCCGCGCATGTCGCCACCACCACGGCACCGGTTGCCACGATCGAGGCGCCGATCGCATAATCACGCATTTCGCCATCAAGGGTATCCGATGGGCATTTTCTCCCGCACCCGCGACATCGTCGCCGCCAATTTCGCCGATTTGCTGGATAAGGCGGAAGATCCCGCGAAAGATGATCCGCATGATCATCCTCGAAATGGAGGAGACGCTTGTCGAGGTGCGCGCCTCTGCCGCCCGCACGATCGCTGACCAGAGGAAATCCGCCGCCACATCGCCGAAGCTGGATCAGCTTCAGGACAGCTGGACCGAAAAAGGCCGAGCTGGCGCTGTCGAAGGACCGCGAGGATCTCGCCAAGGCCGCGCTGATCGAGCGTCAGAAGGCCGCCGACATGGCCGACCAGCTGAAGGCGGAGGTTCAGGTGCTCGACGATGCGCTGCGCGCGTCGGAAGAGGACATCGCCAAGCTGCAGAACAAGCTGCGCGAGGCGCGGACCAAGCAGAATGCGGTCAGACCCGTCTGGAAAGCGCCAACAACCGCTATCGCCTGCGCGAGATGTGGAACGGCCCCAAGACGCACGACGCGTTCAGCCGCTTCGACGTGCTGGAGCGCAAGGTGGACGAGGCCGAGGGCGCGCGCGGAAGCGCGCGCTGGGCACAGGGCGCGAACCCCAAGACGCTGGAGGACGAGATCGCCGAGCTGCGTGCTTCCGATCGGGTCGATGCCGAACTCGCCGCGCTCAAGGGCGCGCCTGAACAAGGGGAGAGTGAGATGGAGGACATCATCACCCGCACATCGCGATCACCACGCTGTTCATCGCGCTGCCACGGCGATCTGCACTATGTCACAAAGTGGAAGCAGGCACCCAAGATCACCCATGAAGACGAGCAACTGCTGGACGAACTCCACATGCTCGCGCGCGCCGCCTGGAGGATCGGGTGAATACCGTCGAGCGGATCATCGCCGCCGACAATCCCAACTTCAAGCCCGGCCTGTCGCAGTCCGAATGGCGCCCCGAACCGCGCCTCGGCCAAACCGACTACAGCCTCGACCGGAGGAACTGACATGACCGCCAGCCGCACCAGCTTCTACCTCGACAAGCAGAATGCCAAGTTCAAGGGCGTGTGCTCGGGCATCGCCGACTATGCCGGCGTGGACGTGATGTGGGTCCGCATCGCTGCGGTCCTGCTGACCCTGACCGGGGTTGGCATGCCTTGGGTCCCGATCGCCCTATATGCTGATCGCCCGGATGGCGACACCCAAGCCGATCGGTCTCTACCAGTCGGACGACGACGCCAAATTCTGGCAGGGCGTGCGCGGCAATCCGCGCCGCTCGACCGCCGAGGTGCGCTCGAAGTTCCGCGATCTCGACCGTCGCCTCGCCGATATCGAGCTGCATTACACCAGCCGCAACCGCCAGTTGGCTGACGAGATCGACAGCCTGCGCTGATCGCCGGGGCCACGTATCAACTATCCTATGGGAGTATGGATTATGTCTTCGGGAGGACCCGGTTTCGTCACGGCGATCATCTCGATCTCGATGATCGCGTGGGTGGTCACCACACGGATCCGTGCGAAGCACGGCTATAGCCTGGAAAATGAATGGGGCGGCGCCAGGCCACAAGGGCGACACAGGCGAGCCGCAAAGGTCGAGCTGCCTACCACCGAGAACCAGAAGCTGGTCGGCCAAGTCAGCCGGTTGGAAGAGCGGATCGCCGTCCGGAACGGATCGCCACCGACCCCGCCGAGCGGACCGCCCGCGAAATCGACAGCTTGCGTGATCGCTGAGGAGAGAAGCGATGCATGATTTCGCTATCCTGATCCCGCTCTTCGGCATCAGCTGCGGCATGGTTGCGATCATCGGCGGCGTCGTCATCAAGCCCTGGTTCGCCTACCGCGAAAAAACGGCTGGCCACCGAAGCCTCGATGGTCGCGGAAAAAGGCGGCGCAATATGCGGCGCAGACCGAACGACTGGAACGGCGGGTCCGTGTGCTGGAGCGGATCATCACCGATCGCGGCACGGCGCTCAGCGACAGATCGACGGGCTTCGCGCCTTCGACGCGGCGCCCACCCGCATCGAACACTGACAAAAAGATTTTAGAGGGGAGTTACCGCTATGTCCGGCGGACAGTTCATGGTCGTTATGATCGTCGCGATCGTCGCGGATCGCCAGCATCTTCAAGGCCAAGCATCGCCGCTCGCCCGGCCTCGACATCGTCGAGCATCTGCGTGGCGAAGGCGCCCGCGATGCCGGGCGCTGCGTGCCGAGGTCCAGCAGCTCAAGGACCGCATCCGGTGCTCGGCGCGTCATCACCGACCAGCACAAGAGCATCGATCTCGACCGCGAGATCGAGCGCCTGCGACCGTTAAGCCGAAGGGACCGGGATCATGACCGATACCAATCTCTATATCGTCCTCGCCACCGCCGCTTGCGGGCCTCGCCATGATCGTGACCGCCGGGCTGGCCGGATGGCGCGGCTGGCTGCAGCTCAAGAGCCGTGAGTTCGATCGGGTGCACGACATGCCTTATGGAGCCGCGCCCTCCGCTTCGTCGCGGATCGAGATGGCCGACCTGAAGGAACGTATCCGTAAGCTGGAAGCGATCGCGGCGGGCGTCGATCTCTGACGCCATGCACGGGTGCGATCGGGGAATGGCCTCCCTTTCCACCCCGCCGATGACCACCGGCTTGTCGCGGGCCGATGCACGGGTAGCGGACCGGGCCATGTCGATCTTGCCGAAATCCGCGACGAATATGAATTTCTCGACGCCGACGATCGCTATCGCCTGCTGATCGATCTGGGCCGTGCGCTGGAGCCGATGCCCGAGGCGCTGAAGACCGATGCGACGCTGGTGCGCGGCTGTTCCGCCTCGGTCTGGGTCTATCCGACCCGGGGAATGGCGAAGCGCTGCACTTCTGGCGGATTCAACGCCGCGATCACCAAGGGGATCATCGCGCTGGTCCTGAAAACGGTGCAGGACAAGACACCCGCCGAAATCCACGGCGACCGATATCGAGGGCGAACTGGCGCCGTTCGATTTGAAGAACCAGTTGAGTTCAACCGGACTCGGGATTCCGCCATGTCGCGCTGATCCGGGAGACGGCTGGGCGGTGTTATTAGGGGGATTCCCGTGGCCTTCGACTTGGGCGCTATGCGCCGAAGTCGAAGGCCACGCCAAGACGTCAGGGATTGGCACCCGGGATAGTCGCGCGGCGATCGCCTCGACATCCTCATCCGGCGTGACGACCAGCCACTCCCCGGGCTGCCGTCCATCGACCAAAGTCACCGCATTCTTGGGACACAGCCCGTGCACTTGGTCTCCACCCACCCCGACCGACGCCTTGCGCCCCTTGCCGAAAATCCGCCTGAGCGCCTTCGCCGGGGCGTCTTGCCCTGGGACCGAAACCGCCGCCGACCTTTTGGAGCATTTGCCGCAGACCGGGACCGTCGCTTCCCAATCCGCCTTGGCACGGCGGATCCTCGGGCTTCCAGCTACGCCGCTCCTCGGCGGCACGCAGGACTTCACAGGCCGCCTGCACCTCTTGGAATTTCTGCGCCGCCTCCGGATCATTGGGGGGCGGATATCAGGATGGTTCGCCTTGGCGAGCCCGCGCCACGTCGCACGGATCAGGTCGAACTCGGCATCCGGCTCCAGCCCTAGGGCATCGAGCGCGCATCTCTCGTCGCGCGAACGGCTGCCATCGCCCGGCCCGGCCGGGCCTGATGCTTGGACTGGGCATAGCCGGCGCTGGTGCGTCGTTCGAGGCTTCCGCGCGGCGGCCTCCTCGGCGCTCAGGCCACGGAAATAGTCCCAGCCCGCGATTATACTCGGCGGCATGCGCCTCGCAGAAATACCAGCGGTCAGGGCTGTTGGGGATTTGGGTGCGGGACAGTTGCCGGGCTGGTCGCAGCCATGCCGGTCGCAGATACGCACGGGCTTCGCCTCGCGCGCCGCACCATAGCTGCGCCATCGCGGAAGCCCCAATCATTGGATCGTGTAGAAGATCGCGCCACGCCGCCGATTTAAGCGACTTGGCCACGGGCGCAAGCACCGCCCGCACGCTTTCGCGACACCGGCATCGGAATAGCGTGATCTGAAAGGCTTTGACCGACCGCCAGCGGCTCATTCATGACATGAGCGTCATCATATGTTCACGTCCGGATCGGGCATATGGCGACCCTATATCATGTCATGGAGCCTGCGTGGCCAACAGCCGTTCCTTCCTTTCGCCACCGCGAGATGGATGTGCCGGCGTCGATCGTGGTGGCGCTTGTCGCCCTGCCGCTATGTCTGGGTATCGCGGTCGCCTCCGGCGCCGCCCTTTGCGGGATGATCGCGGGCATCGTCGGCGGGCTCGTCGTCGGCTTCCTGTCCAAGTCGCCGCTTTCGGTATCGGGCCCCGCGGCCGGGCTGACCGTGATCGTGTTCGAAGCGATCGAGCGATTGCCCAGTTTCAGGTGTTCCTGCTGGCGGTCGTGCTGGCCGGCGTGCTTCAGCTCGCCTTCTCCTTCACCCGCGCGGGCGTCTTGGCGGAGTTCGTCCCTCCTCGGTCATCACCGGCATGCCTCGCGCGATCGGGCTGATCCTGATCCTGAAGCAGGTGCCCCGCGATCGGCTATGACGGCGATTTCGAGGTAGCTTTGAATATGCCAGCCGCGCGGCAACACCTTCACCGACCTATGGGCCAGTGTCAGCCGAAGGATATCGCGCCCGGCGCGGTCCTGATCGGTGGCGTGTCGCTCGCCTTCCTGTTCTGGTGGGATCATACCTGCCCGCAAGGCCCGTTGCGTCTGCTGCCGGGGCCGCTGGTCGTCGTCGTCATCGGCGTGGTCGGCAACATGCTGCTCGGTGCGCTGCGCCCCGAATGGCAGCTGGGCGGCGCCCATCTCGTCCGCGTCCCGTCGCGGGCGGCGCGCGCGATTTTCTCGGCCAGTTCAATTGCCCGACTTCGCCGCGATCGGGACCAGCGCGGTCTGACCACGGCGATCACCGGCGATCGTCGCCAGCCCGAATCGCTGCTGAGCGTCAAGGCGGTCGACGAACTTGATCCCCCGGCGCCGCACCACCGACAAGAATTGGGAGCTTATGGCGCAGGGCGGCGGCAATATCGTGTCGGGCCTGCTCGGCGGTCTTCCGGTCACCTCGGTGATCGTCCGCTCCTCCGCCAATGTCGATGCGGGTGCGGAGAGCAAATTATCGGCGATGCTGCATGCGACCAGCGCTGCTCCTGTCGGTCGCGCTGATCCCCGCGCTGCTCAACCTCATCCCGCTGTCCGCGCTGGCCGCCGTGCTGATCGCGACCGGTTACAAGCTGTGCAAGCCCAAACTGTTCACCGAGCGGTTCAAACAGGGTTTGAGCCAGTTCATCCCCTTCATCGTCACCATTCTGGCGATCCTGCGCACCGACCTGCTGATCGGCATCCGGTCGGGTTGGTCGTGGGTTCGTCTTCGTCGTAGCGCGCAACTTCCGCCCCTGCGCTGACCTTCGCCTGCGATGACGAGGATTGCCTGATCCGCGCGCGGCGCAACCTCTATTTCATCCACAAATATGAGCTGCAGAAGTCGCTGGCCAAAGGTGCCGGACGGCGCCAATCTGCTGATCGACCTGTCCTCGACTTCCTATGTCGATCTAGACAATGTCGACATCATCAACGCCTTCATCCGGGGCGCGGACTATCGCGGGATCAGCGTCGTCGTGCGCAGCGACGTCGCCGAGCGGACCGCGCCGATGATCCGGGCCCCATCGACGGAGTGCGCTACGCGAGGGAATATAAGCAACTCCTGCTCGCCAATAAGGCATGGGCCGCCGAACTGCTGGAGGGAGAAGACCGACTTCTTTCAGCGCCAGACGGTGGGGCAGAAGCCCGACTTCCTCTGGATCGGCTGTTCCGACAGCCGGGTGACGCCTGAGCAGATGACCATGACGCCGCCGGGCGGCATGTTCCTCCACCGCAACATTGCCAATCTGGTCCATGACGACGATCTCAACCTGTTGTCGGTCGTCCAATATGCGGTCGATGCTGAAGGTCCGCCATGTCATCCTGTGCGGCCATCATGGCTGTGGCGGGGTGCTGGCGACGCTGGAGGCGGAACGCAGGGGCCGGTCGACCAGTGGCTGGGCAATGCCCGCGACGTGCTGCACCGCCACCGCGACGAGATCGACGCCCAGCCGGACAAGGGCGCAAGGTCAACCGGCTGGTCGAGGTGAACGTGATGGAGCAGCTCCGCCACCTCGCCCGGCTGGACACGATCAAAGGCCTTTGCCGAAGGCCGCGAGCTATGGCTGCACGGCTGGGTCTACGACATTCGCGACGGGCATATAAAAACCCTGCTGGAAATCGACGCGACAACCGATCTCGACGGCCCGGAGCGGCCGGACAAGGTTCCCAGTGTAAAGGGCCGGCCGGGGTGCCCGCTGGGCGCAGCCCGGCCGGTTCGATCATTGCGGCAACTTGAACCGGATGCCATTCACGCTGGCGCCGCAGCCAAGCCCGCCATCGGGGCGATAGGTCTTTTCATAGCGCATGGATTGGAAGGCCTTTTTCCGCCGAATTTGAAAAAGATGAAGGGCGGATAGCTGACCAGCGTCCGGGCATTAGCGACCCGACCATCGGCACCGATATCGAACTGGTTGCGAACCCAGCCCTCGAAACCCCAACGCTGCGCCTCCTGCGGAAAGGCACTGCTACCGGGCAGCGTCACCGGTTTGGGCATCGCGTCCGGGGTTGCGCATTGCGACGCGGCCAAGCCGCTCTTTCGAAGGTCTGGCGGGGCAGGCCAGATCGCCCTGCCGCTTGGCGGCCGAGGCCGCGGATCAGCGCGCCAACGCGCAGCGGGTCATGCGGGTCCAGCCCCTTATCGTCCGCCACCTGCTGCAGATAAGGGGTCGCATATTTCTCGCCGATGCGATCCGCGATCCACAGGCGAAGCGCGGCACGTGCCTGCGGATCATCGGCAAAAGGCCTTTGGCCGAGCATCGGGCTCATGACCGCGGCGTAGCGCCCGGCCCCGCGCCAGTCTCGGTTACGCCCTCTTGCGCTGGAATCGCAAAGACCAGCTGCGCCATGGCGGGCATGTTCGATGCCGCCGCCAAAGGCTGGACTTTCGCGATCAGGGCGGCGCGATCGTCGCTACCCAGTGTCGGATTGTCGAGCATCTGCGCGGCGGCGGCGAGGATGGCGGGCGTCTGGCCTTTGGCCTCGGCGGCGGCGAGCGCGGCGCGTTGGCGGGTCAGCGCGTCCGCGCCGACGGAACCTGATTTTGCTGGCGTGGCCAAGCCCTTCTTCTCCACCCATTCGGTAAAGCTGGCATTGATCGCCTCGCCGATCGAGGGGCGGCTATAGGCCGTCGAACAGCGCATCTCCAATCGGACATTGTACCGGAAGAAGGGTGGCAACCTTCCAGTTCCTCAGGCGACCATACCCAGTCGCGCACCGCGCGGGCAAAGGCCAGCCCCTTTGGCCCCCACCTCGCCCGAGGAATAGATGGGCTCGACGCCGAAGACCGTGCCATCGTCTCCAACGCTGAACTGGATGACGGAGACATCCTCCGGCTTCAGATCAGCCTCGCCCCCGCATTCGGGCGGGGCCATCAGGCTGGCCGAGCCGAAACTGCCCTTGGTCGAGCGACCCGCGCCCGTATAGGCCATATATTCGCGCGCGCTGTCCTCATGATGGGTCAGCAGCGCGGCGATGGCGGCATCCGATCGCGCGGCGACATCGCGAAGATCGACCTTGTTCAGCGTCATCCCGCCCAAGAGCGACACGACCTTTGGCGCCATCCGGTTGGCTTCGTCCAGCCGCCGCTATTCATCGCCGGGGCGCAGCCGCGCCTGCTCGAGTGCCGCTTGGTCCATTTTGGCGAGTTTGATCTTCTGCGCCAGCGCATCGGCCCGCGCGAGCGTCGCCTGCGCTTCGCCCGGATCGGTGAAGGTCTGGGTGCGGACCATCGCCAGCAGCGCGGCCATCCGCCCGATATCGTCGGGCGATTCTCCGCCGCCTTGCGATACTCGCAGTGGCATCGGCATAGTCGAGCGATGTGGAGGCGATGCCGCCCAGCTTCATGTGCGCGGCGAACCGGTCCTCGGCGAGCGACGGGTCGCTGGCAGGTAGCACGGCGAGACCCGCGCGGATCGTCGCAGCCGCCTCGTCGATCTGCCCCATACGAAATTTCGCGCCGCCCTTGCGGACCATCGCGATCGCCGGGTCCGGCTGCCCGGCTTGGCCTGAGCGATAATCTGGTCCCACGCGGCCAACGCCGCCGCCGAGTCCTGCCCCACTGTCCAGCGCGGTCGCCGCGTCATATTGCTGCTGCATGCTCTTGGCCGGTGGTGCAGCGGGCGGCGAGGCCTGCTGCGCAAAGGCGGCCGCACCGGTGGCGGCGGCCAGTCCGATCAGACCGCGCGCGCAAATATCGTCGATGTCATGATACCCCAAAGCCCTCCCAAGCTCTTGCGGCGGGAGGCTGCCCCATTTCGGGGTGGAGCCAGAGGGCCTGTAAGCCGGGTTCTGTCCACCGGCGAAACCGGATGGGCGACCATTCTTCTAGGACGATGCTCGCACATCGCCTCGGGCAACCAACCCGGATAGCGGGCGGGAACACGCCCCGACGCTTTCGCGCCATGCCATCCCTATTCGGTCTTGCCCCGGTGGGGTTTGCCATGCCGTTCCCGTTACCGGGACCGCGGTGCCTTTTACCGCACCCTTTCACCCTGACACCGCCGAAGCCGTGGCCGTCTGCTCTCTGTGGCACTGTCCACAGGGTCACCCCCGCCGGGCGTTACCCGGCACCGTCGTTCCGCGGGCCGGACTTTCCTCGCCCCGGTTTTCCTGAGGCCGCGGCCGCCCGGCCCTCTGGCTGGTGGCGATGTAGACGGATTGGGGATTAGGGCAGGGGTTTGTGATTTAGCGGCGGGGCGGGTGGGCGACTTTGCTCAGCCTGAACGGAGGTTGGGGAATGAAGCCGCTCTTCCTGCGCGCCGTTCAGGCTGAGCAAAGTCGAAGCCCACGCCCCTCGTCTCAATCATCCCCTGCGGACGCGGCAGCAACAGCGCGAGCAGGATCATCCGGCATTCGGCATCGATCTCACCGTCGATCAGTTCGGGGCGGAAACGCCGCTGGAACGCCATGATCGCCGCCATCCGGTCGGTCACGTCATAGCCGAACCGCTCGAGGGCGGTGCAGAACCCCGCCTCGGTCCACCGGGTCCATCAGATTTGGTTGGACGCGGCAGCGCCAGACAGCGCCGGGCCAGCGCGCCCCGGGGGAACAGTTCGCCCGGATCACGCTTGCGCGCGGGCGCGATATCCGAATGGCCGACGATATTGCCGCGCGTGATGCCGTGCCGCTTCTGGATATCGGCGACCAGTTCCATCACCGCCGCGATCTGTTCGTCGGGGAACGGGCGATAGCCCCAGTCATGGCCGGGATTGACGATCTCGATGCCGATGCTCGCCGAATTGACGTCTCGATCGACCGCCAGTGCGACTGGCCGGCGTGCGTGCACGATCCTCCTCGGCGACCATGCGCAGCACCGTGCCGTCCTCGGCAACCAGATAGTGGCACGACACTTTGACGCCTCCGGATCGCGCAGCCGCGCGATCGCCGATTCCGCATCCTGCATGCCCGTATAGTGCAGGACGATCATCGATAAGGGCAAACTCCGCACGTCGAAATTGGGCGACGGCGTGTCGACGATCGTCATGCAACCTCCTGAACGGCCCCGGTCCGCTGGGATCCCCGTCTAGCGGCATCGATCGCCGATGGATGCCCCCCTCATGACGCGCGAGGCATCTCTTCCATCTCGGTTTTTTCATACAGGCCGCGCCCGCCGGGGTTCAGGCGAAACAGCCCGGTCTGCCTGATCACCGTCTCGCCCGCGCCCGGGATCAGCCCGGCCGAGGGGCGCATGGCGGCGCGTCAGGTCTGGAACGCCCGCCGTTTGGGCTCTGGTGCGAAATACAGCATGACGTTGCGGCACAGGACCAGATCGAAGCCGCCGCCGGGGGCGGGTCGGAACGAGGTTCATCTGGCGAAAGCGACATGGCGCAGCAGTTCCGGGCCCGCGCGACCCATTCATTGTTCGCCCGCCCCTCGAACCAGCGGACCAGATGACGGATGGGCAGGCGCGTTGCACCTCGAACTGGGTGAAGCAGCCGGCACGCGCGCGGGCGAGCGCGACCTCCGACACATCGGTCGCGACGAGATCTCGGGGATAGGCGTGCCCGACGTCTCGTTCCGGCCTGCAAAAGACCATGGCGATCGACAGCGGCTCCTGCCCCGTCGAGCAGCCCATGCTCCAGATGCGGGCACGGCGGCCGGTCTTTTCGACCATAGCGATCGCCTCGACGATCAAGTCAGACATGCGGGTCGCGGAAGAAGGAGGTTTCGCAATTGACCAGCGCATCGACCACCCGCCCCGCCAACGACGGATCGCTGCCGCCCAGGGATCGCGGTGACGAGGTGATCGAGCGTGTCCAGCCGCCGCTCGCGCATCAGGGGCATCAGGACGGTATCGACGCGGGTCGAGCGATGGCGGACGATCTGCTGCCCCGTGCGCGCCTCCAGCCAAGGCGGCGGGACGTTGAAAGGCCTGGGTCGACGCCAGGCGGCTGCACCCCGGAAAAGGCGTCTCGGACAGGACGGTTCCATGCCGGGGCCATCAGGGTCGCGTCCCCAGCGCCAGCATCGCGCCGATGGCATCTGGCGGCAGCACCATATCGGCCAGATCATGGGGCGACAACGATCGCGCCAGGCATACCCCAGGCGACCGACCGAGCTCGCCTCGTCCTGCGCGACGATCGTGCCGCCGGCCGCTTTCAACACCTGCGCGCCGTCCAGCCCGTCGCGCCCCATGCCGGTCAGCACGATGCCGGTGCGGGTCCCAGACCCGCGCCATGGCGGGCGAACATCGGATCGACCGACGGCAGACACCCGCTCGATGCCCGTTCTGGAGGCGGATCGCCGCACCGCCGTCCGGCGCGTGTGAAGGTCTATGCGCATCCCCGGCGCCACGACGACGCGGCCGGGGCGCAGTCATGCGGTCCTCCGCGATGTCACAAGGCCGGCGCGCCACCGCGGCAAAGCTGCGCCGCGAAAGGGACATGAAGGACGCGGGCAGATGCTGGTCACCACGATCGGCACCGTCATCGTCTCGGGCAAGGGCGCGAGCAGCTTTGCCAGCGCATGGATGCCACCGGTCGAGCGCCGATCCCGATAATGTCAGGCATCCCCGCCGTGCGCGCGTCACGGGGAGCGAACGGCACTGATGGCCCACCCGTCCGGGTCCTGCGGCACCGCCAGCGCTTCCAATCCTGTGGAGCAGCGCATCGCTGAATTCGACAGTCCCTGCGGCTTGGGCGACCAGCGTATCGGCCGCGCCATGCGCCAGTGCACGGACCGCCGCCGCGCCGCCGGCGGGCGTGGAGGACGATGATGATGATCCGCGCCCCCGCCCGGCGGTGAGCAGCTTCGGCAGGGCGGTGATCCGTCCATGCCGGCATCGCGACGTCGAGCAGGATGATGTCGACCTCATGCTGCGCCAGAAAGGCGAGTGCGGCTTCGACATGGGTGACCGCGCCGACAACCGCGAAGCGCGACGGGGAGCTCGATCTGCCGCGCGATCAACGCCCGCGCCACCGCCGGTCATCGACGATCAGGATGGGGTGCAGGCATCCGGCAGGCGCATGTTGGATGAAGAGAAGAGGCCATGACAAAGGCGGCTCCGCGCGAACGTCCGCGGCGGGATTAGATCATCCCGACGAGTTGAAGCTTGCTCTCCAGCGTGTCGCGGTCGAACGGCTTCATGATATATTCGTCGGCGCCCGCATCGATGGCCGCGCGGATATGGGCCATGCCGTTTTCGGTGGTGCAGAAGACGATCCGGGGCCGGCGTTCCAGATTGGCCTCGCGCAGGGCCCGCAGGAAATCCATCCCGCTCATCACCGGCATGTTCCAATCGAGCAGGACGACGTCAGGAACCGATTCGAGACAGGCCTCAGCGCCTGCGCCCATCGCCGGCCTCGCGCACTTCCGTGTCAGCGTCTCGAGGATGTGGCGTGCGACTTTCCGGATGACCGCGGGATCGTCGACGACCAGACAGGTTTCATGCGGCACGCCTTCTAATGCAACCGATCCCGTGGGGACCGCGCGCCATCATAGCCGTGCGAAAGTAAAGGGCCGGTTAATCCGTCAACATGCCAGCGCGGTGCCATGCGGTACCAGCCGGGCCAGATCGAGTATCAACAGCTCGCCATCGCGCACGACGATGCCGTCGACCGCCCGGCCCCAGCGACCATGCGCCACGGCGGCGTATGCGGCATCGGGTTGGTCTCGAACGTCTCGATATCGTCCAGCTCATCGACCAGCATCGCGTAATAATGGCCGTCCCGGCGGGTGATGACCGCCTGCCGGACAATATGATCCGCCACCGCTCCAGCCCAGCGCGAGGCGCGTGTCGACCACCGTCACGACCCGACTGCGCAACGCGGCCAGCCCCGGATCGAGGGTTCGACGCGCGGCACGTCCACCACGTCGCCGATATCGCCCACGGCATCGACCTGATCGGCGTCGAACACCACACCCTGCCCCGTCGATACGGGCGATCGGAACAGCGCATCAGCGGCCTCCCCGGCGGGCATGACCGGCCAGCGCCGCGATCAGCGCGGGAGCGGTCATAGCGATAGATGCTGTCGGGATCGGCTGGCCCGTCGCGGTCGCGCGCAGCTGCACGACCGGCGCGCTGACGGCGGCCACCGGTGCATCGTCGTCCATGACCCAGTCGCACGGCCGGCGCCTCGCCTGCCGGCAGTTGCAGCAATACAGCGATAGCCATTGGCCCAGTACGGGCCGCAGGAAACGGTCCATCCATTCCGCCCCGTCCCATCGAGCAGGCAGAGCGGCGGCGCGCCCTCCGGTTGCGGCAGGCTGGTCGTCGCGAACAGCGCCAGCGGGGTCGAGAATCTCGATCGCCTGCCGTCCATACCGTCACCCGGGATCGCGCCGCTGCCCGGAAGCTGGCGCGATATCGACGGGCAGCGGAATGATCTCGATCGCGCCCGCCATCGCATAGGCGCATTCTGCATCGCCATCGGTCAGGCGTGAGTACTCCCGTCGCATCGTCGGGGCGACGCTCGACAGGGCGTCATGACGACCGCGATGCAGCGGTCAAGCCGTCACCGACGATCAGGCGGACCTGCCCACCCGACCAATGAATGGGCATCGTGCGCGATCTTTTCCACCTGGTCGATCGCGCCCAGCGGAAATGGCCTGGCGCAATCCATCAAGGTCGTCGAACAACAGGGCCGGCGTACCATGCTGAGCCTCGCTCCGCCTCCTGCTCGACATCCGCGACCCGATCGAAACGCAGCCCCTGCCGCCGCCGCGAGGCCGCCGCCATCGACAGGAGCATGGGCAGCCCGCTGTCGGGGCAAGGTCTGTCGGCATAAAGCCCGGTCGCCATCACTGCGGTGCGGCAGGTTGACCACCACTCTTCGGTATCGAGCACATCGTCGACGCCCAGCGCATAATCGCCATCGCGAGTCGCGACACGACCAGCGTCGATGGCGCTTCGCCGCCCATATGCGGAAGCTCCCGAGCGGCAGCATCGGCAGGCGCGGCCGCGCACCGTGGCGATCTGGGCAGGGCCGACGGGGTCGATCCGCACCTGCGGCCCACGGACCTTGACGATTTTACCTCGATCGATTGGCGTGCCAGCGCGAACGTTGCTGGCCGACCGCGACGAGATGGTCGATATGATAGACAGGGTCAGCGGGACCGATGGTGATGGTCAGACCGGGCCGGTTGTCGAGCGCGACGCAGCCGCCGTCCATTGTCCTGACACCGCGTCCTGACATGGTCGAGGCGGTGTCACGACTGGACAGGCCGGGGGCGAAGACCAGCTTCAGCTTGTCGGCCGGGCTCGTGCGGCGACCTCTGCAGCGCTGTGCACGCTCCTCGCCACCGCCTTGGCGGCGATGTGGGCGACGCCGATGCCGCGCCGTCATCCTCGACCTCGATCAGGATTTGATTGCCCGACTGGCGAGCCGTCACGCAGATCTGGCCCGTGGGGGCTTGCCCCGACGGCGGCGCTCGGCGGCGACTCAATGCTGGCGTCGATCGCGTTGCGGATGATGTGGACCAGGTCGCATCATCTCGATCATCTCGGCGATCTGTGTCGACATCCGACCCTTCGATCTCGCAGGATCACCGCCTGCTCCAGTTCGGGCAGCCAAAGGCGGACCATGCGGGGAAGAGCCGCGAATGCGCATCGACCTTCTGCATCCGGGTCCGCGTCACCGTATCGCGCATATCGGCGACGGTCAGCGACAGCCGGTCCAGCGCCGCTCTCAACCTGCGGATCGAGCATCGCCGTCGCGCAGCCGGCGGGCGAGTTCGTTGCGCGCCAGCACCATGTCGGATTGGCTGCTCATCATCCGGTCGAGCAGGTCGACGTTCAGGCGGATGCTGCGCGGCGCGACGCGCGCCGCCGTCGCGGTACGGCGCGGGCGACGGGTGTGGGCCTCGACCTGCGAGAGGGCGAGGATCGCGCCCTCGTCATCCGGGAGTCGTCCAGCGGCACGCCCGCCGCGATCGCCTGACCACCGCACCGATCCGGTCACCGACGATCGCCAGCACGCCGTTGACCAGCGCGGTATCGGGCATCCGACCGCCATCACGGACCGCCGCCAGCGTATCCTCGGCGGCATGGCTCAATCGTGACAGGCGCGGCAGGTCCAGAAAGCCACAGCTTCCCTTCACCGTGTGGACGAAGCGGAAGATCGCATCGAGCGCCGCGATCGGCAGGGTTCGCCTCCCACGCGACGATCTCGCCGGACAGCGTCCAGCGTCTCGCGGGTTTCGGCAATGAATTCCCGCAGCAGGTCGTCCATATTTCCCGGGACACCGAGATTTCGGACATCGTCTTGCCGCCACAAGATTAAAAGGGCGTTTACCCCGCCCGGATCGCGGCCCCTGTGATCATGGTATTGGGCGCCGGCTCGGTCACCAGCGTCATGCCGCCATGTTCCACCGTCAGCGTGTGGATCAGGAAAGCCGGCGCGGTGCGCGAGCCGAGCGGTTCGGTCCCCTGCCCTCCATCAGGGTACGGCGGATTTCGGGGTCGAGCAGGATGCGCGGGCCCCTCCAGCCGGATCGCGATCTCGATCGCCCACGCCCCGCCTCGGCACCAATGTCGATCGTCCCGCCCCGCGCCAGCGCCTCGACCGCGATCAGCGCCAGATTGACCGTGATACGCACCGCCGGCTTGGGCAGCGACGGCGCCTCGACCAGCCAGCCCAGCGTGGTGCGACGATTGTCGACCAACAGCCCTCGACTGGCCGCCTTCGCCTCGGCCATGTCGACCTGGTCGCTGAAGCCGCCACCGCACCGAACGCCGCGAAAGAATTTCAGCTTGTTGGCCGAAGCCGCGCACTGTCGGCCAGCAATTCCATGCACCGCGCACGCATTGCCGGATCGGTTTCTGTCGGCGAGCAATTCCAGCCCGTTGTTGAGTGGCGCCCACGGGGACAGAAGATCATTGGCACAGTCGCGAACACAGCAAGCTCGCGAAATCCACCGGGCTGACGGTCATGCAAAACCTTGACGAAGTTTCCCTTTGACGCGACCGACGCATCGGCGCAAGCAAGGGCGAGCGGTTCGAACCGGCCATGGCGTCGGCCCGCCGCGACCGCACGCCGTGCGGTGACCTTCCGCCGCCAGCGATCAGCCAGATCGTTCCGTCGGGCGCGGCATCGGCGGCGTCCCGCGGCGAAGGCTCGGGCAGCCCCTGTCGGATGCGAATGATAATGGCTGATCACGCTGGCCTGCCGCCCCTGCGCCCCGGGATGCGCGGCGATCAACGCGGCGGGTCGATCTCGAACCGGTGCCGTGGCTCGGCGGCGACATTGGTGCAAGGGACAGCGGACACGATGCTGTTCCCTCGCTCAGCAGCAGCCCGCACACTTCGCGATCGGGCAAGGCGGCGGCGGACGGCGAATGAAGTCCAGCGCATCGCTTGAAATCGTTACGGTCATGCCCAATTTATTTAAGCCATGGACCGGGGTTTCCATCATCGATGCGCGGATCGCGCCCACAGCGGATGGCTGGCGGTTGGACCGTGCGCTGGCCGATGCGGTGCCGACTTTGTCACGCGAACGGCTGAAGGTGCTGATCGCCAGCGGCGCGGTGACGCGCGAGGGCGTGATGGCGCGCGACCCCGCCAAGCGCGGCGGCGGCGGGCGATCTGTTCCAGTCGCCGTCCCTGCCCCCACCCCGGCGCATAACGAGGCGCAGGATATTCCGCTCGTCATCGCATACGAAGATGAGCATCTGATCGTCATCGACAAGCCCGCCGGGCTGGTCGCACCCGCCGCGGGCAATCTGGACGGGACTCTGGTCAATGCGCTGCTGCATTATTGCGGCGGGTCGCTGTCGGGCATCGGTGGCGTCGCGCGACCGGGCATCGTCCACCGGATCGACAAGGACACCTCCGGCCTGATGGTCGCCGCCAGACCGACCGCACCCATGAGGGCCTCGCCAAGCAGTTCGCCGCCCACTCGATCGACCGCCGCTACCGCGCGATTACCGGTGGCATCCCCGCCCCGCCGACGGCACGGTCGA
The DNA here is from genome assembly GCA_903632075.3 of Acanthosepion pharaonis. Taxonomy (NCBI): domain Eukaryota; kingdom Metazoa; phylum Mollusca; class Cephalopoda; order Sepiida; family Sepiidae; genus Acanthosepion; species Acanthosepion pharaonis. The sequence continues at coordinate 55,551 of CAHIKZ030003502.1, forward strand.
CGCCTCGCTCGCGCGTAGCCCGCAGAACCGCAAAAAGGTCGCGATCGTGCAGGGCGGCAAGCGCGCCGTAACCCATTACCGCACCATCGAGAAGCTGAACAACGCGGCGCTGGTCGAATGCCGCCTGAGACGGGACGCACCCATCAGGTGCGGGTGCATATGCAATCGCTCGGTCACGCCTTGCTGGGCGACCCTGTTTATGGTAGAAACAAAGGGTGCTCAAAAAGCCCTGCTCGATGAACTCGATTTCCGGCGCCAAGCTGCACGCGGCGCATCTGGGCTTTATTCATCCCATAAGCGGTAACGCTTTAGCGTTTGAGAGCCCAATGCCTGCCGATATGCAGGAACTGTTCAGTCGGCTTCACGTATAGCAGAAGACCGCCTGCACCCGATGACGGGACGGACGGAATGACGCCCAGAAAGGGAGCCAGGATCATGGCAAAAGGCAGCAACGTCCCGGCGACGATTCTGCGCTGGCGGGGGAGCAATCGCTCAACCGCTATCTGGCCGAGATCAAGAAATTCCCGATCCTTGCCCCGGAGCAGGGAATATACGCTCGCCAAGCGCTTCCTGTGAGCATGGCGACCCGGAAGCGGCGGCGCAGCTCGTCACTTCGCACCTGCGTCTCGTGGCGAAGATCGCGATGGGTTATCGCGGCTATGGGCCCACCCGAACTGATCTCAGAGGGTAATATCGCCTGATGCAGGGCGTGAAGAAATTCGAGCCGATCGCGGCTTCCGCCTCGCCACCTATGCGATGTGGTGGATCAGGGCCTCGATCCTGGAATATATCCTGCGGTCGTGGAGCCCGTGAAGATGGAACCACCGCGGCGCAGAAGAAGCTGTTCTTCAACCTGCGCCGGATGAAGTCGAAGCTCGACGCGTTCGAGGACGGTGATCTGCGCCCCGAGGACGTGACCAAGATCGCCACCGATCTGGGCGTCAACGAGGACGAGGTCATCAGCATGAACCGCCGCACGGCGATGGGGGCGATACCGCTCAACGTCTCGATGCGCGAGGATGGCGAGGGCCAGTGGCAGGACTGGCTGGCCGATGACGCGCCGCTTCAGGACCGGTCGTCGCCGAGCAGCAGGAGGCGGATGTCCGCCACGACATGCTGGTCAGCGCGATGGACGACCTGAACGACCGCGAAAAGCATCCCTGACCGAGCGTCGCCTGACCGACGATCCCAAGACGCTGGAAGAGCTGAGAGCTGTCTACGGCGTCAGCCGCGAGCGCGTCCGCCAGATCGAGGTGCGCGTTCGAGAAGCTGCAAAAGGCGATGATGCGTATCGCCGGCGAGAAGCGGCTGCTGGCGGCGGCCTGAGCATGACGGGCCGCACCGTCGTCATTGGCGGCGGTGCGGCTGGATCGCGGCGGCGCGGACGTTGCACGATGCGGGCGCGATGTTCTGGGCTGATCGAGGCGGCGGATCGGCTGGGCGGGCGGGAGCGTTTGTTCGCCGACCGGCCATTGTCGATCATGGCTGTGGCTGGCTTAATTCGGCCAAGCGCAATCCTTGGACCGCCATCGCCGAACAGGCGGGCTTCACCATCGACCGCCGCTCGCCCAATTGGCAGGGTCCAGTGGAACGACCCGGGCTTTCCTCCTGACCAGAAGCGCGCTCGGCGAGGCTTATGCGCGGTTCGAAGAGGCGGCGATGGCTGCGTCGACGGCCCCGACCGGCCGTTGTCGGGCTTTTGTCGATAAGGACGATCCGTGGCGGCCGATAATCGATGCGATCTCCGGCTATGCCAATGGCGCCTGCTGGCTGGAAGTGTCGCTGCACGACTGGGCGGCGTATGAGAAGGCGGCGGCGACCGACGATAATTGGGCGGTGGTCGAGGGCTGCGGCACCGTTATCGTGAACCACGCGGCTGGCGTGCCCGTGGGGACCAGCGTAACGGCGACCCGATCGACCATCGCGGCCAGACCATCCGCATTAAAACCTCTGCCGGTATGATCGAGGCGGATCACGTCATCATCGCCGTTCCCACCACCGTTCTGGCGGACGGCAGCTGACCTTCGACCCACCACTCCCCGCCAAGCAGGAGGCCGCCGCAGCACTTCCGCTGAATCGCCGACAAGGTCTTTCTCGGTCGAAGGCCCCTGCCCTCGCCCGCGCATGCAATATCTGACCGGCAATCCCACAGCGCCTGCACCGCCAGCCACCGCCTCTCCCCCTTCGGCTGGCCGATCGTCGAGAGCTTCTTCGGCGGCCCCTGCGCCGAGGCGTTGGAAGACGAAGGCACGGCGGCGCAATTCGCCATCGACGAACTGGTCACTCTGCTGGGCAGCGACTGGCGGCAGCGCTTTTACCGCGCTGGGCGCTACCGCTGGCGGCACGTGCCGTTGATCGGTGGCAGTTACAGCCACGCCGTGGTCGGTCAAGCCGGAGCGCGACAGATACTGGCCGAGCCGGTCGACGGCCGGATCTTCTTTGCAGGTGAGGCCTGCTCACATGAGGATTTCTCAACCGCGCATGGAGCTTATGAGACGGGAATGGGGCTGCGCACGCGGTCATGCGGCAGATACGCATCCCCGTCATGTCTGACTCCACTATTTTACGCGGAATTGCAGTCGATACGGCGTTGCCGGAGCCATGTTCGTTCACAAAATTCCTATATGCCGGGCTGTTGAACCAGACCTCATAGCTTCTTCCAGACTGCACCGAACAAGTTAGGGTGAAGGTCCGTCCGTCCGCCGACTGAACTGGCTGGTTACGACCGCAGTCGATAGGTCTCGGGCGAAGCATATACAAGGAATAGCTGTCGCGCCGCATAGGGCGGTCGAACGACCTTCAGACTGATCGGTCCGGCTGATATCACCCTATTTGCGGCCGGACTGGTCGATATTACGCGCGGCGGCCTGGCGGGGCTTCGCGGCATCACCTGAAGTCAAATGTGTCGCCGCCGGGATCGCGATGGTCGTTATCGCGGATATCATCATCGGCATTCCCCACCGGCCCAGAAAACGCGAGCCGCCCGTCGCCCTGATGCGGACTGAACCGGTGGTTGGTCCTCGACGGGCCTCGGTAACACCCCCGGATTTTTTCGGACCCTGAAAATTGGGAGCCGCCCCGTCTATCAAAAGACGGGCAGCGCCCCGGCTGCTGCTCGCACCCGTCTTGCGCCGCGCTTCGCGGAGGCGCTCATACGGTATGGATGGAAGGCCCAATTCGGCCGCTGCGCTCTTCACGTCATGCCCCCGCGCCAGCAGGTGAAGGACGGCGACTTCTTGTCGGTCAGGCCAAAGGGCGTATCGGGCATGGCCGGACCATGCCTCAGCGAATACACACAAAAAAGGCCCCGGTTTTCACCGGGCCCTTTTCCATTCCGCAATCCGATCAACTCACCGGATCGGCGAGTTCCGGGTCCAATCGCATATCCAGATACCGGTCCACCGACCCCATCAGCTCGGGCATTTCATGCTCGAAAAAATGGTTGGCCTTGGGGATGGTGTCGTGGTGGATGGTGATGTGCTTCTGGGTGCGCAGCTTGTCGACCAGCTTCTGGGTCGCCGCCGGGGTCGCGACTTCGTCCCGCCTCGCCCTGAATGATGATGCCCGAGGAGGGGCACGGCGCCGAAGGTGAAGTCATACGCATATTGGCGGAGGCGCGACCGAGATGAAGCCGCGGATTTCAGGGCGGCGCATCAGAAGCTGCATGCCGATCCACGCGCCGAAGCTGACGCCAGCGATCCGGTGGTCGAGGCCTCCGGGTGGAAGCTCTGCACCCAGTCGAGTGCCGAGGCGGCGTCGGACAGTTCGCCGATGCCGTTGTCGAACGTGCCTGGCTCTTGCCCACGCCGCGGAAGTTGAAGCGCAGCGTCGCGAAGCCGCGCCGCTGGAAGGTCTTGTAGAGTTCCGGACGATGCGGTTGTTCATCGTGCCGCCCGCATTGGGATGCGGATGCAGGATCATGGCGACGGGCGCACGGGACGCGGAGCGGGAGCGAAACGGCCTTCGAGACGGCCTTCGGGGCCGGGAAAAATGACTTCGGCATCAAAACCGCCGATCTGGATGCGCGCTGGTGGAGCGCCGGGAACGTTGCGCTATAGGCCGGGACGTCATTTTCGCAATTGTTCGATCATTCCAGCTACGGAACATCCCTGCCCCGCCTTTACCTCGATCATGCCGCGACCACCCCTGATGACCGAGGCCGCCCGCGCAGCCTTGGCGGACGGTGTGCGATCTGGGCCAACCCCCTCCTCCCCATGCCGGGGGCGCGCCGCCGCGCGCGCTGGAGGACGCCCGCGCCAGCATCGGTCGTTCGCTGGGGTGGCGGCACGAGATATTGTTCACCAGTGGGGCCAGCTGATCCCGTCCATCGCGCTGACCCGTTCGATGGCAGAGCGGCGTTTTGTCGGGGCGATCGACCATGACGCGGTGCTGCGCGCGGGCGCCGGATGCGATCGTGATGCCGGTCGGACCTGACGGCGTACTCCGCCCGCCCGATCTTGGCGGCCCCCGCGCCGTGGTGACGGTGCAATGGGCCAATAGCGAAACCGGCGTGCGCCAGCCGATCGCCGAGCTGGCTGAGGCGATCCATGCCGCCAGGCACATCCTGCTGGTCGACGCCGCGCAAATGCCCGCCGGTGCGGACCCCGACGTCATTGAACATGCCGACCTCGTCGCACTGTCGGCGCACAAGCGCGGCGGGCCGCCGGGGATCGGCGCTGCTGGTCGCGATCTCGCGGTGCTGGCACCGACCGGGGGCAGGAGCGGTGGGCTATCGCCCCGGCACCGAGAATATGCCGGGGTGCTTCGGCTATGCCGCCGCGCTCGCCGAGCCGGAACCGGATCACGCCGACCTGCGCGCACCTCGACGATGCGATCCGGCGCTCGGGCGGGATCGTGGTGGCGACGCCAGCCGCCGCCATCCCGCCATCGCCAGCTATCACATGCCCGGCAAGCCCTCCGCCGCGCAGTTGATCCAGTTCGACCTCGCGCAGATTTCGGTCTCGGCGGGCAGCGCTTGCGCCAGTGGCAGCCTGAAGCCGAGTCATGTCCTCGCTGCCCTCGGCTGGGACGTGGAGGCGCGGGTGAGGTGGTGCCCGGGTCAGCTTTTGGCCGCGCGACGACGCGAGGATGTCGATCGCTTCATCGCCGCCCGGCGCGCCATCGCGGGGCAACGGGTGAGGCGGCGTGATCTATCTCGATTATCAAGCCACCACCGCTCGCGCCAGAGGCGTTGAGGGCGATCTCCCCCGGTTGGAACAGGGCCATGCCAATCCCCACTCGCCGCACCGTGCCGGGCGGCAGGCACGCGCGGCGGTGGAGGTCGCGCGCGATCAGGTGGCGGCGCTGCTGCCCTCCGGCGGGCGCGTAGTGTTCACCAGCGGCGCGACTGAGGCGCTCAACTGGACGATCAAGGGCCGGACGGCGCGATCGTCACCACCGCGATCGAACATGCCGCCGTGCTGGATACGGCAAAGGCGACGGCACGGCCGCTGACCATCCTGCCCGTCGATGACCAAGGCCAGTTGCACCGACCGCGATCGCGCCGGGCACCGAACTGGTCGCCGCGATGCTGGTGAACAACGAGATCGGCACCATCCAGCCGATCGCCGCGCTGGCCGACAGAAGCCCACCGGGCCGGCGCCCGGATGCTGTGCGATGCGGTGCAGGGCTGCGGCCGGATCGCGATCCCCGACACGGTCGATCTGGTCGCGCTGTCGGCGCACAAGATCCATGGGCCCAAGGGCATCGGTGCGCAGTGGATCCGCGACGGTATCCCCTTCCCCCCGCTACTTCATGGCGGCGATCAGGAAGGCGGACGCTCGGGCACGCTTCAGCCCGGCGCTGTGCGCGGGGTTCGGCGTGGCGGCGCGGTTGATGGCGACGCGAGCGGAGGCGGATGCCGCGCATCTCGAAAGGCTCTGGTCGATCGCTATCGAGCAGTTCGGCCCGGACTGGACGATCAACGGATCAACCGAAGAGCGCTATCACGGCAATCTCAACGTCCGGCGTGAGGGGCTCGATGTCGCGCGGCTGATGTCGGATTGCCGCGACATCGCCTTTTCGGCGGGCAGCGCCTGCGCCAGCGGATCAGGACGCCAAGCCATGTGCTGACCGCGCTTGGCCTGTCCGAGGCGCAGGCCAAATCGTCCATCCGTCTCGGCTTCGGCCGCTATACCAGCGAAGAGGAATTGATCCGGGCCATCGACCAGTTGGTCGCCGCCGCCAAAGGCGCAGCGGCTGTGATCGCGCTGACCTTCATCACCCGCGACGGCGCATCGGTTGCGGCGGAGGGGATGCCCGGTGAGACGCTGCTGCGCGCCGGCCAGCGGGCCGGCAGCTGGAGGAGGCACCTGCGGTGGGCAGATGGCCTGTGCCACCTGCCATGTCCTGATCGAGCCGGCCTTTCTCGATCGCTCGCCCCCGCCCTCGGCCGAGGAGGAGGATATGCTCGACACGGTTCCCGAGGCCACCCGCGCCAGCCGGCTGGCCTGCCAGATCATGCTGTCCCCGATCTGACGGGTGCATCGCTCGCATTCCCTGAACCAGGATAACGAGTTGGTTCAGCACGCAATCATCGCCGATTCGGCATTCTCCCCACATGCTCGCTGGAAGGCGGGCTTACCGGGAGTAAAGCGTTATGAAACTTCTTGCTGTATTGGGTGCCGGCCTGATCGCCGTGACGGGAATCTTCTGCGGCTGCACTGGCCGATGCCGCCCCTGCATGACCGCTGGGGCCGTGGGCCGGGTTGGGGACCGCGGCCGGGCTGGCATGATCGTGGGCTGGTGGGGGATCGCGGCCCCGGCTGGAACCGTGGACACCGCTGGGATCGAGGCCCGCGTTGGGACCGTGGTCCGCGCTGGCATCGTGGCGGCTATAACCGACCGCGCGTCGTGTGCCGGTGGGAGCGGACTGGAACGGACCGGTGCGCCGCTGCTTCAACACCTATCGCTAAGCTCTTAACGGTTCGTCGCGCGCGGGGCCGGATATGGACTTGATCCCCGGCCCTGTTTCGCCATATGCGCGACCGGGAGTCGGGCGGACGTAGTCGTCGCCAACCCGGTCAGGTCCTGACGGAAGCAGCCGTAACGATTTCGCTGCGGGTCGTTCCGCTCCCACCCTCCGCACATGCCGATCCACGTCGCACTCGATACACCATCGGTGTATCCGCCGATGACGGCGCGCACTGGAGCGCCTATGTTGCTCCGCGATGATTTCCTCCCCCGACCATCACGGCCCAGCATGGCTGACCTGTTCGACCGGGCGAACCGCCCCAGCCCACAAGGCCGAGGCCTATCGCGTCTTGGCGCGCAAATATCGGCGCAGACCTTTGCCGCGCTGATCGGGCAGGACGCGATGGTCCAGACGCTGGGCAACGCGATCAAGCGCGACCGGCTGGCCCATGCCTTTCTGATGACCGGCGTGCGCGGGGTCGGCAAGACCTCGACCGCGCGGTTGATCGCCAAGGCGCTGAACTGCGTCGGCCCGGACGGCACGTGGGCGGACGATCCAGCCTTTGCGGGCAATGCGAGCCCTGCCGCGCCATCGCCGAGGGTCGCCATATCGATGTGATCGAGATGGACGCCGCCAGCCATACCGGCGTCGACGACGTGCGCGAGATCATCGAGGCGTCGCAGCTGCGCCGCCGTCTCCGCGCGCTTCAAGATCTACATCGTCGACGAAGTGCATATGCTTTTCCAAGAACGCCTTCAACGCGCTGTTGAAGACGCTGGAGGAGCCGCCCGCGCATGTGAAATTCCTGTTCGCCACCACCGAGGTGAACAAGGTTCTGATCACCGTCCTGTCGCGCTGCCAGCGTTTCGACCTGCGGCGGATTACGGCCGACAAGCTGGCGGCGCATTTCGCCGACATCTGCGTCAAGGAAGGCGTCACCGCCGAGGACGAGGCGCTGATGCTGGTCGCGCGCGGCGGAAGTACCGGCGCGCGACGGCCTGTCGATCCTCGACCGGGCGATCGCCCATGCCGATCTGAAGGCGGCGGCGTTACCGCGAGCGCCGTGCGCGAAATGCTGGGCCTGTCGATCGCGGCGCGGTGCGCGACCTGCTTGGGCTGGTGCTGAACGGTGACGGGGCGGGTGCGCTCGCGTCGCTGCGGCGGCAATATGATTATGGCGTCGATCCGCACCGGTGCTGCGGTCGCTGCTCGAGACGGTGCACGGCATCACCCTGACCAGCGTCGGCACCCGCCCGACGCCGCGCAGCTGCTGGAGGAACGCGCCGCGCGCGAGGAATGGGCGGGCTCGCTGAGCTTCCCGCGCTGCACCGGCTGCGGCAGTTGTTCCTGAAGGCCGCGACGAAGTGGCGCGCGCACCGCCCATCGAGGCGGCGGAAATGGCGCTGCTCCGCGCGATCCATGCCTCGACGCTGCCTGATCGGGCGAGCTGGCCCGCCAGATTCGCGACGGTGGCGTGTCAGCCCCAGCGCGCGGCGGTGACGCAAGCGGCGTCTGGCCGCGGCGCCGGTCGCCCTTTGCCCCACCCTCCCCCGGCCGAGCCCGCCCAACTGCCCGGACAGCTTCGTCGCGATGATCGATCGGCTGGACGATATGGGCCAGTTGGCGCTGGCCGCGCGGTTGCGCCATGGCGCGCGGCTCGTGCGCTACACCCCGCCCGAGATGGTGTTCAGCGGATCGCGCCCGATCGCCGCCGACACGCTCAGCGAACTGGTCTCCGCGCTGAAGACGGCGACGGGCCAGATTTGGCGCATCACCCTCGAAAGATGTGCCTGGCGAACCCACATTGCACGAGCAGCAGGTCGCCGCCGAGGAGGCGATCAAGACCGCCGCGCGGGAAATCGGACATGGTCCGTGCCGCGCGCGAGGCTTTCCCTGAGGCCGAATTGATGGAATGGCCCGGCAAACGCAGTGTGAACGGGCGATGATGTGAAGAATCCGACGAAATCCCGGCCATGGCCCAGAACGTCCAGAACGAACTGTAAAAGGCGCAGGCCAATCTCGACACGATCGAGGTCGAGGGCGTCTCGGGCGGTGGTCTGGTCAAGGTGAAGGCCTCGGCCAAGGCCGGACCATCGGCATCGCCATCGACGACCGTTGATGCAGCCGTTGGAAAAGGCATGCTGGAGGACCTGCTCGCCGCCGCGATCAACGATGCGCGGACCAGGGCGGACACCGCCCTGGCGCGGAGATGTCGAAGATGACCAACGGCCTGCCGCTGCCGCCGGGGTTCAAGCTGCCCTTCTGATCCATCGGAACGGGGGACTAGGACGTCGCGTTGACCCGTCGAAAACGGGAGAAATGCGATGTCCGCCCCCAGCATCTGAAGGATCAACCGCACCAGTCGTAATCAACGAACGCCGCAGCGGACGCGGCATGATCCTGCTGTTCGCCATGCTCGCGCTTCTGGTGCTCGGCATCTATTACGCGTTGCACCAGACGGGTCTGGAGGAAAGGCGCGAGGCCCGGCGCGCGACCGCGGCTGAGCCGATCCCTCCACCAGTCGGATGCCAACCCCACCCGATAAGCCTCTGATTTTCGTCGCCTGTCGGAGGATCGGAACGTCATCGCCCCACATCGCGTTGCAGCCCTCACCAATAGAGGAGGGAACATGCCATGGCCGATGAACGCATCACCGAAACCCATAATGCCCAACCCCATACCACCGTCATCGAACGGCGCGGCGGCGGTGGCGGCATCGCGATCGCTATCGTTCTGCTGGTCGCGGTATTGATCGGCGGGTTCTATCTGTTCAGCCGGGGCGGCGCGGAAAACCAGGCGCGACGCGGCGGTGACCTCGGCGGCTAAGAGCGTTGGCGATACCGCCGAAAAGGCTGGCGACGCCATTTCCGGCGACGGGGTAATCGACGTTACGACCGGCCAAGTGGATCCGTCACTTGGTCGGTCGTGATGGCTACTGGATCGACGGCAGAGCCTGTATCACTCGCCCGCATGGCGACGCCCACACCAGTATTTCCTGTATCCACCTCTCCACATGACCGTCGGAGAGTGGAGGATCGCGCTTTTGCAGGGCCGAAGAAACCAGACGGGTGCCTGAACGATACCGGCGGACACAGCCGCCAGATTAGCGAATACAGCTATCCAGCCCCTGCCGCCGCACGACGCCGACGCGCGCGTGATGACGTTGCCACATGCCGCCGGACGAATCCGTCGGCGCCACCGCCTCGCGCTTCTTTTGGGCAACGGCAGCACAGCGCCGCGATCCGCGCCGCCTCGGTCGGCGACAGATGCGAGGGTCGTGCGAAATAGCGCATCGCCCCGGCATTGGCGCCATAGGTGCCGATGCCCGTCTCGGCGATATTGAGATAGACCTCCATGATCCGCCGTTTGCCCCTTTAACGTCTCGATCAGGAAGGTGAACGTGCCTCGAACGCCTTGCGGATATAGCCGCCGCCCTGAAACAGGAAGGCGTTCTTCGCGGTCTGCTGGCTGATCGTCGAACTGCCGCGGATCCGTCCGCCCTGCGCGTTGCGATAGGCGGCACTCGCCATCGCCTTTGAAGTCGAAGCCGTGATGCGGCGAGAAGCGCGCATCCTCGCCCGCGATCGCAGCGCGTGCCATGTCGCGGGATCCATCTCGGATAACGGCATCCAGTCCTGGTCACCCCATGCCCACCGACTACGTCACCCAACATGGTGAAGGTGATGGGCGGCGGCACGAACTGACAGGATGCCGACCCAGACGACACTCAGGATCACAAAGGCGAGTACGGCCTTCAGGGCCCAGCGAGCGATACGGAACATGGAGCCAGGCCCAGCTGGGTTTACAGGCAAGGTCACGATCCCCCCGGTACGGGGAAGGAGACAACCGAGAAGCGGTAGCGGACGGGTTTGAAGCCCCTCCGTCAGGACCATACCCGCCACCTCCCCGCACCGGGCGGCTTTACAGCGTCCAGATCAGCACATTGCCGACCAGCACGACCGCCATCACCAGCATCAGCGCACTTTTGCGCCGATCCCCACGCCGGATCGTCATTGATAAGCCGCCCGCGATGCTGGCAAAGGCCGCCATCGCGATCGCCGGTGCGGCCTCGGGCAATCCCCTCCATCACCCCCTGCCAGCACACGGGCATAGGCCGCCCGGTCGACATTGCCGCCCGACAGCAGCACCAACATCCCGTCTTCCGCCTTGACCTTGCCGGCCAGCAGCAGCGGCGAGCGCCACCGCCCCGCCCGGCTGACCACCGCCGCAGGCGGTCGGCGGCGAAACGTGCTGCGCCGCCGCGCCCTTCGGCCTGCTGGGACCGCGACGCTCGGGCCCTCGCCGCGCCAGCACTTCGAAGGTCGCGGCGACACCCGCGTCGTCTGGAAGCGAGTCGCAGGCGGTCGGCGGCGGATTGTCGCCCACCGGCTCGATCCATCCCGCCTCCAGCGAGCGGCGCATATCGTCCCAGCCTTCCGGCTCGACCACCGTCACCCGCGCTTCGGACAAAGCCAGTGTCAGCCCCGCCGCCAGCCCGCCACCGCCGCAGGGCGACACGGACATGGTCGGCGTGCTGAGCCTGATCGCCGCCATATCTGCGCCGCCGCTTCGATACCCGCCGAGCCCTGCCCTCGATCACCCGGGGATCGTCAAGAGCACCAGCGTCGCCCCCCCGCGCAGTCCGCGAGTTCCGGGCGATCAGTTCGCGACTTTCGTCGCGCGCGATCAAGGTCGACGATCTCCGCCCCCAGTGCCAGCGTACCGCGCTTGGAGGACGGCGCGTCCGGCGGGCATCACGATCGTCGCCGCGATCCCCAGCCGGCGCGCGGCGGGCGATCCTGTGCATGATTGCCTGAGGAGAAAGCGACGACCCCGCGACCGCGAACATCGTCAACGCGGTTAATCGGTGCACGCACCGCGCAGCTTGAACGCGCCGATCGGCTGCAAGCTTTCGGGCCTTGAACACCACCATCCTCCTGTTGATCTGCAGGGAAAATCGGCTCGGCAGGAGGATGTGGGCGATCTTCTGGCGGCATCGCGGACCCCTACTTTTAGGCTGTCTTAAGATTGTCACTTTTTATCTCCGACGCCCTTCACCGCTTTCTGAAAACCGACCCTATTTCGCGCCTCCGCTGCCCCACATGGGACTTCCAACCGCGGAGTTTTTTGTCACCGTATGCCGTCAGGCAATTGGAGGTCCTCCGAATCATGCGCGCTGGGGAGCTGCCCACTCGACCGCCGTCCCTCCAATCTGGAGCGCGGCATCGACATCGCCAAGCGTCGTCCGGCTGACCGGTCACGCTTCTTCGCCCGCACGCCGCTGCGCGCCGCCGCCCGATTCTTCGTTGAGAAGTTTCCGGGCCGGCCGATGTATGCCGTGAAGGCGATCCGTCGCCGGATCTGATCCAGATCCCGTGGGACAAATGGCATCACCCATTTCGATACCGCCTGATCGCCGAGGTGCGTCTGGTGAAGTCCGTCGCCCGCAGGCCGTCTGCTGCTTCATGCATCCGGTGAAGTCGGAAGAGGCGATTGCCGAGGCCTATTTCACCCACGGCGTCCGCACCTATTCGCTCGACAGCATGGAAGAGCTGGAAAGATCGTCCGCGCCACGCAGGGCGCAGGCGACCTGACCCTGTGCGTCCGGATGCGCGTGTCGTCGGAGTACGCCAAGCTCAGCCTGGATCGAAGTTCGGCGTCAGCCCGAAAGAGTCGAAGGATCTGCTGATCGCGACCCGCCGTCGCCGATGCGCTGGGCATCTGCTTCCATGTCGGCAGCCAGACCATGACCCCGATGCCTATTCGGCTGCGATGGGATGGGTGCGCGCGGCGATCGTCGCGGCGGCGGTCACGGTTGACGCGGGATCGATGTCGGCGGCGGCTTCCCTCAGCCTATCCGGGCATGACCCCGCCGCCGCTGGAGCGTTTCTTCGAGACGATCCACCGCGCGTTCGAGAGCCTGCCGGTGTATTCGGCCGAACTCTGGGCCGAGCCGGGTCGTGCGCTGTGCGCCGAATAAATCGTCGGTCGTGGTGCGTGTGGAGCGTCGTCGCGGCAATGAGCTGTACATCAACGACGGCGCGTACGGCGCGCTGTTTGATGCAGGCGCATATCGGTGGAAGTACCCGGTCCAGCTGCTGCGTGAGCCGGATTCCGACGCGCGGGACATGGACTTCAGCTTCTGGGCCCGACCTGCGACGATCTCGATCATGCAGGGTCCGTTCCGCTGCCTGCGGACACGAACACCGGCGATTATTTCGAGATCGGCATGCTGGTGCCTACGGCCCGCGATGCGGACGCAGTTCAACGGTTCACCCTGTCACGAGTTCGTCGTGACCGACGACGAGCCGATGTTGTCGGTCTATCGCGACGAGGCCGACAGGCCCGTCTGGCGAACGTCGTCAAGCTGTAACCCAGCCCGACAACAACCTATGGCCCTCCTGCGCCAGCGGGAGGGGAATGGGTAGCATTGCGGGTTCGCCCACGATAAGCTCCCTTCCCATACCGGTCCTGCCATTCGCGCAGAGCCGGGCCAGCCGGGTTACCGCGTCCCCATTAACGACGGCGGCTTCTCGATGATGATGGAACCATCCATGACCGACACGATCAACGACAACCGCAAGGCCGAGCTGCTCTCCAGCGTGGTCGAGCATATCGACATCACCAAGTTCGACGCCCGCCCGATCATCGATCTGGCGGGCAAGATAGGCTTCACCAGCCGCGACTCGCGCGCGACTGGCATCTACAACCAGATGCTGGCCGACAAGGACTGCTCGATCTTTCCTCGTTATCGCGGGTTCGACCTCGGCCGGCGGCTGCATGGACCTGTATGCCGAGCTGCTGCTTCGAACATGATCGACGGCGTGGTCGCGACCGGCGCGTCGATCGTCGACATGGATTTTCTTCGAGGGCCCGGTCACAAGCATTACCAGCGCTGGAAGTGCCGGACGACAACACGCTGCGTTCGCTTTACATCGACCGCATCTACGACACCTATCGACGAAGAGCAGCTCGTGATTGTGACCATACGATCGGGCAAGATCGCCGATCTGCTGGAGCCCAAGCCTATTCGAGCCGCGCCTTCATCCGCGTGAGATGGGCAAGTATCTGGCCGAGCATGGCAAGAAGGAAAACAGCCTCTGTCAGCTCGCTTATGAGCATGACGTGCCGATCTTCTGCCCGGCATTCGTCGACCGTCGGCCGGTTTCGGTCTGGTGAAGCATCAGGTCGAGCGCGCCAAGCGAAGGCAAGCCGTACATGGTGCTCGACGCTACTGCCGACTTCCGCGAATTGACGGACATCAAAGATCAAGGCAGGCACGACTGGCCTTTTGATGATCGGCGGCGGCGTTCGAAAATTTCATCAGGACACGGTTGTCTGTGCCGAGATCTCGGGGCCATGACGACGTCGAAATGCACAAATACGCGGTGCAGATCCGGTGGCCGATGGGACGGCGCCTGCTCGTCCTCGACGCTGAAGGAAGCGGCGAGCTGGGGCAAGGTCGATACCGCGCTTGAGCAGATGGTGTTTGCGGAAGCGGGCTTGGTCATGCCGTTGCTGGCTTCGGACGCCTATCATCGCGGCCACTGGCGGAGCGCGTAAAGCGTCGTTGGGGAGCGATTTTCGACTAATGCTGGAATTTCTTGAACGCGATCAGCTAGCTTACATCATCATCGGCGTCGTTCTGATCGCCGGGTTGGCCTTCGCGGTCCTTTCTATTCCCGGCGACGCAAGCGCGAAAAGCTGCGCCGCCGCGGGATCAAGAAGTGCGTATTGAGATGAGGCGGAACCGCAAGTTGTTCCGCCCCTTTCCAATGGGCCATGCTTTTCGCCGCTGCCTGGCGCTTTTCGCTTGCCTGGGGCAACGCGTGTCGGCACCCTCTCTCCTCATAGCGCTATCAGATGCGGGGAATGAGGGGATGCAGAAGTGATCGATCGACGCTCTCTGATCGGGGCGATGGCCACCGTGCCGCTGGCCGGTTGTGTTGCGGCGCAGGGCGCACCTGCTGCGAGCCCCGCGATGACGCCCCTCCGCCCCCTACCGAGCATTTTCCTGCTCTGGCCGGACGCCCGCCTGGCGCGCGCGCGAAATTGCCCACGCCCAAATCCTTCGATGAACGGCCCGCCGGACGGCAGGAGCTTTGGCTGCGCGGCACCGCCAATCCGATCGTCGCGGTCTTCCGACCCGAACGCCCTGACGGACGCGCCGTGCTGACCATTCCGGTGGCGGCTATGGCTTCGTCGATCCAGAATGAGGGATCGATGTCGCGCGGACGCTCAACCCGCATGGCATCACCGTCTTTGCCCTCTCCTATCGTCTGCCGTCCGAGGGTTGGAACGATCAGGCAAACGTCCCCTTCAAGATGCGCAGCGCGCAATGCGGCTAATCCGCGCGCATGCGGGCTGCCGCGGTATCGATCCCGCCAATCTCGGCATTGTCGGCTTCGGCGGGTGGTCATCGCCGCCTCGCTGACCGTGGGTTATGACGACAAGGTCCATGCACCCATCGACGCCGCCGACCGGCAATCGGCCAAACCGCGTTTTTCGGGCTGGTCTATCCGGTCGCCAGCCTGTCGACCTCCACCACGCATCCGGATCACGCGACAATCTGTTGGCCCCAATCCGATCCCGCCATCAAGGCCCGCTACGATACGCCCCGGCGGATCAAGGCGAGCACGCCGCCGCTCTTCTTCGGTCCATGCCGTCGATGACGGGCTGGTCCCGTCGACCAATCGATCGACGTCCTGACGCAGGCGCGCGCCGCCAAGGTGCCGGTCGAGGCGCATTTCTTCGAGAAGGGCGGCCATGGCTTCGGGGCGCTTAATGCGCCGAGGCTCGCCCGCGCGGCTGTGGCCCGACCTGTTCGACCGCTGGGTCGCGCAGACGCTCAAAGGGGTGATGGACGGATGGCGGGGGAATTATTGCAATCCCCGCCCCATTCGGCCTGGAGCGAAGTCGAAGGCCATGACAGACGGACCCCGCTGGGGCGTGCGCTTGACTTCGTTCAGCGTGAACGGCGGTGGATACCCTTTTTCAGAACAGCCGCTTCAGGCTCCGCTCCAGCATCAGCATCTGCCACAGCGTTCGCGGTGTGTTCGGCGCAGCCCGATCGATGGTCGGCCGCCAGCCGCTCCAGCTCGGCTAGGGTCGAACCACCCCGTCTCACGCAGCAGGCCCGAATGCGCGAGCCCGCCGCATCGTCCGCCAAAGCCCCCGGAACCGTGCACCGATCGGCGTGACGAACCCCATTTTGGGCCGGTACAGGATGTCGCGCGGCAGATAGGGCTCGAGCGCCTTCTTCATCAGCCATTTGCCCTGCCCCTCACCCGCATCGCGGCGGGCAGGCGCGCGGCATATTCGACCAGCCGGTGGTCGAGCAGCGGCTCACGCGCCTCCAGCCCCCCACCGCCATCGAGGTGCGGTCGGTCTTGGTCAGGATATCGCCGGGCAGCCAGATTTTCAGATCGGCATATTGTGCGCGGTCGATCGCATCGCGCGCGGGGGCATCGCGCATCGCCGCGACATAGCGATCCTCTGCGCGGTGCCCGCCCAAGGCTGCCTTTGGCCTCCGCCGAGAAGCCAGTCGCGCGCGCCATTTCGGGGCTGGTAACGCCGACGGCGCGCGCATAGGCCTCCGCCCCGTCCATCCCCAGCGCGAGGGTCGTCTTGGCGCGCAAGGGGCGCGGCGCCCAATCCGCCTTTGGGGTAATAGCGCCCCAGCGTGCCGAACAGACCGGCGCGCAGCTCGGCGGAAACAGACCCCGGACACGCTCCTCGCCGGCGTGAAAGACATGGCGGCGATAGCCCGCCAGCGCCTCGTCCGCGCCGTCACCAGACAAAAAGCGACCGTGACATGCTCGCGCGCCAACTGACACAGGCGATAGGTCGCCAGCGCCGAGGCATCGGCAAAGGCCTGTCGAAAATGATCGACCAGCGTATCGATCAGCGCGAAGTCGTCGGCGCGTACGACCTGCTCGACATGATCGGTCGCGAAACGCTGGCGATGGTGCGGGCATAGCCGCGCTCGTCATGCCCCGCCCCGCCTCGAAGCCGATGGTGCAGGTCCGCACCGCACGCGGGAAGCCTCCGCCATCAGCGCGACCACGCCCGAGCTGTCGACCCGCCTGACAGAACGCGCCGAGCGGCACGTCGGCGACCATCCGACTGGTGACGCCAGCCCCGCATATGGGCGAGCAGCCCTCGCCCAGCGTTGCCGCCGATCCGCTCTCCCGGTTGGAGAAATCGACATCCCACCATTGGCGTGGCCTGGGGATCGCGCCCACGCTCGATCAGCAGGAAATGGCCGGCGGCGCTTGCACGCCTGCCACGATACTGGCGTCGTCGGGGACATAGCCCAGTGCCAGATAACTCGACCGCGCGGATATCGGGCCGCCGCCGGAACAGCGGATGCGCCAGCACCCCTTCATTTCCGAGCAAAGGCGATCGCGCCATCGGGCAGTTCGGCCCAGTGGAGCGGCTTCACCCCAGCCGGTCGCGCGCGAGGAAACAGCACGCCCGCCTCGGGCGTCATGCACGGCAAAGGCGAACATGCCGACCAGCCGGTCGAGCATCGCCGGGCCCCAGTGGCGCCAGCCGGAGCAGCACCTCGGTATCGCCATCGGTACGGAACACCGCGCCCAGCTCGCAACCCGTCGCGCAAGCCGCGGTAATTATAGATTTCGCCGTTTGAAGCAGACCGCGACCTCGCCATCGACCATCGGTGGGGTGATCCGGCGACATCGATGATCGATACCTGGCATGCGCGAAGCCGACACCCGGCGCGGTCCATACTCCCTGCCCGTCCGGCCCGCGATGCGCCTGCACGCCGATCATCGCGCGCAGCCGTGGGCGGGATCGACTGGCTTGGCGTGGCGGGATGGAAAGGCCGGCGATACCGCACATGCTGGGTCAGCGCTGCCCGGTCAGTCGGTCGGCGCGAAACGATCGATCGGCCCCAGCGCCCGGACGAACGCCTCGATCGCCTGCGGATCGTCTCCTTCGCTCGACACATGCACCGCAACGGCCATCTGGCGCTGGCCTAGCAGCGGGCCTTCATCGTCTCGATCTTCACCTGCCGCATACTGGGCGCGTCAGGCTATCGCCGATCCGGTACGTGTCGCAACATCGCGCTTTGCATCGACTGGCCGAGCGGCCCGGTCGTGATCATCCGCATGGCGCTTCCCCCGCGATGGGCGCCAGATCGGCGACGCGGATCCAGCGATCATCTTCCTGCAACACGCCCGTCCCGAACGCGCCCAGCTTGCCTCCCTCGCGCTGGCGCGAGAAGACGGCGACCGCCAGATCGACCTGATGCCCCTGCCCGTCCGTGTAGGTGCGCTGCATCACCGCATCGGCGCCGGGATATGCGGCGCCCAATCGCTGCGCTGCTGCGCCGGGGTCCAGCCGGGCACGTCGGGCAGCGCCATCTGCGCGGGCAGCAACGCCGCGCGGCTGCCGGCATAGCTGCTCCAGCTCGGGAAGACGGCGGTGATCGCCTTAGCGCCAGTACCGCTGTCAGCAGCGGGTCGATCCGGCGTTTGGGCGTGGGCCGACAGTCTGCCGGGATCGAAGGCGGATCATCGGGGGAACGATCGAAAAACTGCCAGCCGATGGCCAGCACCGCCGCCATCACCAGCGCGAAGAACACCCAGCCAAAGATGATATGATCGACGCCCCCGCCACCTCGATCGAGGTCAGGTCGGCGGCGAAGATCGTCCCCCGTGCGCGCACGCCATTGGCGTGATCGGCACGATCACCGACACGATCATGAAGATCGCCCGCCGCCAGAGCGAGCGGGAAGCAGAGATTGGCGACCAGCGCGGCAAAGGCGATCATCGCCAGCACGAATTTCGAGCCCGAACAGGCCTCCGCCACTTCGAACCAATAGCGTCCGGCATGGATCAATACGCCGTCCGCCGAGGCCGGAATCCCGCTCCAGTTCAGCAGCGGCATGACGATCGAAACCGTGATCTGCTGAAGCGGCTTTTCCAGTTCCGCGCCGAAGGGAACGAGGAACCGTGCATAGGCCAGCGGGAAGAGCAGACCGCGCGCGACCATCGGCCCGAGCAGCGTGATGACCAAGCCCCTCCAGCGTCGTCAACCAGCCCCATCTGCCGGATAGGCGCCACCGTCGCGGGACTCGCCTGCAGCCAGAGAAGCTACCCGCGACCCATAGCAACCCCGGCCACCGGGCGGTCGGCGTCGGTGCGACAGCTCATTGTGCCGCTGCCCACCAGCCAGCTGACGACCGGCCCGATAAACAGGCAATGGCCATAGGTCGTGCTGGTCCACCAGATCTCGACCAGATGGGTGAGACGTCGCGCCCAGAAGATCGCGGGATCAGCGCCGTCGCCGCACCCAGCGCGCCCGTGTGATAGGCCAGCGCCCCGGCCCGCATCCGATCCCCATGTCACGCGGCGACATCCTCAACAACAGATCGAGCGGCGCCAGTCTCGCGCCAGTCATATCGGTCAAGCACCCGCGCGCGCGCAGCGTTGGTCGTGGGGTCCTTCAGCGCGGCGATGAGCTTGTCGGCAAGGTCGAGATCTCCGCCGCCACGGCGATCATTGCCCCCATGGTCGATCCCCTCGGCTGCCGCCCGCGAAGCGACGATCGGGCGGGCCATCGCCATCGCCTCCAACACCTTGTTCTGGATGCCCGCGCCAGCGTGAGAGTGCGACGCAGACGGCGGCGGCCGCCAGCAGATACGCGTGTCGGGCACTTGCCGGTCACGATCACATCCTCGCCCGCCAGCCTACGCCCCCGGCGTCGGCGCGCGACCGACGATGGCGAAGCGCGCAGTGGGGTGGGCCTTACGGACTTGCGGCAGGATCGCTTCGGCGAAATGGGTCACCGCGTCGATATTGGGCTGATAGTCCATCTGCCCGGTGAAGACGATCAGCGGGCCCCGGCTCCGCGACCGGCGTGACGATGGCAGGCCGTAGACGCTGGCATCGATCCCGCCCTCGACCGCCATCACTCGCCCTTCCCCGCCACCGGCGCGGAACAGCGCGGCCTTCGGCTTCGCTGACGAACAGCGTGGCATCCATGCCCGCCGCCACCCGGCGCTCGAACGCACCGAGCCTCCGCGCCTCGCGTCGGAGGATCAGCCGCTTCGCAACGCCCGCACGCTCCGCAAGCGCGTCGAACTTCGCGGAGTCGACATCGACCATATCCATGATCGTCGGCTCTTCCCCGGCATATTGCGCCATCTGGGCGGAAAAGATGGCAGCCGCCACGTTGTTCCGCCGGACCTGCCGCACGGCTTTCGCCATTTCCGGGTGCGCGAAGGCGGTCAACGATACCGGTGCGCTGGTCGCCAGCACTCGGAACGCGGCCAGCGGCATGGACTTCGAGCGGCGGACGATGCGGCAACCTGGCCAACAGGTCGGTGAAGGCAGGCGGCGGATTCAGGGTCCTCGCTCTGTAAAGGTACAGAGATGGATGCGCCAATCGCGGCGGCTGAGGTGGCGAAGGATATGATAGCTGCGGATTTGTCGCCGCGATCGGGCGGGAATGGCACGCGGTGTGCGGGGAACAGCAGGTCCCTCACCCAGCGCCCTGCGCGATCGGCGGCCCGCCAGCCGCGCCGCCCAGACCGGCATCCGCTTCCACACCGCGATCATCAGCGCATATTTGGGATTGAGCGGATTGATCGCACGCGCGGGCTCGTGAACGCTGCGGCTGGCATAGGAGAGCGGACGCCCTCGAACCCCAATTTTTCTTGAACGCCGCCGCGCCGGTCCTGACCTTCGACCGACGGAAGTCGAAGCTGTGGCAACCTCGCGCCCGGGCATGGCGCATCAGCGCGAAATACATCAGATCATTGGCGCGCAACCCCGCGCCGCCTGCGTCCCCCGCCCCAATAGGGATAGACGGTGCCGGCGTGATACAGGCTGAGCACGCTCGCCACCGCGCGTCCTTCATGCCGGACAGTCAGGATATCGGCGTCGAGGCGCGCGACCGCCTCGCGGAAAAGCGGCGGGGAAGACCGGGGTGCCGGAGATTGCGGACCGATTCGGCATAGATGCGGTAATGCTCAGCCAGCATTCGGGGGCTGTCGCCGGTCTCGACGATCAGGTCGTTGGCCAGCGCCTTTGCGCACCTCAGCGCGCCGCTTGCGGGGATCGCCTTTAGCTCGGCCTCGTCATCGGTCGCGATGGGACGGACGAAAACCCAGATAGCTGTCGCCATCCACGGCCCAGCCGGTCGGAGCCGGGCCGCCGCGCAGTTCGACCGATCTGATCCCGCGCGCCTGCGCCAGCTCCCGTGCGGCCTCGGCAAGCAGATCGGCCCCTCGCCCAGCACACCGCCATCGACGCCGAACCCGGTCGACACCATCGCCGCGCCAAACAAGGGCGAGCGGATTTCGCTGAGCGGCAACAGTCCGGCAATGGTCATATCAGGGCGATCGGCGACGAGATAATGCGCCTTTTGCCCGCATCCTCGCGCCCCGGCGAGCAACCAGCCGGTCAGGTAGCGGGCGTCCGCCCCCGCTTCCGCCACGAACGCGTCGATCCGTTGGGTCATCCTCGCGCGCCAGATCGGCGACGCGGACGGCCAGGCTGGTGCGGTCATGCGAGCCGCGCCGCTTCCTCGGCCGCAACCTCATCGACCGCCCCAGTCGTGCCGGCTGAGCAGCCACGCAACTTGCCCGCCATAGCGCCCAACCGGCTGTAATGCCGCACCTTGACCGCAGCGGCGCATCGGCGACGCGCGCGGCTGGTCGGGATCGACCTCCCAGGTGGAAAAGAAGATCGCGCCGTGCCGGTCGCGATTGACCTGCCCGACCGCGATGTCGGTCAGCTTGGCGGCGCAGCATGGGTGCTGCCGCCAGTCGCCAGCCGCCGTTGGCCCCATTGCGCCACCGTCACCGGCAATTCGATCAGATCGGCATCCGCCAGCGGCCGCCACGCATAGCGCGGCGATTCCGCCCAGCCACGACGATCGTGGCGCAGCGGCGCGACGCTCGACGGGCAGCGATAGCCCGCCTCGGCCAGCACCGGATGCGCCGGGCGTCCGCGTGTCGATGGAGAAGCTGGGTGCGCGGTATCCGGTGACGGCCTGCCCGCCGGCATTCTCGATCGCCGCCTGGCGCGGGCCAGATCGGCGCGGAACTGGTCGCCGTCATGGTGAAGACGCTGATGGTCCCAGCCATGGCTCGCCATCCCATGCCCGGCCGCCACGATGCGCCGGATCAGCCTGGGATGGCGATGCGCCACCAGCCCAGCGTGAAGAAGGTCGCCCGCGTCCCCGTCTCGGCAAAGAGCAGAGCACGGCATCGGTATTGGCCTCGACCCGGCTGTCGAGCCGGTCCCAGTCGCCCTTGTCGATCGTCTTTCGAACGCGCCGACACCGGAACCATTCCTCGACGTCGACCGACATGCCGTTGAGCGGCGGCCGCTCCGGGATCAGGCGGCATGGCCCGGTGCCGCCGAACGGATCGTCGCGCCTTCCCGCTTGGTCTCACCGCATTGTCCATCTCCGGTCCAGTCGACCCAGCAAGGTCAGGACCCGGCGCAACGCCGCCTCCTGCTGCTCCAGCCGCCTCCAGCTGCCACGCGGTCCTCCAGCGCGGCGGTCGCGTCCTGCTTGGCATCCTCGACCGGGGCTGGCTCCGGTTTGGGGGGCGCCATCGGACTTGGAGCGATACCGGTTCGGGCGCGGGCGGTGGCGCGACGACGCGGTGCGCGCGCTGCGCTCGGTCGCCTCGCCTTGGTCCATGGGGCGGTGCGGATAATCGGATCGGCGGCAGCGCCATTGGCGTACAGGCCTGCCTGCAGCGTCCTGGCAGTCGCGGCAATCCCGGCGGCAGCACCGTCGAGCGTCGCGGCACAGCGTGCCCGCACCAAAGGTCGAACGATCGAACGACGCCGGCGCGACGATCGGCGTGGCCTGTGGCGCGGCGGGTTCGGTTGGCTGCCGATGGGCTTCGCCGCCCATATCGGCGGCCATGTCGGCAGCAACGCTGCGCACCGTGTCCGCTCCGATCAGCTCGACACCCCTCGATCGCCGCCTGCAACAGCACCCGGCCTGCCAGCACGTTCAGCCGGCGCGGCACGCCGCCTGAGGCCTCGTAGAGCGCGTCGAACGCGTCGCCCGCGAAATCGGGACGGCCGGTCCAGCCCGCCACCGCCAGACGGTGCGCGATGTAATCCGGCACCTCCTCCGTCCATCGGGTCGAGATGGTGAATGGCAATGACCGGCTGGCGCAGCTGCTCGACCGCTCCGAGCCCAGCAGGCGGTCGCGAAAATTCGGGTTGGCTGACCAGAAGGATCTGGAGCAGCGCATGGCCGCCTGCCCGAAATTGGAGAGCATGCGCAGCTCTTCGAGCGAGGCGAGCGGCAAAGCCTGTGCCTCGTCGACGATTAGCAGGACGCGGCGACCATCGCGCGCGACGCCGTTCAGCGCCCGCTCGGTGGCCGACAGCAGCGCAGCCTTGACAGGCCTTGCGCATCGACGCCGAGCTGCCCGCCACGGTGCGCAGCAGATCGCGTCGGGTCGATCGCGGTCGACACGATGTGGAGCACGCGGACGCGGCGCGTATCGAGCGTCCGGACCAGATGGCTGACCAGCGTCGTCTTGCCGCGCCGACATCGCCGGTGATGACGATGAAGCCCTCACCCTGCGCCAAGCCATAGCCGAGATAGGCCATCGCCTTGCCATGCGTCGCTGTCTGAACCAGAAACGCGGGTCAGGGTCAGCTGAAACGGGCGTTCGCCCAGACCGAAATGGGTCTCGTACATCATCGTGCCTTTCGGCCGGTCAGAATTGATACCGTGCGGCGATCAGGGGCCCCTGCGCCGAGGGCGTTGCTCAGGTCCCCGACCGAGAAGTGGTACAATCCAACCGACGCGGTTGTTCCTGAGCCGACCGAAGTTGTGGTAATAGCTGGCCGTCATTGCCAACCGATACCACGTCTCCGGCGCCGGCCAACCTACTGGCATAATAGTTAACCAGCTTATCTACGTTAAGCCCCGAGTTACGGCTGCTGAGCGCATGACCGAAGAAAATCTGCATGCCAGCTTTCGTCATCGGCCCTGGCGACGATTAGCCCTGGCGCGGCGTCGGGCGCGAAACAGCCGGCGGTTGCTATAGCCAGCCCGGAAACCGAGCGTGGAACGCCCACGTGCGACGGTCAGCGTCATCCGCGCTGCGTGCCCGGTAGACGGCGGTCTGCACCGGTGCAACACGTCGTTCAGGCACCGCCCGGCGTGGTGCCGCTGGTCGAAAAGACGCAGCCATTGAACTGTTGGGCAAAGGCGTCGCGCGTCTCGATAAAACTCGGCTGGCAGGCCTGACAGGCCGTTGCGCAACTGGCGGCCAAAGGTCTGATGCCACATAGAGCGCCGCACGAAAGACCACGCCGCGCGCGGCCGATATTGCGCGGTGCCGGTGACGCTCAGCGAGCCACAGCGTTCGCCGATATGCCCTTCCACCGACGTCCGGCGATTGGGCCGCCAGATGACACCGGCATCGTAATAGACGCCGTCCGTGCGATAGGCGATGAAAGCGAAGGGGGGCCGTCGGGGGGCGATCACGAACCGTCCGCTGCTGTCGACCAAGGGCCGGCCGGCGGCATCGACCGCCGGATCGCGCTGGCTGCTCTCGATCTGTTCATAGCCGACACCGGCGGTCAGCGCGACATGGGCGAGACCGGGTAGAGGACGTCGCCGCGCGCGAACCAGCCCTCATAACGCTGCGCCAATTGCCGCGCATCGTCGCGTTCCCAGAGCCCGCTGGCGCTGAGGCCACTGGCAGGACGGTACCGGGGCGGACATCTGCCCCTGACCGTCGCGAGGTGATTCCAGCTGTCGCTGAATAGTCCGAGCAGGCTGATCCGGCGCCAGCCCTCCAAAGCCGGGCGTGTCGGCGCGTATAGCCCAGCCGGTAATTGGCGAGGGACCGCCTGGCGCGGGTGCGCAGCACGGGGCCGATATAGGCCGAATAAAGCTGTGAGATATTGCCCGTATCTCGCCGACCAGCACGCCCGGTGCCGCACCGCGAATATCCGTCCGGGTCTGCGTTGCCAAAGCCCCGCCGTCGATGCCAGATCGGCGGATGCGGTACAGCCCGCGTGCCAGACCGCTAGCGAATGTCGCCGCCGCCATAGCGATCGTTCCAGCCGACATGATGTTCGTAGCGATAGCTGACCTGCCCCTGCGCCGTGCGCTATCGACCTGCGCATTGACCCTGGCGGCCAGCGCGTGGTGAACGTCACCGAGTCGCCGCCGTTCAGGTCGGCGCTGAACAACCGTCCGACTTCGACATAAGGCGCTGCGCGCGCGCGCGCGCGATCAGAACCGTTCGCTATCGGGGCCGGGGCTGCGTTGCCGAGCGGCTGCAGCCCGCATCGGCCGCGACGCCGAGGGGGGCGGCACGTCCTGCATCTGGGCAAGCGCCGGGGTCGGCAGGATCGCCATCCCAGACAGCCCATCAGGATCGGCCATGCCGTCATGCTTCAGCCGAGATCCTTGCTATAATAGCCGAACCGCCGGCTGCCCAATGAAGGCGACGCTGTTGAGTACCAGCTGGATATGCTCGCACGCGTCGAGGGAGGTTGATCGCCGCCGTGACCTCGCTCTCCGGGCGTCTTGTCGGCGCGGACGACCATCATCACCTGCCCGGCCAGCATCGCCAGCACCGAGGCGGGCGACGCCGCTAGCGCGGGCGGCGAGTCGAAGATGACCAGCTGGCGCGGATTGGCTGACAACAGCCGCTGCAGGACCGTACGCGTGCGTGCCGGGGCGAGCAGCCTGGTATCGCTATTTTGCGCGGGTGCTGCAGGCCAGCACCGACAGATGCAGGACATCGGTGCGGATCACCAGATCCTCGACATCGACACTGCTATCATCGAGCGCGTCGAGCAGCCCTGGCCCTTCGGCCAGCCCCAGCCGGGCCAGCACATCGGGCTTGGCGACATCGGCATCGACCAGCAGCACCTCGGTATCCCGCTCCGCCGCCATCGAGAGTGCCAAGTTGACCGAGCAGAAGGTCTTGTTGTCCTGCGGCCGCGCTGAACAGATCAGGACGGTGCGCGCCTTGTCGGCATCGCCCGTCTCGATCAGCCGCTTGCTGGTGATGATCAGCTGGCGTTTGACAGCGGAACTCCTCGGCCAGCAGGCCGATCGGCGCGCCGGGCACGATCATGCCATTCTGGCCAAGAGCGCGCGGTCGACGGTATGCGACGTCGCTGAACCCCGGATTATATTCGCTGGCCAGAAATTGTCGTCGCCGGGCTGCGCCAGTAGAACTCGGCCGGGATGCCGGACGAAAGCGCGGGATCGGCCGCTATCGATGCGCGTCCCTATCGTCCGGACCGACCAGCCCCGGTGGGTCCTCCGTATCGGGCATAACGGGGGCCACGA
Source organism: Acanthosepion pharaonis (assembly GCA_903632075.3). Classification (NCBI taxonomy): domain Eukaryota; kingdom Metazoa; phylum Mollusca; class Cephalopoda; order Sepiida; family Sepiidae; genus Acanthosepion; species Acanthosepion pharaonis. The sequence goes on from CAHIKZ030003502.1 coordinate 81,793, forward strand.
AAGGATCGGGCGATTCCGGCAGCGGGGGCGCGACGGGTTCAGCTGAGACAGAGGATGCTGCCTCGACTTCGGCAGACGCTGGCGGCTCGGGCGGGGCGGCGGGGCTGGCGGCCCCATGTCCTTCCACCGGAGCCGGACGCGGGGCCTCGACCGGCGCAGGCATCGGCGCACGGACATAGGCCCGGAGTCATACACCGTCGCCGCCTGTTCGAGCAGCGACGGTTCCCGGCGGGGGTCTGGTGGTTTCACGCTGTTGCTCACGCCGCCAAGGCTGCAATAGCTCGATACCAGGACCATCCATAGGCCGCGGCGAGCCCGTAATCCCGCCGGGGAACGAATTTCAAGCGATTGGCCCGCACTTCCGCCTGCGCGCGGGTGGACGACCTCGCCGATCGACCTGATCACCGGCATGCCCATGCGCGGTAGCGGTTGCGCCGTAGTGAAGGTCTGGGCGCAGTTTTGACAGCGCAAAGGCACTGCCCACCCCCAGCCCTTCAGCCAGCCAGAAAACGCCGGTCGGCAACAGGATGCGGTTGGGCGCGTAATGGCGCGCGGATAGGTGGGCGGATCGATCACCGAGAAGCGCATCGAGTCCGTCTGGTTCTGCGCTCGACCGCGAAGCGCCACCTGCTCGCGCTGGCGAAGCAGTTGGTCGTAACTGTCCTTCAGGACCTGATATCGCGGTCGATCGCGCCCTGTTGCGCGGCCCGCCGGATTGCTCGACAGGCTGGCGTTCAGCCGGTCGAGATCGCCCTGCAACTGCGCCTTGCGGACCTTCAGGCTGGCGAGCTGCGCCTGCTTCTCCGGCCGCCATCGACTGGAGCGAGATAGAGGATTGCCCGCCGCCGCCGCCGCCCGAACTTTTCCGCCTTGGCCGCTGCCTGCGCTGCGGCCATCTGGTTCTTCAACGCGATGACATCAGGGTGATTGTCGGTAAAGCCCTGCGCCCGCGCACGGGCCAACGGGCCCTGTAGCGTCGCCAGCCGCGCCTGCGCCGGTCGACGCCACCGCCGCCCTCCGCCACGGTACGCGGGTCGCGGCCATCTGGCCCTGCACCGCCGCGACGCTCGACTGGGCGGCGGGCCAGATCGCCGTCCACCTGCGCCATTTGCGAGCGCGCCAGCCCGATGCGATCGGCGACCGAGCCGGTACCGGGCAGGCCGCCCATGAACTGGTTCTGATATTGCGCGCTTCGCCTCGGCCGCCTGCAACTGTTTCTGCTGCTCGTCGAGCTGGCGGTCGAGGAAAGCTCAGGCTCTGGCTGGTATTGTTGCGATCGCCGACCAGATTGGACCCGACGAAGATATCGATCAGCTTCTGCGCCACCTGCTGCGCGGCCAGGCTGCCTGCGTGACGGTCAGCTTGAAGATGGTATCCTGCTGGTTCTCGATCTTGATCGACTGGGCCAGCGCCGCGACGCGCGGCGACATCGGCGTTCGTCGACACCGTGCTCGCCAGATCGGTGCCGCGCACCACCTTTTGCAGGTTGATCGCCGAGATCAGCGTCTGGCGGACCTGATCGACCGACTCCATCTGCGCATCAGGGCCATTGCCCATGCCATCGGGCAAAAGCTGCGGGATTCTGGACCGCGATGCGCGCGGTCGATTCATAATGGCTGGGGATTTGCAGGACGAACAGCCAGCCGGGGATGCACACGGCCGGGGTGACCGCCAGCGCCAGCCAGCGCCGGGTCCAGATCGCATGGATCGCAATGCGGATTTCGTCACAGATCGCCGGACACGCGCGCGCCTCCTCAGAACATCGATTCGGGGATGATGATGACGTCACCCGGTTCAGCCGGACATTCGCCTCGAATCACCTTCCTCAACAAATCGTTGATCTGCAATCTACATTCACGCTGCTTGCCGGTGTCGCGATCGGTGCAGACCAGCTTGGCCTTGTTGCCGGCGGCATATTGAGCCCCCCCCGACCGCGATCGTCGCGTCGAGCAGGGTCGTATTGGCGCGGTAGGAATGGGGAGGCGGGCCGCTCGGTCGCACCGACGATGCACCTGCTGGCTATAGGTACCGGCGAAATTCTCGAGGATCACGGACAGATCGGGTTGGAGACATATTCCGACAGCGCCTTCTTCATGTCGTCGGCCAGCATGGAGGCGTCTTGCCGACCGCCGGCATGTCGTTGACCAGCGGCGTGGTGATGCGGCCATCGGGACGCACCTGAACCTGGCCGACAGGTCCGATTGCGCCAGACGAGATGTTCAACTGGTCGAGCGGGCTAATGACATATTCTCGCCCGGCACGTCTTTTCGCGACATAGCCGGCCGGCGGCAGCTCGGGGCGGCTGGTCGCGGTCGAACAGGCGGTCAGCGTCGAGGGCGGCGAGCCCTGCTAGCAAGAGGGGCGGGCGAAGGATGCCATGCGAACGTTACTCCTGAACCTCGTAACCCGGCCGGGGCAAAAGGCAAATTGCGCAGCGTCGCTATGCCGTCCAAGAGGTGAACATAGCGTTATGCTCCGGCAGACGCTGCCAATATTTCATTGGGCCAATATTTCATCGGGCCAATATCTCATCGGGCCAATATCTCATCGGCGGGCCGTGACCAGAAACGCCGAAGGGCTGGCACTGGCTCCATAGGCCCCGGCCAGAAAGATCGCGACGATGTCCCCGACATGGACAGCGGGCAGCGCCACCCGGTCGCCCAGCCGGTCGAGCGGGGTGCAAACGGACCACGACCGACACGGTCTGGATTGCCTCCGCCCCCATCGCATGGGCGAGTGCCAGCGGATAGTTGCGCCGGACGACGGTGCCGAAATTGCCGCTGGCCGCCAGTTGGTGGTTCAGCCCGCCATCGAGGATCGGGTGCGAACCGCTCGCCGTTGCTGCTGTCCTTTGATGTCGACGACATGCGCCATATAAAACGCCTGCTCCGCCACCAGCCAACGGCCGAGTTCGATCGCGAAGCGCGTGTCGCGCAAGATGTCCGGCCGCGCCTCCAACGCCTCGGTCAGCGCGGTGCCGACCTGCTCGATATCCAGCGATTGGTCGCCGCAAAATAGGGCACACCGAATCCACCGCCCAGATTGACCAGCGGCGGCGTGTGCCCCGCTTCCTCGGCCAGACGCGCGGCGAGGGCGATCGTGGCCGCCTGCGCCATCGATGATCGCCTGCGGATCGAGCGCCCGGCTGCCGGCATAAATATGGAAGCGCGCCATTCCGCGCCGCTCGCGACGATCGTGCGGACGAGCGCGGCACACGCGCGGCATCGATACCGAAGCGGGGACGGCCGGCCGCCCATCTTCATGCCCGATCCGGCGCAACTCGACATCCGGATTGACCCGCACGGCTGTGCGCGGCGTGCGCCCTAGTTGCTTCGGCGATGGCGAGCCCGCGGTCGCCTCGCCTTCAAACTCGAGGTTGAGCGTGATCCCGGCATCGATCGCGGCCGCGAGTTCGGCATCGCGGCTTGCCCGGGCTGGCGAAACTGACCGGCTTGCCGAGTTCCACAACCTGGCCAGTTCCCCGGATGAGGCGACGTCGGCTATCGATGAGACCTGCCATCGGCAGAGCAGCGGCGGAAGGGTTGGCCTTGATCGCAATGAAGGTCGATCGGGGGAAGGCCGCGCGGAACTGCGCCACCCGCGCCGCCACGATCGCGGGTCATAGACGAATAGCGGGCCGTCGCGCCCCTGCATCCAGTCCTCCGCGCTACGCCCGCCGATCATCGCGCGCGCCGTGCTGCGTCGCGACCCGGGTGGAAGGGGCCCATCGGCTTCATGCCGTTCTATCTCGTCCAGAACCGCGCGGCACAATCCGGCGCGGTCCAGGTCCCATTGGCGTTGCGCGGCAGTTCGTCGCCAGACAATCCGCGCTGGCTGCATGAAATTGGGAAGTTCGGTCTTCGGCGTGTGCGAAGCGCCGGCTCGGTCGCGGCATCCCGCCGTGACCAAGACGATCGCCCGGCCCTGCGCCGGATCAGGTACGCTTAATCGCCACCGCCTCGCGCGCTTCGCCACCGCTCAGCGCCGCTTCCCTCGATCTCCTGCGGGCTGATCCGGTTGCCGGCGACCTTGATCATCTCGTCATCGCGCCCGACGAAGCGGAGCAAGCCATCCGTCCCTGACGACATTGTCCCCCGACCAGACCGCGCGATCGTGGCCGAGCGCGGCCGGAAAACGTTGCGCCGTCCGCTCGGCATCCTGCCAATAACCCTGCGCGACCAGCGGCCCGGAATGGACCAGCTCGCCCGGCTCCCCGGCGCGGCGCGGTTCCATCGGGGGCGCAATATCATCACCTCCCGCAAAGGGAATGGCGCGCCCGATCGCATCGTGATGGCATCGATCAGGGGCCGGGTCGAGATAGGTGGACCGAAACGCCCCTGGTCAGCCCGTACATGGCGTAAGGTCGGCCGCCGGGAACCGCGTCCGCAAACCCTTGACCAACGACGGGGTCAGCGCCCCCGGAATTGGTCAGCCGCCAGCGGCGCGATCGCCTCCTCGGGCCAGTCGATGCTCAGCAACTGCGTCCAGCGGCGGCACTCCTGCCAGCGTGGTTGCGCCATAGCGCCACCGCCTTCACCACGTCCTGCGGCGTCAGATAGTCGAGCGGCGCGACCGCGCCGCCCGCCAGCGTGTCGAGAAGAGCTGGTTCTGTATAGTCGAAACTGAAGGGTAGCACGCCCAGCACCCGGTCCGCCGGGGTCAGCGCAAATAGTGCGCCACCGACACCGCCCCAGCCAAAGATTGGCATGGCTGGAGCATCACCCCCCCTTGGGCCGCCTGTCGACCCCGAAGTATAGAGGATCGCCGCCAGCGCATCGGGATCGCCGTCCGATCGAGGCAGCGCATCACCCTCCCCAGCCTCGACCGTCAGCCCGCGTCGTCGCCGGCACATCGCCCGGCTCCAGCGCGTGGCGGCGCGCGGGGCATGGGTCAACAGCATCGTCGCGCCGCTATCGGCCAGATATGCGAACCTGCGCCCGCTTGAGCAGCGGGTTGATCGGCACATGGGACCAACCTGGCGCGTGGCGCAGCCAACGGCATCAGCGCCGACAGCCGCGCCTGGGGCAACTGTGTCGCTACCCGCGCGCCGGGCGCGAAGAAGCTTGCGCCGCCAGCCATCCCGCCAGCCGGGGCGACCATCGTCTCGGCCTCGGCAAAGCTCAGGCCACCTTCACGGTCGAGGCCAGGCCAGCGCATCACCGCCCCGCGCAGGACATGGTCGATCGGATAGACGGTTGATCGAGGGGGTCATCCTCGCCTCTACAAGCGCGCGCAGGCGAAGTCGAGCGCCGGGACAGGGACGCCGTGTCTCCCCTGTTGCCCAATGCCTGCGCGCGCTCTAACGCTGTCCACCATAGAAACAGCAAGGCGACAGGGTTTGGAAC